>JALGBA010000870.1:0-425650 GCA_023970755.1 Azemiops feae
ACCTGCACTGCAGCATCTCTGCAGTCACGTAATTGAGATTCAGGTGCTTCACAACCAGCAGGAGTTTACAACCATTGCAGGATCCTGTGGTTACATGATTGCCAACTGAACACTTCACAACTGGCTTCCAATAAGCAAAGCCAATGGAGAAGTTGGCAGTGCAATTGCAAGTGACATCTTGCTTGAGGTCTGCATCACTTAATGACAGAGTTGGCAGTTCCAATTGTGGTCATAAGCAAGAATAACCGGTAGACTATTATTTGTTTCAGTGTATTTATAGTTCATCTTTTCTTCATAGGGCCTGCATGTTTGTATTTGATCTGAGCGAGCCTATGATATATTACACAGTGACTGATCCTTGCAGACTTGAATATGCTCAATTTGTAGGTTAAAAGAGCTCATGGCTAGTACTCATTTGAACTGTGAGCGGATTTTCCCACAGCCAAGTGAAATATACAGTCACTGGATCCATTTATACTTTTTATGTAATCCGAGAAAACACTCATATGTAAGAGGTTAGGCACGCAAACTGTGTACCACCCTTAGTTATAAGAGTTATTCTCTTGCACTGAACTGCTTGAATAGCAATAGCACGTAGACTTATATACCCCTTCACAGTGCTTTACAGCCCTCTCTAAGCGGTTTACAGAGTCAGCCTATTGCCCCCAATAATCTGGGTCCTCCTTTTACCGACCTCGGAAGGATGGAAAGCTGAGTCAACCTTGAGCCGGTGAGAATCGAACTGCCGAACTGGCAGTCAGCAGTACTGCATGCCACCACAGCTCAATGGGATTATACAGAAATTATTCTTGAATGGGCTTAGACAGAATGATTAATAATGAAGCAGATATCCACATACCAGGATTTTGCTCATTTTCAGTGGAACAACTTTAAGATACATTTGTGATTCATAAGAGATTGACTTCTTATCAATCTCTGAACAGTGTATTTTTTTTTATAGTGTTGCTGAGCCTCACCCATTCATGTTAGAGTTATTTGTTATTTTCACACTAGATCTGAGAACATTGTCTACACTTTTCCAAGAGGGAATTTTTCTACTCATCACCAAGGATTTCAGTTTGTAAATTCTGAACATGACTTGCTCACATTTCCTAACCTATACGAGATATAGCTAGATATTAAGGTGTGCAATAGCCAGTTGATAAAACTCAGACAATCTACAAGTTTGGGAGTAAAGAAAAGCAACAATCCTTTATTCCTTATGCACCCACAACTCTGAAACCATAATTACTCAAATCACTTCCTCTGTTATGTTTACATCGGAGGTGCCAAGCAGCCTAAAAACAACAGATTCAAGAAGCCAAATGGTGTAGCAATCCTCCCCATGAAGTCTCACAGAGGCTATGGAAACGCAGGCACAAAAAAGGTCCTTTTCAAAAATATATTTCTGGTCCATACAGCCATTTTAGAGTTGTAAGCCACCCAGAGTCACTTGGCTGAAATGGGCAGCTACAGAAAATGTATGTATCTATGTGTGTATGTATGTATGGCAAAAATTTCCAAAATAGTGATACCAGTTGCAGTATGAACTTCTACCATTTCATTCAACAACATTCTTTCATAACTGACAATCACATTTTTCCATTTATTATTCCTCCTCTGATCCCCACCTACCTACTAATCAGAACTTTAGCCTCTAAATCAGGGGTGTCAAACTGGCGGCCCATGGGCCGGATGCGTCACGCGCAGGCCACGCCCACCCCAGCTCCGCAAACGCAAAAAACATCACGATATGTCACGTGACACGATCAAGTTTGACACCCGTGCTCTAAATGCTTTAGGACACAAGCCAGCATCTTTCTCATTTACATTTCAACAACAGATAAACTTATCCTTAAGTTCAACACTCCGCTCTACTATAAAAAAAGTAACAGGTTGGAAGTGACTTTTTGGGATATTTAGGTTATAAAGCAGATATACACAACTAATCTATTTTAAATGCACTTTCTTCCACTGAAAAGTCACTTTACAACCACTACTGTGATCTCACATGCACAATTACATTGTTCTTACATCAGCTTCCAGCAAAGCAGCTAACCTTAGCTTTCTGCAGCAAAAACAATAGAGGGCACCTGAAAAAAGTTGATCTATTTATTATTGCCTAAGTTTTTGTGTAATAGAAATTCTACTTCATCTTACACCGTAACTAGCACTTTTACCAGGAAGTCCTCTTTTGAACAATAGTTTCAGTTATCTCTGGTAAAATCATTTGTCTCCAAATCTCTCCAAATCTCACACAAGTTCTCAGCTCATTTGCTCTGCTGAGGGTTTTAGAAGCAGCCTCAAGAAAAGCAACAAGTTGGAAGTTAAATAAAAGAAATACAGAGAATTCTTGTTGTTTGGAGACCTTTTAGACAGTCTAAATACTGAAAAAGAATAGAAATGCTTTTCAGAAATCACTTATTGCTTGCATGTACACTGAGAGCTTATGCATTGGAGACAAATTCCTTGTGTGTTCCAATCACACTTGGCCAATAAAGTAATCTATTCTATTCTATTCTATTCTATTCTATTCTATTCTATTCTATTCTATTCTATTCTATTCTATTCTATTTGTGGGGCTCAAATGGTTTATTTATGTATGGCTAAGCCACTTACATAAAATTATACCCAGTTTAGAATTTCATTACTTGTCATATCCCCAAAATACCTATAGAGAAAAAAAAATGCTTATCAATTCTTTATTTCGTTAAAACTACTGGGGGAAAGTTAAGTTACTCCTTTTTTTAAAAGTTTGAACCAAAACAGAGAAATTACTCAATCTACAGAGCCTCAGAAAAGAGAAAGAAGCAGCACATTAAAAATAGAAGCCTCCAATTCTTCTACATTTAGGATCTATCTTTAATTTTACAAGCAGTACTCTGTTTTATTTTATTTATGCTAGCCAAGTTGCCTAGTAATATTTATGACTTACTGATTAGAAGTAAAAATAGCTAAGACAAAGGATTACTTGCTACCCTGTTAACTCCAACTTAAAATAATAAGCCCCTATTTTTTTTCTTTTCCTGAAAAATTCTTTGCTCTTCCTCTCCATTCAAATAATAGTTGTGTTGTATGTGATATGATACAATCATATTAGGCATCTACTACTTCAGCCCTTTTCAGCCTTGCATGCTCTTAAGGATATGGACTCTTAATTCTTTGAAGAGCACCTCATAACAAGATCTATGCTTCCTGGATACGATGGAAACAAAAATAAGGAAATAAAAGGGAACCCAGTTTTTTTCTCGGATTTTCAGAGAATTCTAAGTGATCTTAAGAGACCTCTGGGGTTGATCCAAAAGCGACAACTCCTACATTCCTTGGCATCTATTCAGTTCTGCAGAATACATATGTTTTTGACATATTTTGCTCAAGACTGAAGTTTAAGGAACATCCGGATGGGGAAAATGCATTTTTTTAAAAAAAAATCAATTCTGAACAACTCTGAAATAAACCCATTTATAAGAATAGAGAGGTATTTGCTTGCATACGTGAGACTAATTCAGCTGCCTATCGAAAAGGTTGTTTCTCTGAAAACGTGTCCTTCACCCCTACTGCTCCTCCCTTAACACATTCTCACTCAAGCCCATTCATTCTTCACCTTTCAAACTTCCCCTTTGTAAGTGGTTCTGAATCTATTGAGTTGCAACTCCCTTTGTATCTGGCCTTTGCGTTTCAAATTGCAATCACCATGGGGAGGGAAAAACCAAGAGTGATTAAAGGCTACAAAAACTTTCCCAAGAGAAGAGGATCCCAAATGGTTTGCTCTTGGATCCCAAAATCCACCAGACTGAATGATGCTTCAGAAAGTGCTAATAAGAGCTCTATTCAGCAAGTGCTATAACCAAGGCACAGATAACTATTCTTTCAACACTCCTGAAAAAAATCTATGGAAGGAGTCTTTCTCATAGGCCCTTTTAGAACCCATCTGGAGGTCATCTGGCTGGTCCTGGGCCTCACAATCTGGCCTAAACATAACTACCATAATACAGGTCTCATTCAGGCTTTGCCTCTGTGGAAAAGCCAAGGCTAACATTAAAGGCTTTTGAAGAGAAAGGTCAAAGCACACATGGACTTTAATAACAAGCACAAAACTGCTAATTAAAATAAAACTCTTATTTAAAAAAATGAATGTTTTAGAATTTGCATGAGATAAAGATGCATGCAGAATTGCAAAACGGTGCATAACCAATAGGATGGCAATCCAAAAGAAATATGCTTTTGCACATTGTGAAATTTAATTTTCAAATTAAAGAGGACTCTGAATCGGACTTTCCTCAGCGGTACACATTGCCTCCCTTCTACTTCTCCATTCTGCAGCAACAAGTGTCACAAATTATCACTATAAAAATCAGAAAAGATAAAGACACTGGAAATTGGAAAATGTTAAGTTGTAAAAATAAACCATTCAAATGGAATAGATTTTCATAACCATAAACTGGGATGCCATAAAAATGATTTAATGCATGTCTTCTGAGCATATCCACTCAGATGATAGTGACATGCACACCTATTATTATGCATGCTATTGGGGCTACAGCTGCAGACTTAAGCTGTAATCCAAACCAGATATCCTAAGAACAAGTAGAGTGTCACTTACACAAATCATTGGTGTATTCTTGTTTAATTAAACTCAGGGCCTGAACAGATCTCCAGACTGCGATCCTGAATAGACTTTCATAGGAATAGATCCTTTTCAACCCATGAAGACACATACTTTAGAACAGGTTCCCAAACCTCCTCATGAAGTTTTAGATTGTTCATTAACCTCCAAATATTATATTAAAATAATTTAATAAATACTACTTTAATTATTAATACTACAAACAATAACATAGACTCCATCAATCTTTGGGTGTCAATATTAAACACTTCCAAGGACTCTACTTTAATAAACACATATAATTAGCAATATGCCATTTTAAGTTTTACCATGATCTCTCAGAAAATTTAACGACCCAAATTTTAAAAGCCTTAATACTTCTATAACCTTTCCTGATTCTAGAGCTTTTGGATATTTCTAATAACATTGGGACACCTTCTAGCTATTTCTAAATGTATTCTTAGGGGTAGCTAAATAGCAATCTACAGTACCTTTAGCCAGTAGCATGATTTCATAAATGCGCATGCCTGTCACAGTAAATCAAGCAGAAGACTTCATTCAAGTCTCCCTGAATGTAACTAAGGAAGGGGTCACATTCTAAGATTCAATGGAAAATTTACGGTCCCCAACTTCAATAGAAGCTTGTGAAATATTTACCCCATTGAACCAAAAGCAACATCAATCCATTTGTATGGGCAAGCCTATAACTCACTAAATAAATCTGCTATGCTCATGCAGACAAGGGAGCATTCATCCAAACATCTCCTTATAGCTTGTTAGGGGGCCAAATCAGACAGTGAAGTCCAGTAGAAGTTATACCTGTATCTATGCCTGTAGCGTAAGAGAGGACCGATTCTTCACACAAAAATGAAAGAGCACAAACTAGCTTTCTCTAATACAGACAGTTCTCAACTTACAACCATTCCTTTAGTGACCATTCGAAATTACAACAACACTGGAAAAAGTGACTTATGATCATTTTTCACACTTATGACTGTTTGCAGCATCCCCATGATCACTTGATCAAAATTTGGATGCTTGGCAAGTGGCACATATTTATGACGTTTGCAGTGTCCCGGGGTCATGTGACCACGTTTTGCAACCTTCTGAAAAGCAAAGTCAATGGGAAAGCTGGATTCACTTGAAACCACTGGGATTACTAACAACTACAGCGATTCACTTAACATCTATGGCAAGAAAGGTCATAAAATGGGGCAAAACTCACTTAACAGCTGCCTAACGTAGCAATAGAAATTTTGGGCTCAATTGTGGTCGTAAGTGGAGGACTACCTTATAGTAATGTTAAGAGGGTCATGAAAGAATATTTCCGTCTTAATAAATATAAGGGAAGATATAATATTCAGTTCACCTCACCAAGTCTGATGATCACTTCAGTGTGCCAACAATTTGGAATTTTTGCTACAAATCCCAAAAGGAACAAATCAGGAGAATGTAGGAAAAGGACATCAATCTCTGAGAGCTTGCCATACAGAGAGAAATTTACCAGTGCTGAAAATACAAAATTGGAAAATTTTGTGGGATGTTTGGATGAGGGCTGGGGAAAGAGGGAGAGCCGAAACTTTTATGCTGGCGGCTTTTGATCTGCTGAGCTACATACCAATTTGACCTTTGGAGATCACACCTCGATTTAATTCCATTCATTTATGGACTCCAAAGAGGATTTAGGGATATGAGATCATAACTGTCAAATGAGAAGCCTGCATTCCCCCCCCCCCCATCTACATCAGTTGCAAAATAAGCCCATTCTTTTATTACAGAGATGGGAGTCTATTTTTTTAAAAACAAAGTTTGCAACTTTTTAAAAAGATGTCTAAAATGTCAAACCATTCTGAAAAATATGTTTGGGGACACACAAATGTAGTGTTTCTCAATCTTGGCCCCTTTAAAGCTATGTGGACTTCAATTCCCAGAATTCCTCAGCCTGCCATGATGGCTGGAGAATTCTGGGAGTTGAAGTCCACAGAGCTTAAAGCAGCCACGGTGGAGAAACACTGCACTAATATGAAGCTGTATTAGCTGAATAAGCCACACTATTGGCCAAATCATACTAAGCCATAAAACATGATTTATATACTGAACAATGCCAAACCACAACAGCCAGATTTGATCTGTGTCATGCCAAGGGCAATTCTGGGAGTTGAAGTCCACAGATCTTCAAGTTACCAAGATATAAAAACACTGCTCTAACTAATATGAAGGGAGCATATACAGTAGTATAATTTGCAGTGGCAAGAAAAAGAGAAAAAGATCATTTTGCCAGAATGTTACATTTATGCATTTACAAACTGACTTTTTTTTTTACAAAAGATCCACCCTAACAATAAGAAGAAAATTTCTCATAGGGATAACAATCAATGGAATAGCTTGTCTTTCAGAGTTGTGGGTGCTCCATCATTGGATGTTTTCGAAAATAGAGTGGACAACCATTTGACCAGGATGGTATAAGATCTCCTGCCTTGAGCAAGGGATTGGACTAGATTACAGGGGTAGGTAACCTTGGCTCTTTTATTACTCGTGGACTTCAACTCCCAGAATTCCTGAGCCAGCCATGCCACCCTTGGACTAGAAGACCACTCAGTTACCTTCCAACCCTTTGATTCTAAGTTCACATAAATATAATAAAGTGAAAGTCATGTCATTTAGCACAAATGAATTACAAAATAATGTAAACACCTTTAATTAATGTACTAATATATTCCCTGTGTTTTACATGCAAATCAGTCCTAAATTTTCATGTTCAAGTAAGCCACTTTCTACTATGTGTAGGTAAATGAATGCTTATTGTAAAAGCTTAGAACCTCATATTGATATTTTTTTTTAATACGATTTCTAGGTACAAAATCAATACACAAATATACGGGTACAAATAGAGAGGAAACAATAAATCACACATAATAACTATGCCAATGTGAAAGTAAAGCTAAAATCAAAGACACCCCAAAGACGCAACCTATTCCCCAAGCAAGAGACCTTTTTCCCAAATGCCCAAACTGATTTCATGCAAGACCTTAAGCTATAGCCTGATTTGCTGTTGTGTGTGAACTCTGCCATCATGATTTATAAACCATAGTTTATGTCAGTGACTTGTGTGTGAACCCAAGCAATTATAGTTTATTCCATAAGCTGCTGTCAAACAAACCACAGCTTTGTGTGATGCATGAACCCAGCCACAGAAAGTTTATAAGGGATTTCAAGTGACATTATACTTCTGTCCAAACTGGATACAAAGGCCTCCACTCCGATTAACACAGTTTACTAGCTAGCATGCACAATCCTGGTGAAACTTTCACAGGAATAAACAAAGACCACTGCCACAATACTGCAGGCACACAGTAGGAGATTACTGTCATCAACAAGCTGGGCATCCAAGCATGAGCTAATACAAACATGATGTAATAAAACCAAAGGAGTTTGTCTTTATAAAAAATATCCTCCATACATTATAGGTATCTACTTGTCAACTTTAAACACCCACAATTTAGCACCACTGGCAATGGATTACAAATCCTAAAATTACAACCAAAATAAAGCTGGCACACGTGAAAAAGCCACCCATCTGTCCTCTTGTAGCACAGCATTAACTCTGAGCAATTAACCTTCCTAAATAGCAAACATGTACAGTGAGGGGAAAAAGTGCTGGCTTCTAGATGAAAGTTTAAAACAAAACCGTAGCAGATTACAAGAATCAGCCGTAGGAAGTAATCACTGTTGTGGTTAACACAATCAAAAGATCAACCACTTCCTGATCTCTGATGGCAGAGTACAAAGAGATATACTCCATTCTGACTTTTATATATGTGAAAAGTCTGTTGCATATAACTCCTGAGATAGGGGTTAGTTAATACTGAGATAGGCAATATTACACTCTAGGGACTGGCAGCTCAATTATAATCCCATTAATCTTAGTTTAAAAATCACTCTAACACCGCATTTGCAGTGGATATGAAGTCATTAATTCATTAACTCTCATGCAAGAAGAATGAGGCTTACATGGCCAAGTAATTTATATAACATCAATAAAAGTAGACATCAAAGAAGCAAGTGCAGAATTTTATTCAAGAATGTGAGCTGCAAGCTATAGCTTTGGTACTTTAATCGCTATCTTTTTTTCTCATGAAATAAGAGCTTTTAAATTATTTTTTAAGTCTGGTTAGGTATCAAACTCTCCATGACAAATAAGGACATCTCTTTATCTCTTTATTTAAAGTGATTTTGTCCTAATTCTGGTTGTCAGAACGTTTCAATCTAAGCACAGATATATCGTATTCTGTTAAGGCGATTTGACATTTCTCAGGTTACAATGTATGTTAAAGTGCTCTAACATCTTTAAGTAGAATACCAGATCCATGTATAGTATATTTAAGTTGACTAACTCTGCTAAAAAGTTATTACAACAAGCAACAACGAAAAATTCATTTCCCAGGGATAATTTTAACATTTTAAAAAAGTCAAAATTTTGATAACTCTTTGACAGCTACTTATAACGTTATATCCTTACACAATTTATAAGCAGTTTTCTGCCTCAAAAGAGTATAAAAACTGCAGTCCTAAGCATACTTACTTCCAAATAAATGCATCTACAGCCAAAAGGGAAATATTTGTACATGAGAGGTGTGATGAGAATCTGAATGCACCAGTTTAGGGCTTAGATAAAAACCACATTTTATTGGCCCATATTTTAACACCTTAACTTTAGTAGTCATATAGATCAGTGGTTCTTAACCTTTTTGAACGAATCGCCCCCTTGAGCCAATGAGGAAGTTGTCATCGCCCCCCTCCCCCAACATAACCTCTCAATCACAACATAGGAAATAATTCTTCAATTTATGCAAATACTTTTTTTGTTTTCTTTAAAATTGTCATCAGGACATATTGATGCAAATAATTCATTTCCAGTCTTTTTCCCATATCTCAACTGTGTGAAAAATTTTGGTGCCACCCGTCACTTTATTCCCAAACTTTGTGAATCATGTATTTCATTATTATCTTATTTATTCAAGACACTTAAATGTAATGACCACTGAAAACAAAATTCAATTGCAAGAAAGTGAAATGCCCGAAAAGAAAAACTGAGAATTTCAAGACGAAAACTCTGAAACTAAATTAAGATTCGAGGAAAGTATATATAGTCACGCACACTGTAAAAAGGATTAAAAAGACACAAAGAAAATATAATGTCACAGGGGACAGCCACTCAGCATGCGATGTTTCGAAAGAAGCGCTCCCCCCTCCATCACTGCCCATTCTGGCCAATGGCGCGCCACTGTATGGGTAGAGGCTGCTGCGCATTGAAGATAAGCGATGCGTATTCACATATGTACGGCATTCTGTACTGAAGCTAGCTGAGGAACATTTGAAAACACAATTCAATCCACTAATAGCGAGCGATCTGATGTTTTTGTATGACAGATATACAGCGATTCACTGTACGAAAAAGTCTCAAAAGTGTCCCCAAAACTTCTCGCTCCATCGCCCCCATATCGCCCCCTTTTCGTTCCTTCGCCCCCGCATCGCCCCTTTTCGTTCCATCGCCCCCCTGAAAAATGAAATCGCCCCCTGGGGGGCAATATCGCCCAGGTTAAGAACCACTGATATAGATCCCCAATCTGAGAACATCAGGAATTAAGTACTGTAAATAATTACTAAGTTAAGACTCATCAAACTATTTAACAGATAACAAGGGTCCAGTGTGCAGCATGCAAAGGAAAGGCATTTGGTCTACATCTGCAAACCATTCATTTTTTTTTTCTACAAAAAAAAAATCAGCTTTCTTCACTTTGGACTGTAACTATTAATTCCTTAGGAAGCATAAAGAAGCAGTTTAGACAAGTAGAATATTCTTTGTCCTATAAAAGTAAATAGCAACCATTTATTCAAATGCCTTTAAATGTCACCACTGAATTAAAGACAAAAGAGATAATTTTATACAGCCAGAAGAAAAAGTTGAATAACTAAAGATTGGCAGAAAAGCCTAGGTCAGGTTTTCAAAAATCTGTGTCTGAAATAGAATGCTGTATCCATACAACATACAAATCACAACTTTATGATAATCAGATGATTCTGTAGAAATCCTTACATTTGACAAATCTTGTGCGGTAGCTTTAAGGAACCCTGTCATATACAACATGGGGTTTCCTGGGGCCTAATCTTGAGTTTTAATCAGGGCTATTACAAGTGAAACTTAAGAGGACATCAATATTTAAAAACATGGGAGTTTTCCAACCTGTCAATCTTGTCTTTCAAATAATTCTAATAAAAGAATCCTACCTGTCCACTTTCAATGCTTATTTCAATCATTAATCAGAATTATTTTTTTTTCTGGACAAATGACCCTCCCAAGTTATAGCCATGTCCAAATCAGTCAGGTTTCACAAGATTATAGGATGAACCTTTCAGAACAGACACATGTTGAACAAAGCACATTAAAGCACTTATGTCCTGTACTGTATATACATCCTGCTAAGAGAAACTCAACTGAGAACTTCAGGGAGGACAGAAAGAAAATATTGTGAGTTTGCAGATGAGGTCCCATGAAGAAGGAACTCAGCAACAAACCTACACCCACAGAGTTTGAAGAATGAGGGTGTGATGTGTCCCCTTTAAAATATTTCATTCTGCAGAGTGTCAGTACTGTAACTAGAAGGGGAATGGACAGCTTCTATTCCCTCCGAGTTCTTCACTCTTAGAGGATGTGAGAACTCTCTACCCCCAAAGGGATGTCAGTTAGTTGCTCAGCAACTAGCTACAACTAGATATGTCAATGAAAAGGAAACACACTATTACATTAATCATACTATGCAAAGGAGGACGAGAAACTGCCCTTCATGGAGTGGAGACTTTGATATGAAAACACACACATAACACAGAATTTCAAAAGAATCTGACATGCCTATCCAAAACAAACTTTGCAAATAGGACACTTACAGATGAACTATCCAGGTGGGCAGTTCCAGAGGAACTCTTTCTAGTCCCCGGTTGCTGCAGTCCAAAGTATCACCGGTGCACGTACAGTTGGAGTCACACTCCACGCAAGAGCCCATTCCCACGAACACTTGGAAAATCAAAAAGAGGGTCCAAAAGGCATCTCTAAGGAGTGAAGACCTCATCTCTCCCCATCCTGGCAGCGCCATTTTGTATCCTTGTGAAAAAGTGGGGACCAAGAGTGGAAATACCCAGCCAAAGGTTCAGATTCTTTATTGGGAGGGGAGGGGAGGGGAGGAGGGTTGAACCAAAGAAAAGTCCCACGCGTGTTGTTGTTGTTTTCCCCTTCTTTCTTTCTCCTAGACCTGAACTCTTTGCTCCGAGGTCAGCAGGCCTCCAGAGGCACTTGGTTAAACCATGGCACCTCAATCCAAAGCACCGGCAATTCCTTCAATTTTTCTCGGGGTCCGACCCCGGCGCTGGGTGTCGCGGGAAAAGGGCGCAGCGCCGGCTCTTCCACGCAGCAGGATTTAAGATTCTCCAACGCCGAGAGGGAGAAAGAAGCAAGCTCTTGGCCCCGGCACGAAGCCTAAATGTCCCCTCCGGGATCACTACTCGCGAGCTAAGCAAGGGACTGGATCCTGTGCTCGAAAAAAGGGAGCCCGCATCTTTTCGGCTGCAGCTGCTGCGCCTGGGCCGAGCCGGGGAAAAGCTCCATGCACCCAGAAAGTTCCTCTTCTTTCTTCCCCGCCGCTTCTCTCGCCTCCTCCGCTGCAAGCTGAGGCCGAGCCCGAGAGCTCAACGGAGCAAAGACCTAGCTTGCAGCGGGGACAGCAACGCCGCGGCTCTGCCGATGCCTTGCCCTTTTCTCCTCCGAGGCTCCGACACCTTTCCCAAGCACGGGCGAAGCGGTGCTCTGTATCTCCGCCTCCGCAACTTTCCCCTCTTGGCTTTCCTTGCTGGCTCTCCTCCTCCTCCTCCTCTTCCTCCCGCCTCCTCGGGACTGATACGCGCCCCGCTCGGGAGCAGCCAGCCGAGCCGAGCCGCGCGGTCCTTTCGGGGCGCTCGCGCAAGCGGCCTGTCACCTTCGCGTCCCTACCTCCCACCTCACCGTCCGTAAAGCCACTTTTCAGTCCCCCCGAGCGTCGGTTGCCCAACTCAAACCCACGTTGGACACATTGCAACATGTTCCGTCCTCTTCCCGCTCTCTTATTGGCTCCTGGGCATTCCACGGCGTGCCCGCGCGCTTCCCGATTGGACGGAAGGCCCATCCCCTGTTTGGATATACAACGTTCCATTGAGGTTGGCAGGCCGTCAATCAGAGGCGAGAGGTCCCGCCTCCCTTTCCCACCCAAGGTGTGAAAGCGGGAGACTCCCTGTTCAATCCGAGCGTCTTAAAGGGGAAGCGCGTATGGGGCGGAAAACCAAACGCATCTTCCTTACTCGCAGGTTGCACTCGGTCTCTAAGATCCCGGCCTTTTGAGTTATAAGGAGGCCTGAGCAATAGAAAGTCCTTCAAGCTCCCGATTGGATGATAGCCATTTTAAATGGAAATTTAACTTTTAGGGACCAGGAATTTCCAATCTGAGGAAGACGAAGGGGCTGTATAACGCGCGGGCTGTGTCTGGGTGCTTTGCAATGGACAGGGTGGGTAGAATTAGTCCCACGAAGCGAATAAGAAAGGAGGACTTGAGGATTCCCACGACAGCAGACTCAATGATTGTTTGAGTCCCACACCATTAGTTACCGTTTGTTATTTCTTAGGGTTAATGAATCTTGCCTACAAAAATCCGGTCGATCGCTAGAGAGCAGCAGAGCGAGCCAGAAAACTATTACTTTGCTTCACCCTAAAGGTGGAGGAAGAGTAAAGCTGTCAGAAGCCGGCGGCGGAGTTCTGCTCAAAGCTTACCTGATTCTGATAGCTCTACTGTTCCTTCCTCATCACTGTAAAAAGCATGGCAGCAGCTGGAAAGAGGGTAAAAACCAACTTCTGGGTTTTTCTGGGTCAGTTAGGAAATGTTTGTGAAATTGGATCCTGCCATTAAAAAAATCCACTGAATCTTAATATTGGCTCTCTTTTAAGAAATTTATTTTTTTCAAAAAAATAGAAAAGTAATTGTTTTGCACAAAATGCCCAGGAGGGCTTGTACTCGACTTACAATCACAACTGAGACCAAAGTTTTTGTTGTTAAGTGAGACATTTGTTAAGTGAGTTTTGCTCCATTTTGCGACCTTTCTTGCCACTGTTAAGTGAATAACTGCAGTTGTTAAGCTAGTAACAGGGTTGTAAAGCCAATCTGGCTTCCCCATTGATTTTGCTTATCAGAAGGACACAAAAGGTAATCACATGACCCCTGGACACAGCAACGGTCTTAAGTGTGAACCAGTTTCCAAGCATCTGAATTTTGATCACATGATCATGGGGATGTTGCAAAGGTCGTAACTGTGAAAAACGGTCATAAGTCACTTTTTTTCAGTGCCGTTGTAACTTTGAAAGTCATTAAATGAACTGTTGTAAGTCAAGGACTACCTGTATTTCAGGCTTCCTACTATGCCTCAAGAGAAAATGTTCAATAGCCAAGTATACATTTGGGTTGTTTCTATTGCCTTTGCCTCTCATTGGTACAGTTTCATGAGTGACAAAATAATCATTTTATTTCCAAAATAGCATTTTCTTTTTTTAAAACCCATGGAATGCCTTCTTTGCAGAGCTAGGCTAGTGGTGGCGAACCTATGGCACCCGTGCCAGAGGCGGCATTCAGAGTCCTCTCTGTGGGCACGTGCGCCGTCGCCCCAGCCCTGCCTCTTCCTGCAGCCCCCCCCAGAGGAGAGTCGCCCCGGAGCACGGCCTGTGCGGAGCAGTGCAGCCAAGGAATGGCAGCCGGGCCAAGACTCCGCCCTCACGCCCCATTGCATGCAGTTGATGCTGCGGGGCGCAGGCAGAGGGCGTGGATGCCATGGCGCTGCTGGGCCGCCTGGGTGATCGGCGGGCTGTGGAGGTGGGGGGGGAGGGAGTGGAGCAGGGGGTGGAGCGGGGGCAGGTGCGGTTTTTGGGCAATCAGTTTCTAAAAGGTTCGCCATCACTGGGCTAGGCTATGAGCAGTCATCTGGCATGAACCAGAAAGTGTCAGGTCCTCAAATCCTTATTGTTTTCCTTGCATATATACTCTTGTGCTTTTGTTTTGGGGCCTGCCATTCTGCTGGGGGGAGGGGGAATATTTGCTTTCGCTTGGGATAACTTTCGCTTTCTGCTTTTCTTCTCCTGCCTCTATCCACTTGAGAAAGGAACTTGTCTCCCTTATCAGGGAGACGCTTACAGAGAAACGAAACTGGAGAAGACCTTGAGTTACCAACACATTGTGCCACCTGTGGATTGGCTGGATTTCAAATGGCCATTATGACTTTGGTGGGAGGAGGAATATTGATGGTTTAACTATAAGGTTTAAGCGGGATTTTACCCAGATCTCGCCTTGACTTCCCTGTCACTAACCCCTAATAAAAGTTTCCTTTTGAGACTGTTTCAAGAGTTCTGCTTTCTTGGGTGGTTAGCTGAGGTGGGTCCTTACAGAAAGTGATCTGGCAGTAGTCAACTCTAAAGAGCCAACCAAAGGCCAGTACCAAAAGCAACCCAAATAAGATAGAAGGCAAAGACATGAGTGTCAGGAACACAAATTCTTTTCAGCATCTACCTAAAGCCATTGGGGAAAGTCATCCATCAGCATGGAGTACAGTCTCATTAGTTGTACATCTCTGCCCCCAGCCATCCACGTGAAGCTGTTAAGGTTCTACTCCAGTGTCTGGAGGAGATACTAAGGGCAGTGGATGAGGAAGAACTGGCTCATTCTTTCTACGACGTATGTAGCTGTGGGTTTGGGTCTCATGGATCATAGAACTGGAGAGATTTGTTCTTGGGTCTGGGTGGGATTGCACTGTGTCACTCAAATTCTGCACACAATCAAGGTCCTCCTAGACTCATAGCTCCTGCTTGAGCAGTAGGGGGCAGATGTGACTAGGGAGATCTTCATATCTTGTATGCTAGTTGCACCCATTCCTGAATTAGGGCCTCTCCTCATGGTCATTCATGCCTTAGTCCAGTGGTGGTGAACCTATGGCATGGGTGCCAGAGGCGGCACTCAGAGCCCTCTCTGTGGGCACGCGCGCCTTCGCCCCAGTCCTAGGCCTTCAGCTGGGTTTTATAAAACCTTTTCGCTTTAGGCCGCCGTCGTGTGCAAAAAAAAAAAAAGGTTCAATCAGTCAATTTCAACTTCTCGCGGAAAAAAAAAAGATCTTGCAAAGTTGGAATTGATTGATTGAACTTTTTAGTCCCACCCAGTCTGCCGTTACCACTGCAGCCACACCCACCCAATTGGCCACGCCCAGCCAATGGGCCACACCCAGCCAATGGGCCACACCCATCCAGCACTCGACGATGCATAAGTGGGTTTTGGGTTGCAGTTTGGGCACTCAGTCTCTAAAAGGTTCGCCATCACTGCCTTAGTCACTTTCTAATTGGATTATTGCATCATGCTCTATATGGGGCTGCCCTTGAAGATCATTCAGAAACTTCAATTGTTCCAGAATGTGTTGCAGGTAGTTATGCCATGTCCACACAACACCTGTACTCCACAAGCTACATTAGCTCTCAGTAGGCTTTTGGGTACAATTCAAAATGCTGGTTATTCTCCATAAAGTTCTACCTGGCACAAAATCAGGTTTTATCTGCTGGACTGCCTGGTCCCCTCTGTTTGTTCTACATGTTCTGACAAGGAGGGCACAACTCACTGTAACTATGTTATCTTATGAGATCCTGGAGACATATCTCCCCTATGGCAGCCCCTGCTCTTTGGAACCATCTGTCCACAGGCATGTGATTGGCCCAAAACCATACATGCCTCAAGGAAGCAGTTAAGACTTGGCTCTTCTTTCAGGTTTTGGAGTCAGCTTGAGATAGGTCCCCAACAGTAAATTGTGGAAGTCCTCAGTTCTGTTCACCATATTATTTTATATCAATTATGGGATTTAAAAAAAAATTGTTCATTGGGTTTTTTGTTTGTTTGTTTGAATATTCTTTAGAGCAGGGATGGCCAACTATGGCCTCTTTACGACCTGTGGACTTCAACTCCCAGAATTCCTGAACCAGCATGGCTGTCTCAGAAATTCTGGGAGTTGAAGTCCACAGGTCATAAAGGGGCCATAATTGACCACCTGGCCTAGAGTTTGAATTAGTCATATAAATATAAATGTAGAAGTAAATAAAACCATATGATTGAAGATTGATGGGTTTTTTTTTCCTATGGGTTGTGGCATGGCTTCGATTTCATGGTTGTGGCTGCTGTCCTGAATTTTGCTCCTTGTGGACACTCCTGAAAGAGTAGATCAGAAGGGTCAAACTGGCAGCCCAAGGGCCGGATGCGGCACATGCAGGCCACGCCCACCCTAGCTCCACAAAGGCAAAAAAAACATCATGATACATCACAATACATCACAATACGTCATGTGATGCAATCGAGTTTGACACCCGTGGAGTAGATGATGGATGGGGATGCAGACGAACATCTGATACAGGACCAGTGTTCTCAAACCTTCACTCAAATGTATTTTTTAGCAGGTTTATTGAAGAGGGCTATAGCGACTGGTGTTACAATCATCTGTAAGTTTCATGGCTGAGTGGGAAGCTGGAAATCCCATCACATACCCGTGCAATAAAATCCAAGTTTAACTTTGATTTTATAATCAAGCAAAAAAAAAGAAAACAGCTGGATTCCAATGGCAAGAGTCTAGCAAGGAAGAATACCTCTTCAACACTTTCTCCAAGTATTCTGGAAAAAAAAACCAAACTCAATAGCCAACTCAAACACTAAATTGAAAAGTAAGGCTAGTGTACATAATTTGTAACAACCTAGCCCTGTTTAAATTTAATTTCAGTGATGATCTCACAAGGTGGCCTTCACCAAAGCTTCTTTCTTAACACCTTTAATTATTGCCAGGATTCATGAATCCTGTGAAAGTCTATTTAACCAAAGTTTTCTGCGTAAACTGTAACTGGCTAGGTTTTTACATAACGTCTAGAGAAAATCTGTGCATGTGGTTGCTAAGAATTATCAACAAATTGATGGCATATAATAAATTTGTAAAAAAAAAATCACACATAACACAAAAACATACCTCATAGTTTACAAGTAAAAGGAAGTCTTGAATCATGCAGTGTGGTAAAAAAAAAAAAAAGCTGGGCTTTACACATCTTAAGTCAAGATTAGCTAAATAAGCAGCAACTGGCCAGCTCCAAACTTGAAAAGAAAAACTGTAAACCATGGTTTATAAACCATAGTACAGGTAGCCCTCAACTTACAACCATTCGTTTAGTGACCTTTCAAAGTTACAACAGCACTGAAAAAAGTGACATGACAATTTTTCATAGCTACGACTGTTACAATATCCTCATGGTCATGTGATCAAAATTCAGGCTCTTGGCAACTGACTCACATTTATGATGATTGCAGTGTCCCAGGATCATGTGATCACAGTTTGCATCCTTCTGACAAGCAAAGTTTACGGGAAGCCAGATTCGCTGAACACCTGTGTTACTAATTTAACAAGTGCAGTGATTCATTTAACAACTGTGGCAAGAAAATGGGGCAAAACTCACTCAACAAATGTCTCACTTAGCATCAGAAATTTTGGACTCAGTTGTGGTCGTAAGCTGAGGACTACCTGTATCTAATTTCCCATAAAGCCCGAAGGCAATCTCATTGTGTCTTAGAGCATTGTGTGAACCAAGCCATTGTGGCTCATTGAATAATATGTCTTAATAATAGGTATAAATCAAATCTATGGGATGGCATAATGGGTAAAGCCAGCCACTGAGACACACAAAGCATTAAGCATTATAAAAATTGATATAATACTATTTAAATAAAATAAAAACTGGCTATAAACCTCAAGGAGATCTTTGAATAATGCATGATGCATGTTCAAGTTCTGAAATTGTCAGGTAGTAGTAGCTAAGTTTTTTGCTCTAAAAGAAAAAATCCAGACTTGATCTAAAGGAAACACTTGCCTTGTTAGTGTCAATCTAAACCTCTTAATTGGAGGTATTAGGCTGAATAGATATGAATGTTTGCAGGGAGAGAATCATGTTATTCTGGATTCTTTTTTTTCTTCTTTTTTTGGCACAGAACCCAACGTGCCACTACTGAAGTCAATAGAAAAATGAGTTGTATTCAGTGATTAACTTAAGTAATAATAAAACGAGAAGAAAACATTCCTTGTGTTCTCCAATATATGTTGGGCTCTGTGCCGAAAAATATTCGGGCTCCGGATGCTAACAATGGGCATCAGATCAGCCTTAAGCACCATCTGGAGGGAAGAAAGCTTTCCTTTCTTTTCCCAGTACACAGCTGATCCTGACAAGCACTTACACAGAGACTGCAACCTTTTTCCTACCCAAAGTCCCCATGAAATTATAATTGCGTTATTCAATAGACTCATGTCTCAAATTAGGCTGCATGCCGTCCTGCATTTGGGGTGGCCCTAATCCCAAAATATCATGCCAACTATATTTTTGCAGTGTTTTAAAGTGGGAGTATGGTATGTGCATGTGACAGGTGTTGCACCTGTAACCTGACTTATAGCATGGTTCCGTGCACTGTATGAAGGCCATTTATTTTATTTATTTATTAGATCATTATTCCACCTTTACTTTATAAGTAGTTCAATGTGGTGAACGTACCTAATACTTCCTCCTCCTCCTCCTCCTCCTCGTCCTAATTTTCTCACAGCGACAACCCTGTGAGGTGAGTTGGGCTGAGAGTGAATTGGCCCAAGGTCACTCAGCTGGCTTTCATGCCTAAGGCAGGACTAGAACTCACAGCCTCCTGGTTTCTAGGCCAAACCAGCTCTAAAGCCAGGATCCTGAGCAGGCCATTTTTCTCATCATAGGATTTCTACCAGTGGCCAGTACTGGAGTTCAACAAATACAGCTGCTCCTGAAACAAAGATGAATTGAATGGCGCAAACCACTTTGTAGAAAAGAAGTAACACCCCAAAGACGGTCTTTCACACAGGGCACCGAAACCATACTATGTTCAGTCACTTAGAGTTGGCTCTGTTCATACCATAGACTAAATCAAAGCCCACGGTTTGCTGGTTGGCTCAGACTGTACAATACTCACATTATGGGTTAGTACAAAGTCTAGAAGTTGATATCTGATGAAGTAGGTCATCAGTGGGTCCTTTTTTCTATGCAGCTTAGCATGAGGGGCCCCCCTCTCAATTTATGAAATTCTTTGGGGTTGATCTATCGGGCACACACCCTGGAGGGAGAAAGCACAGGAAGAAATATTTCATTGTCCAAACCTGCTTGCATAACTAATGGTTTATCACTTGTTAAATTGAAATTTGGGGGTGTTCTGCTTGCCATTTATTTATTTATTTATTTATTTATTTAATTTCCCTTGAAGCCAGGTGAACATCTATGGCTTTCCCACAGGAGGTTTGAATGAAAACTTGACTTACCGATGTGAGATATGCAAGACATTGTGGATAAAAGTAGCAGTTAAACTTCATCAAATGTAAAATTAAAGTAGCCATTGAACCAAACTCAGTTCCTGGTGTCTTCATGGTCACATCAGGATAAGTCTAAAACCTTTCCCTTCTTCTGACATCTTTTTGGTGTATTGGTTCTCTATGGTATGTATCTTTTGATTTGTTTTCAGTTTTATTTATGGGCTCTGCCCAGAGTCACCGATTGTGAGTTGAGAAGTTTTATAAATTCCTGAAACAAACACATATGTTTCCATTTCCCAGTCTCATTCTAGCGTATGACTGTAGAATTTCTCAATGGTCTCCCATTCAAGTACTAACCAAATCCAATTTTCTCAAGATGTTTTATTTTGTTTTGTTGTTAATTTGGCTTCCCTTCACCTCCAGATCAGCAAAGGGCAACAGACTCCCCAAGTGGGATTTTTAAACAGCTTAAGGAACGTTAACAGCCACTCTGGGGATGCAGTAAACATTACAAGAATTTTCTTAAACATCTGAGCAATAGACTTAAATTGTATCACATTATTTGCACTCTGGTGACTGTTAAAGTGATATGCCCCCAACTGACGATCCCGTACATAATTTTAGCCTTGCTGATAGTAAAGTCTCAGTCTCTTTTTATTTCATTGCACTTTATACGGTGCTAATACTCTAGGTGTATCAAATTTGCTTTATTCAGAGAAATAATAACCCTCCTATAATTTTGGCTCTGAAACCATTGACATTTTTGGAGATCAGCTTGCTGAGACATGGGTGGAACCTGGAGTCAAGAAAGTCAAGCTTGCACTGAAGAAATGGGGGGGAGGGGAAGCAATTGCAGGTTTGGCAAACACCCAGGTGTACATGAAGTCATGTCTACTCTTTCTACATGCTTGGGAGAACTTTGCTTTCCTGGGCCACGTGGCATCACTTAATTTTTTAGCATGATGTGGGAAAGTATCAGGCAGGGGAGACGTTTTGCACAAAGTAAATGATAATAGTTAATAAGCAAGATACTTAAAGGGAAATGCAGGTCCTTTGATGCTGGATACAACCATGTCCCATTAGCAAAAATATGCTGCCGAGAAACTGGCTATGTGCAAAGTCAGATGACTCTTTTTCCATCTCACTTCTCTGGCAACCGTCTGTCTTTGGCACTTGTGTTCCACCTATGGGCCACACACAGTGGAGGATGCTGAGGAGCCAAAACCAACAGTAAGTTTTCAGAGATTTTTGCTTTTGCACTATGTGAAGTGCATTGTGCCACCTGCATTGCTAACCTGTCAGCATCAAGACCATTTAATTGCCTGACTGCTTCCCAGTTATGGTTTGGCTGCCACTACCTTGTATGGTCCCCTCGCTCTCAAGATTTCTCAGGAGGCCGGCTTGGCAAGCCTCACTTGTGTACTTGGCATCTCAGATTGATCTTATTATTTGGGATCAGGAAGGATTTCACCACCCCCCCTCCTTGCAGAATGTATTGACTTATGGCTTTTCCAAGAGAAGCCAGGGAGATCTACTGAAAAGAGCATTAAATTTGGATCCAGTCGCATCTGCCAATCCGTATGATCTCGCTTTCATCTCCGCCCCCACCATCTGCTTCCTTAGTTAAAGAATAATATTGAATCACTTGCTTTGTTTTTGCAAAGATGAGCAAACCCGAGCCAAATGAAATATAAAAACGCTTTGCCCGTGTGTAGCCAGAGACATAAGCCACTTTTGACAGGGAGTGGGTGATTCAAACTGAGGATAGGCTTGAGCCTCGGAAGATTTGCTTTCAAGCATCCTTGTCCATCCTCAAATGACCATCGCTTGCATTTAGGTTTCTGTGCAAGGCTTTATTTCTACTTGCAACCAAACAAGAAAATCATATTGTATGTCCCTGCATACCAGCTCCAATTTCTGGGAAGAAGGAAGGGACCTTTTTGGCAAGTCCTTCACTATTCCAGTAATTCCTTTGATCCTATCCACCCACCTTAGTTTCTGCCTTCCTCTTTCCCTATTTCCTCAACCTTGCCAAACATATTCCATTTTCCTAGTCCTGTTCACATCTTCTAATAATGAACCGCCCTCCCCCTCCCCAGCAAATAGAAAACTAGCAGAGGTTGCAAAAGAGTGGTCTGTAGTATTTTTTTTTCCCCCTGAGTGGGTGTTGCATTTTCAAAGATTGTTATGAAAGGCAATAATTTATTAGTGGGGTTTTTTTTTTTTCATGCATGGCCCGAAGTGGCTGAAGTACACTTGTATTGGCTTGTATTGAAAACCTTCCTGCTGAAATATGTGTTCTGGTCTTGTTCCATAATTTGGAAGAGTCAGATCCGAAGAGTTATAATTCCAAGGCACAACTTTTATTTTATTTTAAGGTTAGGTATGTTCTGTGTCAACATGCCGAGCATGATGAAATGGTTTATTTACAGAATTTCAACATTTCAATTAATCTTTCTCCACCCTGAATCAATGGGAAAGATGCATGGCCATTGAGCAATTGATCTGCGGTAGAGAAAGACAATTATGCTTTGTGCACAAAGGTGCTGCTGACTAGGTTCACGTATACTCTAAATCCTTTTTTAAACAAAAGTTTGTTGGGGTCAAATAAGAATTAGATCCTTATTTCATGCTACATCCCATTCACAATGGGGGGGGGGAAACAATTGACAATGTCAATTTTATTACCTACCGTCTTGGCCATAATGTGGTTTTGTTGTATGAATTCGACCATCATGATTTTGGGCATTATGGCTTAGTGTGATCATTGATGAATATATTTTTTAATGTTGAATTGATTCTGCTGTTTATTCTTGTATTGCTTAGTTATTTAGTACTTTTGTTTTATCGTATTTTTACCTTGTATTTTTTTTTAGCCAAAAACGATTCAAAGAATAGCAGAATAGACTAAGTAACAGTAGAACAGTCTCTGTCTCCGGGTGTCAGTAGGGAAGACAGAGGGAGAAAATAAATAAATCAAACATCAAAAAATAAATATAATGACCAACCAGAAACAGATTGAGAAAAGGAAGTTGAAGCAGGTCTCAGAGTAAATTTAATTTTGTTGGGAACAGATGGAATGATTCCTCTTCATCTAAGACCCCAAATAGGGAGAAAGTTGATGGAATGGTCCTTCAGCAGAGTTATAGAAATAGCTCTGTGTCCCTTCCATTGCAGCCTAAACACTTGACTGCATTGTGAAATAACATGTTGAGCTGCTCTAGATATATTTACTTGGAAAGATAGAAGATAAGCATTTTAGACAAACAAAGAACACAACTGAACCGTCCTTCAATTGGAACTGGTTAAAGAGATATCTTCTCACAAGGCTGGGGGCATCTTCCCTAACCTGGTGCTTCCAATTGTTATCAAGATTGTTCCTTCTAGAAATAATAATAATAATAATAATAATAATAATAATAATAATAATAATAATAATAATAATAATAATAATAATAATAATAATAATAATAATAATAATAATAATAATAATAATAATAATAATAATAATAATAATAGTTGGAAGGGACCTTGGAGGTCATCTAGTCCAACCCCCTGCTCAAGGGGTTCAGACAAATGGCTGTCCAGTCTCTTCTTAAAAACTTCCAGTGTTGGAGCATTCCACTGGTTAATTGTTCTAACTGTCAGGAAGTTTCTCCTTAGTTCTAGGTTGTTTCTCTCCTTGATTAGTTTCCATCCGTTGCTTCTTGTCCTGCCTTCAGGCACTATGGAGAATAGCTTGACTCCCTCTTCTTTGTGGCAGCCCCTGAGATATTGGAACACTGCTATCATATCCCCCCTCTCTTCATTAAACTTCATTAAAGCTATCATATCCCCTCCTTCTCTTCATTAAACTAGACATACCCAATTTCAGCAACCGTTCCTTATATGTTTTAGCCTCCAGTCCCCTAATCATCTTTGTTGCTCTTCTCTGTACTCTTTCTAGAGTTTCAACATCTTTTTTACATCGTGGTGACCAAAACTGGATGCAGTATTCCAAGGGTGGCCTTACAAAGGCATTGTAAAGTGGTATTAATACTTCACCTGATCTTGATTCTATCCCTCTGTTAAAGCAGCCTAACACTGTGTTGGCTTTTTGGGCAGCTGCAGCACACTGCTGGCTCATATCTAAGTGATTGCCCACTAGGACTCCGAGATCCCTCTCACAGGACTTAGGCTAACCGTCATGCTGGCTGGAGAATCCTGAGAATACGCTCTTATCTTATTGAAAGGAAACTCAGTTGGGAAAGTCTGATGTAAAGAAAGCCAGTGCAGTGGTAAGTCGACTGAAAAGATGCCATGGTATCTTCACAATCACGAGCTACCTTCCCAGAGTTTCAGCAGCTGTGGAATTGTTTATTTAGAAGACATCCAAGATGTTGGCCAACCCTTAGAGCAACTGATCTACTGATTATTGTATTCACAGCTCCCTGAAATGCAGCATGTGGGATAGCAATGCATACAGTATTGGACTTAACCTTGGCACAACTAACGTCTACAGATTTATGGTAGCTGTAATTCACACACCAGCCTTGATGATGCCACAAAGGCTTATTTCTCTAGCCGAGTCTTTGAAGGCTCTTAAGTGTATAGATGGTCCTTTCTTTGTCCCTCAGTGTTTTGATTCTGTTCCCACGGTACAGGACAGAAAGAGAAAGAGATGCTCATTGCAACAGTGCATTGCATTGGCAGCTGTACCCACAAACCACTTAAGACAAATTACTTGGATTTTAGTTGCTTTAGTGCCACAGAAATCAATGGAGTAAAGTTGGCTTGCATCCAAAAATGACGCTGTGCCAAATGTAATTCCTACAAGGATGTTCTTCAAACTGAAAACTTCATTTCTACCCTGTCAACGCTCCACATCATACCCACATATGAACCCACAGAGAATGGGAATAAGGCTGCAAAATTTTTAAATGTTCTCTAAAAGCATCCTTCTCTACCAAAACTGCATTTACTGGCCAATAAAATAAAGATTTTTTTTCTTCTTTTCTGGTTTTTTTTTTCTGCTTATGTCCTTTTTCACTCTTTTTATTTTTATGTAAATAGACTTTGGCTGCAAACTAATGCAAAGTTCAAGAACTTAAATCCCATTGAATTTAGAAGGCATTGAGATGCGTAATTCCATACAGGTAGTCCTCAACTTTCAACTGGTTGCTTAGTGACCATTTGAAGTTATGATAAACCTCCAAAAGGTACTTGTGACCTAGATCCAAAGCCCAATACCCCTCACAATCACACGACTGCCTTTTGGGTGCTTGGCAACCAGCCTGCATTTGCAGCCATTTGCAGCACCCGGTGGTCACATGACTGCAATTTACGACATTTTTCCTCTAAAACTGGCATTTACTTCTGGTTTCCAGCAAAAACCACCCATAGAAAACAATGAGTTCCCTTAATAACTGCAGTCTTTGTGTAACGACCACCACAAGCTAGATTGTAAAATTGGGAGGAGTCATGTGACGCAGGCTGAATCACAGTCGTAAGTCGAGGACTATTTGTATGCTGCACTGAGACCTTTGTCATGCCTCTAACAGGTTTAATAGTCTGAATGTTAATTCTAAATTTGGGAAACAAGCTTTCGTTTCCCTTCAGGTTCTATCAACTTCAAATAGAATAGAATAGAGCTGGAAGGGACCTTGGAGGTCTTCTAGTCCAGCCCCCTGCTCAAGCAGGAAAACCTATACCATCTCAGACAAGTGACTGTCCAGTCTCTTCTTAAAAACCTTCAGTGATGGAGCGCCCATGATTTCCGAAGGCAAGCCGTCCCACTGTCAGGAACTTTCTCCTTAATTCCAGGTTACTTCTCTCTTTGATCATTTTCCGACCATTGTTTCTTGTCCTGCCCTCTGGTGCTTTGGAGAATAATTTGACCCACTCTTCTTTGTGGCAGCCCCTCAAATACTGGAATACTGCTATCATGTCACCCCTATTTCTTCTTTTCTTTAGACTAGCCAAACCCAAGTCCTACAGCCATTCTTCATATGTTTTAGTCTCCAGGCCTTGGATCATTTTAGTTGCTCTTCTCTGAACTTTTTCCAAGGTCTCAACATCTTTTTTGTAGTATGGTGACCAAAATTGGTTGCAGTATTCCAGGTGTGGGGGAAAATGAAGTATAATGTATGAAGCAAATAGTGAAATGTCTTAATACTGGAGGGTGTATGTTCCTTTTGTTTTGTTCATAATGTGCCCATCTGATTCAACCCTTATGTTACTACTTGTGTCTATTAAAAGAACCCATCAAATGTTCTTTTACAACTCTGGCCACTTTATGCTTCCATATTAAGTCTCGCCCTTGGCAAGTGCTGTTGACCTGTTCCCTTGCATTTAGACCCATCCGTATCAGAGTACATATTTTCTTTTCCCTCCAATTTGCCACTCCTATTCCCCATTGTGCTGCTTCTATTCTGTGCATGCTAATTATTTCTCCATTCCTCCAAAAACTGTAAGAGGGGATTAAACCCCCTCCCACCAAATTGATCTTTCATAACTAGTGATATATCTACCGCTCTGGCTAAAATCAGCAGGCAGACCAATATTGGCAGGCAATTTTATGTTTGGAACTTTACTCTTGCAGGCATAATTTGTGTGTTGGGGATGGTGGACATCGGTGACCAGACTCTAAAGATAAATCACAGGTGAATTCAGAAAAAAAAGTATGTGTGATGATTCTAAAAAAAATCAATGTAAAATCTCTTTGCACAACCTTAAATAACAGTATGAATATCTACATAGATATAACAGAGAAAGAAACAAGGAACATAGTAATAAATGTATTTGCTACATGAATCATTTCAAAAGGTTTTATGTTGGCATTTTCCCACTTGGCAATACCAGAATTGTTAGACAATCCATCTGGATATAGCTTGGGTATATGGTATAATGACTATATTCTTTGTTACTGTATTTTCTTGACCCCTTCAGATGAACATGAATGAAAGAATATCACTTGCTGAGTTGCATATTGTGCTAATCTATCATATGGTCATAATGTGATGTTTGAGCCCAAGCAATGGCATAGCATTTATGTATCTGCTTACTTGTCTTATATTCCATATTTCTTTTGGGGACGTAAGACAGAATTCATAGCATTCCTTCCTCCAATTTCCACTTACAACAACTGTTGAAATCGTTTGATCTGAAACACGGTGACTGGCTTGGATCACCCAGTGACTAAGAGTAAACTTGAACCTGGATTTGCTCCATCCTAGTCCAGCACCTGAGTATGGTGATGTGATGACCTGTCCAATATACCATGGTTACAATAAACCTTGCCTTGGGAAGGTTGTGGAAACAAATCCATTGAAACAATGGAATTTTGCAATTGGAACATGGTATTTCATCAAATCAGCTGGGAAAATTGCAGCTGCAACTCTAGTATGATAGAAATTGGCAGAGGGTGATGGGTGTCAGCTTGTATTAAAGGCCCTGGAAAGCGTATCCAAGCTGCCATTTGCCTTCCCCAGCATAAAGCATTAAAAAGGAAGATGGGCCAGCTATGGTAGAAGATGATTCCAGCACCAAATGCATCATTTGATGAGGCTCACGCTTAATGCGTGACCCATTAAGATTGTGCTCAGCTTGATGGTTCACATCCAAGTCTCTTCATACACTTGGACTGATTTCAGAAAACACAGGGGTGAGAGAAAATTGCCAACCACATGCAGGATCTGTCAAGCTATAATTAACATGCTTCGTTTATTCTAATTACTTCACTCAGGCTACTTACTGTGTGTTTTAATTGGAAAACAATTTACTAGTATACTCTTAAACTGTAATTCATATTTTATGTGTGTTAACTAGATGATGCACCACCACATTTGGAATAAGGAAGACGTCTCGGTACTAAATATAGAAGGAGATACTGACATACTGTGAACTTTAGTAATTAAATCTCTATGTGGAACCCGCTCAAATGTTCTTTCCATTTCAGCCAAAGCTCTGAGTGTTAGGAATCTTGCATGTCTAAATTTGCATTTATTATAGACTTTAGAAGTCTGTTAGAAGAGACTGGACAGCCATTCAGAAGAGACTCATCATGGCTCTTTCCTGGGTCTGGTACCAGGATTTATACCTTGAAATATGTCGTATACAATCAGAAAGGGTGTTACTTTAAGCTTCTATGTGAACCAATATTCAGTCCCTAAGGTATTCTGCAAGCGACAGGTCCAGACCTGTTTTTTTTTCATTGGAAGGCTGATAGAGATGGAAGAAAGAGGAGCCTGGAGAAAGAAGAGCTGAAAAAAAAAAGGGAGGGATAAAAACAGAAATTAAGAAATAAGAAAGGCCACAATGCAGCTTTTCTCTTTTCTGCTATTGTCTCTCTTTTCTACTAAGTATAAGGCTAATTTTGTTTGGTCTCCATCTTCTCCTGGGATGTGCGCCCAGCAGATTGACTTGAGTGAATATTTTAAAAAGTGCTCACCTCTGCTGCCGGATAAGGATAAGTGCCATTGGTAATTTGGAGATAACCATTTGAAATAGTGGCTGGAGTGTTGCCTTTGGGTCTGAGAGATGTGGGTTTGATCCCTTGCTTAGCTTGAAACTCCCTCAACTCAGTTATCCAGCAAAAGCGGCAAGCAACTTATAGAGCAGGGGTGTCAAACTGCCGGCCCATGGGCCGGTTGCATCATGCAGAGGCTGCGCCCACCCCAGCTTCGGCAATGCAAAAAAAGTCGCGATACGACACGGTGAGTTTGACACCCGTGTTATAGAGCTATTTTTGCTGTGGAAATATTCCTACAAAAAAACCAGATGCTCTTAAGCAAGGGAGGGGGGGAAAACCATGTACTGTACAGATGAGCTCTTGAAGAATCCGAAAAGTGGATTTGCCAGTCTTTTCAAGAGAATAAAGCCAAATATTTTCTCTCCTATTCTATCTAATGGGGGTGACATATTTTGAATCATGAAAGATCAAAGACATGTAAAGATGAAACCTTCTTTGAAATGACTTTGACTTTTGCTAGCTTGATGGAACGCCAACATGGTAGAAAAGGTTTGTTTGCTTTCTTTGGGAACGTTTGTTCATTTTTTGTCTCCCTAGTCTAGCCAATGGGATTTCCAGGCAATCTCCCATTCACAAGTAGGGTTGAAGCTGCTTAGCATTCTGAGATCAGCAAAGGGCATCTAAGTGCTGTCTACTTGGGGAATCTACTTGGGGAATATAGCACCAGTATCTTTTTTTTTTTTTTTGTAAAGAAGGAAGAATGACATCATCTGGAAATTCTAACTTGTGGCAAATGAATAAGCAGTAATGATTTTCACATTTTACTATTGATAATAATAATAATAATAATAATAATAATAATAATAATAATAATAATAATAATAATAATAATAATAATAATAATAATAATAATAATAATAATACTGTATAGGGCATCATGTCAAGGTCACAATTCCAAATATAGGCGTCTATTAAAACAATGATTTCATATAAATCATGACATTGTTCAAAAAATACTGGAAGTTTTGTAAAGAGATCTCCACTTTCATTATTGGATGTAGTCCAATGTGTGGAGTACCCAATATCCAAATGTGTAATCAATTCCCAGGGTGGAGTGAGGGAATCTAAAAACAGATTGTACAGTTTGAGCTTTCACGTGCTTTTTTTTCAGGCAAAGGCTACATTCACTCATTGTTCCCACATGAATAACCATTAGCTATGGGGGGAACAATCCATCAAATCTTTCCTACAATGAATGAACAAAATTGAGTATTAAGCATCATTTTGGTAAGTGTCTAATGTGGGCTTTAGTAGCATCAGTCAAACACTGTCATGCATCCCTACATTGAAGCTATTTTTTCTGACTTTTATTTGTCTTCATGCTCAGGAAAGACCTCAAAAGAATCTGTGGAGATTACAGGTCATGAACAACAAGGTATAGAAACTGGGACAAAAGGAGTTGTTTATCCGTTCTTACAACTGAGTGTCATGATGCAAGAAAAGAAAATAGGATCCTGGATGGCAGCAACTGGCTTAAATAGATGGTTTTACATAGAGTTTAGGTTCTCTGGCAAGAGCCTAGATTTATCTTCACAAAAGAGTCCTGGGAAGAGACATCTTAACAAAGACTCAGAAGAAAGTGTTTGCCAGGCATCTCTCCAAATTCCTCTACAAAGTGCTGAAGTCCAAAAGGGAGAGGGTAGAATATGCAGCCAAGGACTAAGGCCAAGAAAATGGGACACAAAAGGAAAAGCAGAAAACCAAAATGGGAACTAAGGCTTTCACAGAAAACTCCAATAAAGACACTAGTAGATGATGCCACTTAAAATCTCAGATGTTTCTATGCCAATGAGCATAGAATATGGGAAATAAAGAGGGAGAATGAGAGACCCTAGCTCAAATAGGCAAATAGGCTATGAGAGGCAGGGTGATATCCATGATTGGCCTAGAGCATTGGAAGGCTACAACTTATGCCAAAGGAACAGATCAAATAAAAATAAAATGGGTGGGGATGTTGAACTGTACATTCCACACACATATGCAGTACATACGTGCATAAACATTCAGAAATGGGAGCTTGGAAATCATACCAAAAATGTTTGGGAAAAATCAAAGGAGAGAAGAACAAAAGTAATAACAGTGATGCAATCGGAAGAGTTTATTAAAAATTGTCAAGGCCAGCAGAAGCTTTGGATGAGACCTTTCTTCATCAGATGACCAGATTTTCCAAGAGGCATGCAACCAACAGCGGTAAGGAAAAGTTTCAGTTATCCTGACATCTGCTGGAAATCTAACGTGAACAAGAGTGAGACATCTAATAAATTCTCATCTTCTCCAGTTGAGAACTGCTGTAGTCCCACAATGGAAGAAGGAACAAGCCAGTTTGTTATCCTGGAGCTAAACTTCATCAACAGGAAAAAATTGGTTGCAGTGGTGAAGATTACTAGTTGACTGAGGGAATGTGATCAATTGAAGGTGTGATATCCAAGAGGAAAAAAAATTGAGAAGAATTACACCTGTGTGCTGGGCTTCAGAAGAACAGATTTTGATGAATTCTGAAGGAAAGTCGTTTGGATCTAATGACTTGAAATTCTGCAAGAGGAACATGGCCAGGAAACATGGGGAATTATCTACAGGAATATCTTGTAGGATTTAAGAAAGAAAATGGTTAAAACATTACAAGGCTAGCATGGACACATACAGAGCTTTGTGAAATACTAAACAAAAAAAGCAACATGTAGAAAATGTAAGGAAGTACACATAACCAAAGAAGAATACAGGGCATTTTCTAGAAACGATAGGAACTGTAATAGAAAGCTAAAACAAAGAATGAGCTGAGTCTTGGGAGCAATGCTGAAAGGTCAGCAACAAAAGGTTCCTTGAGTACCTTTGAAGTAAGAAGAATACCAAAAGACATTAATATAAATGTGTAGTGTTTTATATGTGGACTACATTATAATATTTTGTTTTTCCATTCATTCGTATCTAATTCTCAGAGAAGCAAGTCTCTGCAATTTTCTTGCAATTTTTTCCTCCCAGAAGTGGTTTGCCATTGCCTTTTCCCTAGGACTGAGAGAAAATGACTGGCCCAAAGGCACCCAGCTGGCTTTGTGCGTAAGGTGAGTCTAGAACTCACGATCTGCCAGGTTTCTAGCCTGATGCCTTAACTGCTACATCAAACTAGCTATCACAATATTGCTAATGTGTAAAAGACTATATAGTTTAGAAAATAATGACATATATAATAAATCAAATATTTTTTAAAAAGAAGCCCATAATGAAATAGCTGAAGAAGGAAGGAAGAAAGGAAGGAAGGAAGGAAGGAAGGAAGGAAGGAAGGAAGGAAGGAAGGAAGGAAGGAAGGAAGGAAGGAAGGAAGGAAGGAAGGAAGGAATTTTAAAAAGTAAAAAAAATCTGATCTTTTTTGGGTGAAAAGGTAGTTTTTAAATGTCTGAAGAGTGGCGACACAGAGAGACGAACTGGACTTATCTTCAATGGCCTCAAAAGGCAGAACTAAACTTAGTGGATTAAAACTTGACTAGACGTTGCGAGTCATACAAGCTGCCTCCCCTGTGGAACAAGCTGTAATAGTGAGCTTTCTTTTGTTAGACTTCAAGCAAAGTCGGGTTGGTCATCTATCAAAGCTGTTCTGATGGATCATGCATGGAGCAAGGCTTTGGACAAGAAGATTCCTCCCTAATCTATGATTCTATTATTTCATAATTCTGTGGTTCCATGTTTCTGTGATAATTTTACACTACTTTTCACACTAGAGCAGAGATGAACCTTTAGTGTTTAGTGAAAGATCCATGCAGCTCTTGAGGGAGTCTAGAATGCTCTAGAATGTAGCCTTATACTTAAAAAGTAAATTAAAAGTTCTGTTGTCAGGAGAATAGCTAGAGAATAACTATGATCACGGAAAAAGGAAAGCCAAAGATCAAAATAATTCAGTTTGTCATTAGTCTGGGACTCAAAGCAAAAAGGGATGTTTAATCCTTTATTGCTTCTTTCCAAGTTTTTTTTTTTATAAAAATATAAATAAATAATTAAAAAAAATTTTTTTTTAAGAGGACTGGATAACGTTTTGCTGGAAATAATTGAAATAAATGAGTAAGCCAGTCATAAGAGTGAAAAAGTTTGGAGGCCTAAAGCTTTTGACTTCCTAGGTGAGTAGAAGCAGCTGGACTGGTGACATTTCTTTCTGAATAGAATTCCAATCTTTCATATCTCTTCAGCTTGACTTGCTGTTTCCCAGATACGGAGACTCAGTATTACCAAAACATCCACAAACTTTGTGGTTTGCTGGCAAATAGGATAAGAAATAGAAGAATCTGGAGGGGGAGGGGGTTGTGACATATCTTTTAATAATGTCCATATTTGTGTTCCTATTTCAGGACCAGCTGTGGAGTTCCCATTACCTCCAGGGCAATTCAGCTTTGGCTGGGTTTGCATGGAAATGAGTTATGAGAACCTGTGAAATTGGGGATACTTCTAGATTAGGATGACCCTTCTAGATCAGGGGTCCACAACCTATGGGCCATGGCCCACTAGCAGGCCGTGGCCTACTGGCCACCAGGCTGCGGGACAGGCTGGCCAGTACGCACATGTATGTGTATGCACACACCCCCACTTGCGCTAGCGCCCGTGGACCCGTTTGCACATGTGCGTGGGGCTAGCGGCGGCTAGCGCCTGCGCAAATGGGGCCGCTAGCACATGCAGGGGTTGCACAGCCCATTTGCGCATGCATGTGGGTGCTAGCAGCGGTGGCTAGCGCCCGCGCCCCTGCACAAATGGGGCCGCTAGTGCCATGTGGGTTGCACAGCCTGTTTGCGCATGCTCACGGGTGCTAGCAGCGGCGGTGGCTAGTGCCTACACGCATGCACAAATGGGGCAGCTTGCACCATGTGGGTGCACATGGCCCCACGCGGGGCTCTGTTCGCACGCACGCGCATGCACGCACACACACAAATTTCCCAGCTGCTCCCTTTCCCTCCGGGCCGTCAGCATGAAAAAGGTTGGTGACCTCTGTTCTAGATAATGGACAAATTACTGGATAGAACAGCGACAGGAGCATTAGAAAAAAGGCAAGGGAGACTTTGGTGTTGATCTTATATGATCTGTGAAGGACTGAAGGCAGTGAGTTCTTAATGTACGAAATCAGTTAAGAATCCTGGATGGTCGGTGATGAGTGGGTGGGTGGTACAGAGAACACTGTGCTATTCCTCCTTCACAGTTGTTCAGGAGACAACTGAAAATCTCCAACCTCCAATATAAAGGAGCCAGAAAGTCTGTCTGTTTTTTTAACTACCTGTGTTCCCACCACAATTTTTGCTTTCATCCTTCCTTATCTCTAGTCCAAGTTGCTGCATTTTCTCATGATAAAATGTATATTCTTGCATTAACAAATAGAATTATTTTTTTCATATAATACTCAATATCCCTTTAGTCTAGATCTCTCACTCTGTACATTTATTTATTTATCACATTTATATAGTACGCTGTGCATCTCACTAACAGTGGCTCTTTTATATGTAAATGCAACCTTCTCTTCCATCTAGAAATCTCTTGAAGGGACAATTAGATTGATACAATCGAATGACTACAATCTAAAGAAAGATTTTATAGTCTGAAGATGTGATCCTCTCTAGTAATACAACACCATTTAGCTGTAATTAAGTACATTTTTTTGGTTTTGGGATAAGTTAATAACCTATGAACTCTGCCAATAAGGAAAACAAGCTGAGGACTAGTGATATTTCTGTTTTTACAGCCAATCAGACATTTCTTTTTGTTTCAAAATCTTCCCCTTTAGTTACATTTGCAACATTTATTTTATGGAAAAGTTTTGGAGCGTTCAAAAATGTGCAAACTCTTGTGCTTGAGTCTAATAAAAATATTGCCTTAATATGGATTTTGTATTTTTTATCTTGTCGTGTATCAGTGTGGGTATTCTCATTCAGTCATTTTTTTTATTAATATGTTTATTTCTTTGCAATTATTAATAATTGGCCATTCATATATATTAAATGCACATTCTCCATTTCATATGATACCAGGAGCTCAAAGACACACATGGTTCTCTTCCTTTCTCCCCCCCCCCCCATCTCCCTCATTTTGTGCTTCAAACAACTCTTTTAGGGGATTATGCTAAGAAATAGTGTGTGGCCCAAGGTGAATCAGGTGGATTGATGTCTGAGCAAGAGTTTGAACCTACATTAGCCACAGCAAACACTCTTATTAATGTTATGCTATACGCTGTATATTATGCAGGATCATAAGCAGTTGGGAAGGTGCCCGCAACTTCAGTGAAGAGTTGCAAAAACCATAAATGAATTGGCAACCGAAGAGACAGCAAGACAGCCGATAGAGCTGCTCAAGGCTTTCAGATTTTCAGCTGGGAAACAGGAAACGTAGAGCTTGACGTCCATGATGTCAACAGATGTTTTTCCTGAAAAGCTTTCCCATGCAATGTGGGTCAAATGTTGACCCATCTTACAAACAGAGATGTCTGAAGGCACTCTTGAGATCTTTTTTCTACAGACCCTCTCTGTTTGTCTGCGTGTATGTGCATGCGAATGATTACACATCTGGTTCATATTTGATTTGAACAGATGTTTCCATCTTCAAAGCTTGTCCTGCGCATTCTTTCTTTAAATCAACACTCCAAAGACAACTTGAAGATGCTTGGCCTTTCAGAATCAAGAAGTATGTAAAAAAAAACCCACAAGGTTTATTGTAACTTCTGGCTTGTCCACTTTCCTGAACACTCCTGAACACTAACACCTTGTTAACCATGAACTCACCTTCTTGAAACTTCTGATGATGTCTTCATCAAGTCTGCCAAAGACTTGTATGGGCAAGCAGTTGTTTGGGTGTGAGTGTTATGCCCCAAAGGGATACCTGCTTGAAAACTTATTCTAGTTATGTGGAACCTCTGCCCACAAAGTCTTATAGGATTCGTTTGCAAACAATGATGAGCAACACAGTATGGTGAAAAGAAAATGGCATAGGGTAAGGCAAGTAGATTATCCACTCCTCAGGTTCACTTTCACAGAGAAAAATGAACTGTCAGGTTAGCTATAAACATTTAGACACAAAGATTGCTGATTGGGGCACTAGGAAATGGGAACAGTGCTGAGAAGCAAGTCCCTGGGAGATAACAACTGGAAAAGTAACACATAGCAACTGTTATTCAAAGAACACAATCTTTGTGAATGAGCTATTGTCTTTGTACTGTCACCCTCTTTACCTCATCATGCATATCAACTATGTTGCTACAGCCAATCATTCTTCCTGGTTTTAATTGCCTCCTACTGGGATATAAAGTTTTAATGGTATTATTGTACAATGTCTTGAGTTGCTCAGTGTCTGAGATGGGTTTCTAAAAGGGAGAGAGAGAGAGAGAGAGAGAGAGAGAAAGAAAGAAAAAGAAAGAAAGAAAGAAAGAAAGAAAGAAAGAAAGAAAGAAAGAAAGAAAGAAAGAAAGAAAGAAAGAAAGAAAGAAAGAAAGAAAGAAAGAAAGAAAGAAAGAATCCCCATATCCTTCTAAGTTTGTTTCTGTTTCCTCTGGTACTATAATAAACCAACTGTATCCCAACAGAATGGTCTGCTGATCTTTGATTTAAATGATTGTTTGGAGAAATTCCTGAGAGAGATTTGTCCTACAATAGAAATGCTGAAGAAGCTCGATTAGGTCTGGAGTTGAAAGTACAATTTTGCTCTTACTTCACTATGATAAAATCCTCTCTGTCTTTGGAGTGAAAAATGGAATTAGATGACACACTAAAGCCATACTCCAAAATTCATGTGGAGCCAGGACAAAACAAAGTTTGTTTTCATTCACATTTTACACAATTATTTAATCAAATGCATTGTTGAAGTTGCTTTCATGCCTTTTGTTATTTTCCTCTTCTCTCACAGCAAAGATTTCGGCTTGCTGACAATTTCTGGCAAAGTGACAAAGGTCACGCCAAAACTTTTCATAAGGCTCAGAAGACACAGTTTTTCAGGCGTGTGTTAGAGCCGACGTGGTGTCTGTTTTGATGAATTGGATTATGGGCTATGAGTTTTATGTATTTAATTATGGTTTGTAATATGCTGTTATATTTTGTTTCTTGCTTTTAAGTTGTTGTATTCTCTTTTGTTGTTTTTATATTAGTTTTAATTGTTTAAGTTAAGCCATTTGCTTCCACCACCCAGAGTCATATATATGAGATGGGTGACTATATCAATTTAAGTAATAAATAAATAACTTTTACTGCCCTATCCTTTGGAATTAGTTTGACCCACTCTAGTGATCCTTTCCATCAGTGATCTGTTGATCCAGTGGAGATCATGAGATGAGACAGATCCAGAATTCATTCTGAACTCCCACGAAAGACCAATGAGAAAGAGCCTCCAGTAAGTCCATCTTGATGCCAAAGCTGACATGACATCTACTGTGCAACTGCAGTTAACATGTTTTATTTTCGAACTATAAATATCAAGTTTAGGAAATGGTGTGGCGAAATGTAGTCTGGATTCCCAAGCAGGAGGGGCTGCATTCCAAAGAGCAAAGAGACAATGAAGTTTAGATAATTTGGTTGGGAGAAAGAGAGTTAAGAAGGCTCCTCCCTAACAATTCTCAGAACATATCTATAGAGATGCAAATAGTTGCTTTAATTTGGCAAGATCTCTGTCTATAGATGATGAATAATGAAGGAAACTACTCAGAAGTAACTCTACATGTTTTTCTTAGTTCTTGGGGCCTGACAGATGGAAGGAACTAAGATTAGCTCATGATGTACAGAGTCACAGTGGAAACTTCCATTCTTCTACCCAGTCTGTTGGGTACAACATCCCTGTCTGCCAAATTGTTTATTTAATGGTGCAGAATCAAGGAGAGATCACCAGAAGTCCTACTTTCTATCTCTATTCTGCTGCTGTTATGTACATACAGGCTTAAAACTGAAATAACAAAGGTTACTCGTTTCGGAACTGTCTGTGTTAATCACCTAGAGTGTTGTTTGCAGTGGCTCTGGAAAAAAATTGTTCTTTTGATAACATGCAGGTAGTCCTTGACTTATGACTATAACGAAGCCTACCCATCATAGTTGTAAGTGGTGGCGGTCATAAATTGGGTCACCCATGTGATCAACCCAATTTTCTGACCATTTTGTGGCAGTCATTAAGCAAATGCCATGGTTCTTAAGTGAACCAATGGTTCACTATGGGCCAGTTTTGCCAAAACCCATAAATAAACGCTGGGGTTTGGCATAACTGTCATAAAACATGTTCATGTGATTGCAGGATGATGCAAATGTGTGTAAATGCAACCCAGTTGCCAAGAACCTGTGTGTGGGGGGAACTGTCAGAACTTCGTAACTGGGTCATAAATACCTCTGGGAAGGTACATCCAGTGGTGGGATTCAGCCAGTTCGCACCACTTCGGCAGAACCGGTAGCTAATTTTTTGTTGCCCAGGCCCAGAATGGACTTCTGGAAGTGGCATCCACACAGAGAACCGGTTGTTCACATATTTGAATCCCACCACTGGGTACATCGTAACTTTGAACAGTCACTAAGCAACCAGCTGTAAGTTAAGGGCTACTTGCAGATATAAATAATATTAAATCTTGTCTATTCATCTCTTTCTCCCTGCTTCTGCTTTCTTTGCATATTATTTTTGCCAGTAAAATATACGCGCAGTTTTGCTGAAAACCAGAAGTAATGCTGGGTTTGAGCAAAGTTGTCATAAAACATAGTCACGTGGCTGCAAGATGCTGCAAACAGCCATAAACGTGACCAGTTGCCGGGTGCCCAAAGTTTGGTCACATTAAGGGGGGGGACAACTATCAGAATTTTGAATCTGGGTTAAAATTAAAAATTGAAAAGAAAAATTGAAAATTGAAAAAAAATGAAAATTTTTTAAAAAAAGGTGTTTTTTTTTTTAAAAAAAAAAAACTTCAGAATTTTTTTAAAAAATTAGAATTTACAAAAGTTCTTGGCCCTTCATGAAGTGTTATGCACTTCTTTATGTTGAAAATCTCAGACTTTTTTCTAGGAGATGCTTAGCTCTTAACCCTCTACTAAATCTCATTTCAAAATCAAATTAATACTATCTTCCCAGAACATAATCACTTGAGGACATTGGAAAATCATACATTTTAATGAAACATTATGTCCATTGCCTTTTCAACAGCATGCTGATAAAAGTATTCTTGCACCTTTATTTGATCTACATCATAAAGGGTTGGATCTCTAACTTTGCTCGAACTTCCAAACAGTTATAAAAGGCAATTCTTCACTGGTCTAGGGGTCCTTTGCCTGGAACAGATGGGCTAACAATCAAGCCTGAGCTGTTTTGGCTGGTTGGTTGCAGAGCCCAATGTTTCAAAATCCAAAAGCAGCCTGAAAATTGGCCAGACTGAATTCAACATCTTGCTGACACCTAACAGGGTAAATTTTTATAATTTACTTTCTGATGTCATTTGTTTAAACTGGAAATCAGAGGGGTTTTTTGGAGAGGGGGAGTCTCTTTGCTTTTTAAACATGAGGTCATGCCAGATAAAAGTTACAGACAATTGCCCACGGTAGAAATAATAATGGGCAGCGCAACAGGAATCTTCCCCAAGAATCACACAATTGATTTGTGAAGCAATCAATCATCTTTATTTCCTAACGTGTCTGCAGCCCCTTATCAAAGATAGCTCTTTTCAGAGGCTCTAATAGTGGAATGCAAACAAGACTTCAAAGGCCATTGGCCCCGTGACAAACAGAGGAACAAAGTGTTGTTGAAAGCAATATTTCTCATCAGTGGATGTGTAAGAAAGCCATACTTACTGATAAACTCAGAAGTCATATCTGAACATCCATTTGAAAACTATATGTCAACACTGGAGAGTTGCAGAGTATGTGGCAAGTCCCCTGCTCGTTAAATTCTGTTTTCAGGACAGAGTACTGATCTGTCAAATCTAGTCTGTTTTAAAAAATGAAAAATGAATATCTTTGTAAACTATTAGAGAGCAAATCTGGGTCATATGGCACATGCTTTATAACCTTTAGTTAAAGATGTTAAATGCTTCTGTGAAAGAAAAATAAAATAACAATAAAAACTCTGCATGCTTGCAACAGACTCCCCCCCCCCCCCAGGGCTTCTTGGTAGCAGGAAGAATTGCTGGTCATCCTAAAAAGTTTCACATAAATGCAACTGATCTTCAGTGAGTCTGGTGCTGCTGTAGCAGACCCAAAAAAAAAAAAAGCCAACAGGCCTATCAGTCACTGTATTAACATTGTAGACAAAGTACAAACACAACTATTCACAAATACAAATTTATATATAGAAATGTAAACAAATACATCTATTCATCTGTGCATTTCAATGGTTAGATGGCCTAGAACAGATATGTCAAACTCGCGACGTCACATGGCCAGCTCTACATCGTTTGTGTCAAGGGTGCCTGTGGGGGCCTGGGCAGGAGTGGGACAGATCTGAGGGTCTCTGGCAGAAGGGGGTGGGACCAGGGCAAGTGCCAAGGCATGGTCCACTGGAGGAGCCTCCCCAGCATGCACCCAGGGGGTGGGGCCGACGTGGCAGGGGCTGGTTCCTCGCTTCCAGACAGCCTTGTGGAGCTAAGACTGAATGCGTTTCAGCATAGATGGCCACCACAAAATTGTACATTGGCTCCTGGCTGGCCTGGGCCAGGGCCAAGGCAGCGGGGGCCGTTCCCTCACTGTTTCCAGGATGGCTTCGCGGGCCACATGAAACCACTTCGCGGGCCGCATTCGGCCCCCAGGCCTTGTGTTTGACATGTCTGCTTTAATCTATACTCTTGACTTGAAACAATAAAAAGTTCGCTGGCATCTCAAAGCCTTGCACACAATTTCATCAAATGCATACAGAGCACTCAGATGAATGTACTGAATTTATACTGTGCCTTTTTGTTTATTTCACAGTGGTTTACAACATTAAAAAGTATACAATAAAACAAAAATTAATAAAATGCAAATTAGGTTCATCATGAAAATATTTAACAGGTAAAAGTTTGGTGAAGAGATGTGTTTTTATCACCTCCCGAGATACAATAAACCTCTTTAAGAAGTACAAGAAGTCCTTAGTTTATAGCCACAAATGGGGCCAGAATTTCTGTTGCTAAGCGGGACAGTTTTAAGTGAGTTGCATCCAATTTTATGATCCTTCTTGCCACAATTGTTAAATACTGCAGTTGTTAAGTGAATCATACTGTTGTTAAGTGAATCTGACTTCTCCCCCATTGACTTTGCTTGTTGGAAACTGGCTGGGAAAGTCACAGATGGCAATCACATGATCCTGTGACATTATAAGCATTGTAAATACATGCCAGTTGCTAAATGCCTGAATCTTGATCACTTGACCATAAGGATGCTGTGACAGTTGTAAGTGTAAAGACCAGTCATAAATCATTTTAGACAGTGCCATTGAAGATTAGTTAAATGAATGGCTGTAAATCAAGGACTACCTGTATATTCTATAGCCCAGGAGTCTCACAGAAAAAGTAGTTTACCATGTACTCAGCAGCTGAGTTTCTATCAATGGGACATCTTCAGAAGATATTTTCCACTGATTTAAGTAACTGGGCAAGTTCACCAAGGGAGCCCTGCAAATGACATTTATATACACATCAATCAATCAATGTCAGTCAGTCAATCAATCAGAATAGATCTGGAAGGGATCTTTGAGGTCATCTAGTCCAACCCCCTGCTCAAGCAGGAGACCCTATACCATTTCAGACAAGTGACTGTCCAGTCTCTTTTTAAAAAACCTCCAGTGATGAAGCACCCGCAGTTTCTGGAGGCAAGCTGTTCCACTGGTTAATTGTCCTCACTGTTAGGAAGTTTCTCTTTAATTCCAGAATGCTTCTCTCCTTGATTAGTTTCCATCTTGTCTTGCCTTCTGGTGCTTTGGAAAATAAACTGACCCCCTCTTCTTTGTGGCAGCCCCTCAAATACTGGAATACTGCTATCATGTCCCCCCTAGTCCTTCTTTTCTCTAGACCTACCATATCCAAATCCTGCAACTGCTCTTCGTGTGTTTTAATCTCCAGGCCTTTAATCACCTTAGTTGCTCTTCCTTGCACTTTTTCCAAAGTCTCAACATCTTTTCTGTAATGTGGTGACCAAAACCGGATGCTTTATTCCAGGTGTGGTCTTACTAAAGTTTTATAAAGCGGTACTAACATTTCACGTGCTTTTGATTCTATGCCTCTGTTTATACAACAAAAGATTGTATTAGCTTTTTTGGCTGCTGCCGCACACTGCTGGCTCATATTTAAGTGATCCTCCACTAGCACTCCAACATCCACAACTATGCTGAGAGGGAAATGATGGAGAAGGTAGAAGGGTTAAAGCACAGATGGAAGGCAGTGAGGATTATATATATATATTGCTCCTAAACAAACTAACAGTTGGGTATGACACATATTTGTACTGAATAATTAGTTAACATACTACGGTAAGAAACCTGATCTTTGCTTTATCCCTGTTAAATGATGTTAAATCTTCTAAATACCTGTATACTGTATTCATTTAGAGAAGTAAGAATCCAGCTTCTAAGGCTAGTGAAAGACAAAACCAGAGAAGCAAAATATTGTTCTTTTGGTAGACTGCCATTTCTGATATATTTGTGCTCATTGCTTATTTTATATAGAGATTAGGTAATTTCTCCATTGTAAAGGGTTGTGGGGCAAACGATGACATAAACGACATTAAGGATGAGAGTGTATTGCTATAGTCACAAGTGCCGGCATTAGGAATACAATAATGTTGTTAAATAACCATGGGACAGTGTTGCCATCTGAGTCTCCTGCAGGGTTAGACTCCGATGTCTGAAATGGAAATGTAATTGTTGAGGGCAGGCTTGATGGTTCTCTTCTGTTTTTCATGCAGAAGATGAAGTCTTTAAATCATTGTGGTCCTGCTGATCTGATATTTACCTTCACTGGGCAGCTTCTGTATTTTAAGCAATGACTAGTCCAAATCCATTGGTTATATGCTTTTGCTGAATGGATCTGAACAAATGCAATTGTATTACAAGGTCTGGCTGTAAGTGATGGATATTATGCAGTGGTGGGAATCAAATATGTGAACAACCGGTTCTCTTGTGGATGCCACTTCCGGAAGTCCATTCCAGGCCTGGGCAATAAAAAATTAGCTACGGTTCTGCCGAAGTGGTGCGAACCGGCTGAATCCCACCACTAATGTTATGGTATCTTGTAGGGGAAAGCCGGTAGCTAGGTCTGTCAGTTTATTTCTTAAGTAAATTCACTCTTTAATTTCAGTCATTTCAGCAACTGAATTTATTTCAGGGTCTGATCTAGACTCAAGCTGATGATAGGATTGTAAGAATTGTATCAGGACCTCTTGTCCAGAGTCCAGATAGGAAGATATCTTCAATATAGCTCCCCTGGAGAAGTGATTTGTGGTTGACCAGCTTTTTCAACCTGATCTCCTTTAGATAGATAAAACTAGTCCCAGCATAGTGGCCAATGGTGATACTTACTGAAATTTCTGCAAATCACTGTCCTATCTATTTGTGAAAAAGTTAGCTTTGATTATTATAGTACAGAAGTGTGCTCCAAATTATTATTAAATATTTTTGCCAACATTTACATGAAGAGAAGAATAATGAAATGTCATTTATTAGAAAGTTAAGAGGCAAGATTATGAACTTTACTAATTAAAACCTGCCTCTGTGGAAGTTAATACCATATTGTCCAGTTAAAAAAAAAACTTCTTAAAGATATTTGCTGTAGAATCATATATTAACTGCTAATAATAAATATGTTTCCTGGATACTGTACTTCTTTGTACCAAAGGCTACTAGTTCAGGGCTAATATACAAGTTCAACCTATATTTCCAAATGTTATTTTTGGTCCAGAAAATGTCAGTTTAGGGAGAGAAAGTCCCAAAAGTGTTGCTAGTGCTACTGTATCCCAGTACTATTCATAAACTGTAAGAATCATAGAACACTAACTTAGATGTGAGTAAACATTAATTAATTCTTGAAGACCTACAAATGCCAGCTACAAATTTGGATGTAATCAACATCAGCAATAAATACACAATTAAATTATTATTATTGATCTCTAAAAGTTGTGTTGCACTTTATGTCTAGAAGTTCAAGGTATACCATACATAGTGCTACCTCTTCTATTTTTCCCCACAATACCCTGAGACCAATATAATATTTAGAAACAGTGATTGTCATCCAATATTGGATTGTCATCCAGTTAGTTTTTTAGTTGAGAGTACTCTTCAGCTTGAATCTCTCCAGTCCTAGTTCAGCCCTTTGACTATTACAACACACTGGCTCTGGAAAAACAAAGGAATATTTGCCTGACATTGTAGGACTCCACAATAAACAACACCTTCTTCACAATTATCATGTCTTAACTGGTAAGAACAAGGGACATTAAATGCTTCTGAATGCAATCCTGGTGTGCAAGCAAGTGCACTTGACCAAGCACTTCTTCAGCTATCTGCAATTAAATCCATAAGGATTTAAAGATAAGTACTAACACTCTGAATTCTGCTTAGAAACAATATGGTAGTCAGTGAAGTTTATTTTGAAGTTAGAAGAAAGTGTTCCCACCAGTTGCATCAATTATCAGTGGCCGCTGTTCTTGGGATCAACTGAAACTTCTGAAAAATGTTCAAAGGCAGGGCCATATAGAATGCATCTCAGTAATCTAATTCTCATGCACATCAGTAGTTATGAATTATAACATCTAAGACTCAGAAATGGTATCAATTGGATGAAGGGATTTGTCATGACTGATCTCGCGGCCCTTGTCTACTAAGATATTCATGAAACTTGTGCAAGCACCCATTCCTTGCTGCAGTCCCAGTGCAAATGTAATTGCAGCTGGAAAGATTTGATAGCTCCAATGATTGATAGCCTGGGAGGAAACTTTTTTTTCTTTTTCCAAAATATCACTGCCAAAGAAGCACTTCCTTGAAACAAGCCATCTGGATCCCTTATGATCTACGATTAAACAGCAGTGCATACATTGCATGAAAAATAGTATGTGAGAAGTTTTATTAACATACTTAGTTATGATGTACCTCTCAATTGGAAAGCGGAGATGTACAGTATGTGGACACATTTAATAAAATGTATTATATAATGCTACATCAAGGAATGAACATGTAGTTTCCTTTTATTTATGCTTCCTTATGTTTCCTTTTATTTATTTTTTTATTCCCTTCCTTTTATTTATTTTGATCACCAAATGTGAAAGGCTCAATTGCTTTTCTTATAATCCTTATTAGTGTCTTAAACTGTGATGCTTTCAAAATCACCAAATTGCAGAGATTCAGTGTTCTTTTATTGCTTGAATTTCTTTGACTAACCTTTCAATTTTGGCTCAGTTCTTAAGCGATAGATAGATAGATAGATAGATAGATAGATAGATAGATAGATAGATAGATAGATAGATAGATAGATAGATAGATAGATAGATAGATAGATAGATAGATAGATAAACAAGTGTTATTAAGAATTTTTATTATAATAGTAAAATCTAATACAAACTAAATTTAGAGAAAGAAAAGAGAAGATGTGATAGTTAAAAGAGAACATCTGTTGTGCAGTTAATCTTCAGGTGTGGAGATGGCTTCTGCAGTCCAGTCCGGAAGCACAGAGTCTAGCACAGTGGAGGCACTGGAAGTCCATTGTTGTAGTAACCGTGTTATTTTGTGTTGCTGCTCAAGGTTTTCTATCAGTTTTGGGCAGCACCTGTTTTCAAAGCTGGTGGAGGCTTCATTGCCTAGGGCTTGCCATCAGGTTCTGTCAGCCACTGCAGCTTCTAGTTCCCTTGGCTGGATGTCATAGTGGGGTAAGGGTCCTTTCACAGTGTCTTGTAGTCCTTGAGTGGTCAATCTCAAGGCCTCTTCCCAAACTGCAGTACACTGGAGAGCAACTGGAGAGACATATGGTGGCCATCCATTTTGATGATATGTCCTGCCCATTTCATATGGGCTCTGATAATCAGGGACTCAATGCTGGATGATTCCACATGATCCAAAATCTCCAGGATGGGGACAGAATCTTGCCAACAAATGTCAAGAATGGAGCAGAGAATGCACATGTAAAATTTCTCCAGTTGTTTGATGTGCCTTCAATATAGAGTCCATAATTCACATCCAGGTAGGAGGCAATAGATAAGTACAACTCTATAGACTTTTAGCTTTGTGGAGATACGGTAAGTTATTATCTTCTCTTAAAGTATATCAAACAATATCTTCTTCCCATATCCTAATTACCTATAACACCAACAGGACTACCTGTATCAATTCTCAAAGGGGTGACTAGTTGAAAATGGGTAGGGAAAATGCTGTATTTTCTGTTAAATTAAACCAGTGCTTTCCAAACCGTTTCCTTCATTACCTAAAACAGCTTATCAGAAAGTCTGTTTTACCAATGTAGGTATAATTGCACAGGAAAACATATGGGTTTGAATGTCATTACTCAAAGAAAAATCACTTTTACCCAATTTGGGGTAATTTACCCATGTTTGGGAAGCACTGAAGTCAACAATGAAAAGTTTTAGAGAACTGAACTTGTCTCCTTAAGCTGGGCTAAGCAAGGCACAGCTGGTGAGCTTTCTGTAGATGCTTGCTAGATTTCCAGATTGGCAGTTTCAAGGGACACCCAATTGTGGATTAGGCATTGAATTGGAGCTGGTGAAAGGTGAAGCTTTTTCTGATAACAAATTTAGAAATGACTCATCCATGTCAATGTTCGCACATAATATCAGACATGCCACTAGAAGGCAAAATCATGAAGCTGAGTCTCACTTGTTTTGGCCATGTTATGCAGGGGAATTCAATGGAGAAAGCAATTTTTCTTGGAAGAGTTAGTGGTAAAAGGAAACCAGGCTGCCAAAGAACACAAGGGCTGGACACCATCAAAACTGACACCAGCCAAAGCACAGAACAACTCAAGGAAGCAATGTGAGGTTGGAAGATGTGGAGACACCTAGACCAGGGGTAGGCAACCTTGGCTCTTTTATGACTTGTGGACATCAACTCCCAGAATTCCTGAGCCAGCATAGCTGGCTTAGACCATCGAATTACCGAGAGTTGGACACAACTGAATGGATAACATCATCATCATCATCCTTATCATGTCAATGTTCGTGATGGAGGCCCATAGGGATGGACAGTTGCCAAAGGAGAATTCTATAGAGAAGATTTTTAAAATCAATTTTGAAATGAGCTCCAGGCAAAGTGCATTTTGGGGTTTTTATTTTTAGGTTTTCTCTTTAAAAGTCTTAAGCCTTTTTAGACATATGTAAAGGTCCTAAATGTTTTCAAAGTGAAATGTAATTAGGGCAGTGGTTTTGTCAAATGTACTTTTAAAAGCTTTTCTTTGAAGGTTTGTAGAAATATTTCAATTTCTTTTTTAAGGTAAGCTGAATGTGAGACCAGCACAAATATAGAGAGCAGAAAACATGTTTCCAATATAGTGTTAGCTGGGAAAGTGATGTGTGCACATATTTTTAAAATGTATATTAACAAATATAATCCTTTAAGGGGCACACAGGCAATAATTAATATATATCTGTAAAGGAGTTTTAGTATAAAGTAATACTTAGGAAATAGTAGCGTATATATTATATATTATTATAATACATTTAGTATAAAGTCTTCAAAAATAAACATGCAAATAAAAGTAGTGCAGGTCAGAACAAAAACATTCATGATGGATGTAAAAACAAGAACAAAAAATGGGGGGCAGCCACACCTGGTTTTTAACCATCTTTGGGGTCCCACAAAGTCTGAGAGCCAAGTCAGTGTATTTCTAACTCAGCTGCAGTGTCTCTGAATCTCTGGTGAAAGTAATGGGGTGGTTTATCTCTTTCTGGAAAACTCTGCAGTGTTTGCGGGCAGTCTGTCCAAATAATAATAATAATAATAATAATAATAATAATAATAATAATAATAATAATAATAATAATAATAATAATAATAATAATAATAATAATAATAATAATAATAATAATAATAATAATAATAATAATAATAATAATAATAATAATAATAATAAAAAAAGTTGGAAGGGACCTTGGAGGTCATCTAGTCCAATCTCCTGCTCAGGCAGGAAACCATATACCATTTCGGAGAAATGGTTGTCCAGTCTCTTCTTAAAAACTTCCAGTGTTGGAGCATTCACCGCTTCTGGAGGCAGGTTGTTCCACTGGTTAATTGTTCTAACTGTCAGGAATTTTCTCCTTAGTTCTAGGTTGCTTCTCTCCATGTTTAGTTTCCATCCATTGCTTGTTGTCCTGCCTTCAGGTGCTTTGGAGAATAGCTTGACTCCCTCTTCTTTGTGGCAACCCCTGAGATATTGGAACACTGCTATCATGTCATCCCTCGTCCTTCTCCTCATTAAACTAGACATACCCAATTCCAGCAACCGTTCTTTATATATTTTAGCCTCCAGTCCCCTAATCATCTTTGTTGCTCTTCTCTGTAGATGACTTAATAATAATAATAATAATAAGTTCGAAGGGATCTTGGAGGTCATCTAGTCCAACCCCCTGCTCAGGCAGGAAACCCTATACCATTTCAGACTGTTAGTACTATATATCTCACTCCTGGGTTCAGACCATTCAAGGGGAAAAGTGGCTTGATGTTTGTTTCTATTTTACCTTACAGGGACTGTTGTGGGTTTTTTGTTTGTTTGTTTTACACACAAATGACTGAACCAATCCATGTACTACTCCATATAGAGCAAAAGGAGGTGGGAGGAAGATAATTTATGCTATTTTCCTTTCTCACAGAATATGGGTGAGAATAATATTGTTAGTGCAAAACAAGTGGTCATTCAAGAGCAGGACAATGATTTTTTGCATCTTATTCTCAGCATTTCCAAGTTTTGCAAGTCAAAAGTACTTTTGAGGGACTAATGGAGGAAGTAAGGAGTAGCAGGGAGGGTGGAAGTGGCTATTTGATTCATGTCTTTAGCAAAAATATTAATGCCTGATTATTTCATAGGGGATCATTACTCCTACTAAGTTCCCAATTTTTTAAAAAATAATTTTAATTGCTTTGATATTAATCAATCATTTTTTTTATTATGGTCCCAGACCAACATAGGAAGGATAATTTTAAAACCTAACGCATCTCTCTCACACACAATATTTGTTTGATTGATTGGCCAAAAATTGCTTTGATAAATAGGGGACAAAAGAGAAAAGGTAGAGTGGTATGTGAGAATGACCTTGGGAGACAGGATGAATTGCTGCAGACCAGACACAACCAGGTGTGTAATCGCATTTAGACATATATACTGCTCTATAGTGCTTTACAGCAGAGGTCTCCAACCTTTCTCAATTGGCGGACAGGAGAGAAAGGGAGGAGGAAGCATTTTACACGCGCGCATGCACGCGCACACACAAATGGGGCCGCAAGCATGTGCAATGCAAACGGGGGGTGCTAGCACCCATGTGACACTCACTAGCACCACCCCATTTTGCCGCACGGTGCTAACACCACCCTGTTTTTGCCACGCAGCATCCCGTTTTCACAACACGGCACCTAGTTTTCGCCGCACAGTGGCCCTTTTATGCCGAGCAGTGCCCCGTTTGTATAGTGGTGGCGTTAGTACAAGTGGGGGTAAGTGTGCCCGGTATTGGGCTGTAGCCCACAGGAAATACTTTCCAAGGTACCTAATAAACATGAAAAATAATCTTTGCTGAATGAATCTCCAGTTCATAGAGATATGTTGTAACATTCTTTGAGACTCTTGACCATTGATTTCACATGATAGGATACTCCTGTTTTGTCTTCTTGTCTTCTTAGCTGGCATGTCTCTTCAGAGCCTCTGTCCTGCTTTCCATCCACGTTTTCCACATATATGGATAGCTCTGTCCACTCATTTCACAATCGCAAATCCTGAATTCTCTGGTAAGAAAGATCTGATCTTAGAAGGTCCCAGGATGATCTGCATATACCAGCTGTCCTGGGAGCTTCCATTTTCAAGACCAGGATCACCAGGATCAACAGCTGTCTGTGTCAGCTAAACCACAAATCTCTTTGTATTTCATCATTCGATACATATTTATGCAATCTATCCAACATTTCATTGTCTTATCTTATGTCTGCTATATATTGAAAAGATCTTCATTTTTATTTGCATTTCCATGTGAGTTGAAAGACTTTAGCTTGAATTCATTATAACAAGTATATTTATTTTGGGCTGGAAAGAAAAAAAGCTGGTATGATATGACTTAATGCTGTCTTAAGTAGTGAAATTCCAGATTTTAGATCTATATTCTCATGAAGGCAGTATAATATTTTGTTCCAACGTTTTTGCAGCTACTGACTATCCAGCGTTAACAGTGGATGCAACACATTTTTAAAATCCTGGTAGTAATTACAGGATTTCAGATAATGCTAATCCTTCTGGACCAAATTCTTAAATCAAAGCATACTTTAATACCGCCATTCTGCAAATTTAGAGAATTCACATTCCTTTTGCAGCGACTCATTTGATTGAGAACTTGAATACCAATAAGATGTCTAAAATAGCACCAACTCTGTTAACATTAGCCTATGAATACCCCTCAACGGAAAGATGATTTAACTGAAAATTTCAAACTTGGATTACTCTAAAATATAGATTTATTTCATGAAAAGTTATCAAATTCCCTAAGATTTGGTGTGCAAATCAGGAGTGGCCAGAGGGGGACCAATAAAAAAGTTGGAATTGTGTGATTTGAAGCCCCACTCTTTTGGTATGTGTGTCAAAATTGCATACAAATACAGTGGAGTGGGACTTTGATCACACAATCATGACTACAATCTTTTTTTTGAGGGTCCTGATGCATATCCAAGATCTCTGAAGAAGATGGGTGGTTAAGAAATATAATATATAAATAAATAAAGAGTAGAGGGCTTCACAGTATCAAAAATACAAAATTCCCATAATGAAGTGACTGATTAGGGATGCTTGCATCATTATGAGCCAACCAGTTTCTTTCCTGATATGGTACCTGATATTTACACATAGGTTGCATTATCTGTCAAAGGATTTCAGCTGTAGCTAATCAAGCTGAACTGGATATTTGTAGAACTAATTTATAAATAAATGAATGTTTTATTCTCATTTTTATACTGTTAAACTTTTATTTCTGATTTCTGAGATTTGTAGAAGTTCCGTAATGAGTTATCTGAGAATAAACTACATTACACTCAGGGTGATTTATGTCTTAACAACACACACACACACACACACACACACACACACATATTTGTGTATCTCTGTGTTATTTATATTTTATATATACATGACACATCTTAAATCTAGGGTTTAAAGTATTTTAAACCTCAGCTGAGAATATTCAAAATCAAATTTGTGTGAAAAGCAAGATGAGTTATTTTCCCAAATCATTTAGAATGACATAGAGTCATTTTAGATTTGCTTAAAAAAAAAGGAAGTAAAGGCAGATTATCTAATCTTCCTAGAAGAAGGTGGTGGTAGAAATTAAATTCATGATCATCTTCCTTGAAGATAAGTATGGTGTTACCTCTCCTACTTGAGGAAGGACTGTACCATGGACAAGGCCCCACCTTCATTTCCTCGCATATCTGAGTGAGGGTTGTATCCAAAACCTCGGAGTGATATTGCCAGTGCGTAGAAACAATATTAAAATGTAGACCAATGGACAAACATCATACAAAGCTTTATTTATTTATTTATTTATTTATTTATACCCCACATTTCTTATTTTTGGCTTTATGTGTTCATACATGTTCAAATTATGATCTGTTCTTTCTACTGGAACTGTTAGAAATTCCAGATTGTGCTGCTATTTCTCTTCCTAACAATCCAAATGTTTTAGCTAAATATATCAATATCTTAATGTGCATATTCCCATTTCACAATACTTTACCTGATTCTAAATTTATAATACAATTTAAATCAAAATGGAATAAACCAAGTAAGATTGGTCTTCTGACTATTTCAGGAGTGTCCAAACTTGGCAACTTTAAGACTTGTAAACGTCAGCTCTCAGAAGGACTGGCTGAGGAATTCTGGGAGCTGAAGTATACAAGTCTTAAAGTTGCCAAAGTTGGACTTCCTTGGTCTAACTGGTTTTAAGAGAGCCTCTTACTTTGCTGGTGAAGGCGAAAAACAAGACCAGATGAGATTTCCTTCTTCTTCTTCTTTTTTTTTTAAAGAGAACGGAATCTTCTATCCCTAACTGTTTGGTACTGTCATCTTTTCCTGGACTTCATGAACTTTCTACTCTTACACTGGAATTGACAGGTCAGGTTTTCCTTTAACTCTTCCAGGGTTTCTCAATTCACTGCAATTTATTTAAGAATGTGTGTGTGGCCCTTTAAAACAAAACTTTTCACAGGTTAGTAAATTGTGAGATAGCATAACAATCAGCGCTCCAGATTTTAATAAAAATAAAAATAATTTAAAAACAATTAAACAAAAATTAAATTAATTAATTAAATTTAAAAAATTAAATTAAAACATAAAGGCCAGTACAGATGTGGCAAACATACTAAAAAATAAATCATGCTTAATTTTCAAAATGAATATATGTATTCAATCCTTCAGCACTGAGTCTTGGATTCACGTGTCTACACAGATCAAAATAAATCCAGATGGGGCAAAATTCAGTCAATGTATAGACCAGGGGTGTCAAACTCAATTTCATTGAGGGCTGCATCAGCATTGTGGTTGCCCTCAGGGGGGCCAGGTGAGTGTGGCCAGGGTGGGTGCGGCCTACTGGGTGGGCGTGGATGGAGTGGGTGTGGCCTACTGGGTGGGCATGGCCAGCTCTACATCGTTTGTGTCAAGGGTGCCTGTGGGGGCCTGGGCAGGAGTGGGACAGATCTGAGGGTCTCTGACAGAAGGGGGTGGGACCAGGGCAAGTGCCAAGGCATGGTCCACTGGAGAAGCCTCCCCAGCATGCACCCAGGGGGCGGGGCCGACGCGGCAGGGGCTGGTTCCTCGCTGTTTCCAGATGGCCTTGTGGAGCTAAGACTGAATGCGTTTTAGCATAGATGGCCACCACAAAATTGTACATTGGCTCCCGGCCGGCTGGCCTGGGCCAGGGCCAAGGAAGCGGGGGCCGTTCCCTCACTGTTTCCAGGATGGCTTCACGGGCCACATGAAACCACTTTGCAGGCCGCATCTGGCCCGCGGGCCTTGTGTTTGACATGTCTGGTGTAGACACTCTGATTAAATCTAAGCTAGGATTTTTTTTTATTTAGATATGTGTTTATCTGACTTATGTAAGCAGTACATAGTTGTACTTTATATGCTTTATATTTCATTTAATTGCAACTTAATTCACAATTTACCTGTATAATTTTAATTTAGAAACAAGCACATTGTTCGGTATCTTCTACAATCATAAAAATCCAGATTTTTGTCAACACACTCACGTTCTTCATAAATCAAAATCAGAGCATTATAGCATTACAATCCCAAAGGTGCTTTTTCAAGAGGCAACTGACTTTCTTTTTTCTTTAAAGATGTTTCGCTTCTCATCCAAGAAGCTTCTTCAGCTCTGACTGGATGGTGGGGAATAGAAGTATTTATATTTATATTTATATTCCTTGCAGACAGCTGGTCATTTGCATTCTTTTAGAGAGTCGTTGATGCTACTTGGAGGCTTATCTACTTGAGTAGTGCAAATGGGTGTGGAGACTTCTTGGAACTGTTGAAGGGAGTGTGTTGTAGACTGGAGATAGATGAGGATGTATCTCTCCCCCTCTGTTGAACAATTTTGAACAGCCATCTCTCAACAGAGGGGGAGAGATATGACATCATCTATCTTCAGTCTACAACACAGTCCTTTCAACAATTCCAAAAAGGCTCAACACCCATTTGCACTACTCAGGTGATCCTGACGACACAGATAAACCTCCAGGTGGCATCAACGACTCTCTTAAAGAATGCAAATGACCAACCTGCCTCCAGAAGCTGTGAATGCTCCAATACTGGAAGTTTTTAAGAAGAGACTGGACAGCCATTTGTCTGAAATGGTATAGGGTTTCCTGCCTGAGCAGGGGGTTGGACTAGATGACCTCCAAGATCCCTTCCAACTTCTTCTTCTTCTTCTTCTTCTTCTTCTTCTTCTTCTTCTTCTTCTTCTTCTTCTTCTTCTTCTTCTTCTTCTTCTTCTTCTTCTTCTTCTTCTTCTTCTTCTTCTTCTTCTTCTTCTTCTTCTTCTTCTTCTTCTTCTTCTTCTTCTTCTTATTATTATTATTATTATTATTATTATTATTATTATTATTATTATTATTATTATTATTATTATTATTATTATTATTATTATTATTATTATTATTTTCTGCAAGGAGTATAAATCCTTCCATTCCCCACCATCCAGTCAGAGTTGAAGAAGCTTCTTGGATGAGAAGCAAAACGTCTTCAAAGAGAAAAAAGAAAGTCCAGTTGCCTCATGAAAAAGCACCTTTGGGACAGCCATAACCTGGATGACTGAGAATCTCCATAGACATATCATTATAATGTTTTTTTTCTAACAGTAGAAGACTTATAGGCAAGTTTTCTAAAGAATGATATTTGTGGGTGGCTTTAAGAAGCAATATAGCCTACCGAGCAGTTCTTTCAGCCTGGGTGGGCACATTGGCAATTCTGAGACTGTTTTGTGGATACACTTGCTAAAGTGGCTGCTACAGGAATCCAATTTTTTGAAACACAAAACACATATTCACCAGAAAGCCTTGTGTTACCCCTTCTCCCTCCTTTCCTCTGGATGCCCTGCACAACTTCTTTTTACCTTTGTCATTTTTCCAGGCAGGTGGGCCCAGTTTCAAGCTAAACACTAAGCTTTTATTTTTAAAGAAAACTTAAGCAAAGGCATTTTTGGAAATAAAGATGCCAAGGCTGGTATTTGCAGACACATTGGCACCCTCAAGATGCCACATTAGGGAACTTGGTTTAAAGGTGTTCTGTAGGTTGTCCTAAATACTCTTCGAAGGGGTACTTGCACTGGGGTTTTTCTCTGAACATGTCTGTTTCCTGCTTCTCCTGTTCTGAATGAAAAAAAAAACCCACACATTTCTGGAAAGATCTATGTCTGCCTTTGGGCAATATAAAGAGGTGTTTCCCTTCTCAGTTTCCTTTTCTTTTTTGCTGCTTTCAGAAGGCATCACCCTCACCTCAGTGCAGGCACAGTTGCTGTATGAACTTGTTTTTGAATCAAGCTGGCATCTTGTGGATATCGATAAACAATTCTTAAGGTGGAGAATGGAGAATTGAAACTGTTGTTGGGCAACACAGTTTCAGGTTCAAGTCTATCGTGTCAAGACAGTTTTGGATAAGAGGATGAAGCGGGCAAGGAAAAAAGGTGTCCACCACTCTACCTTCCTGTTTGCTTTCTGTGTTTTTTAAATGTGGGAAGGGAGGACCTGCCCTCTCTACAACCCTTGGCCATTTGCTGCATTGCATCCTGGTAGCTCTTTGTGTGTGGGTGTGGGTGTGTACTGATCTTTGCAGACTAGGAAAAATATGATCTTCCCAACCACCTGCTTAATGCATAGGTGGCTCTGGAGAGAGTGCTGTTCTATATCCACAAGTTTCCTCATTTATTGGAACCAGGAGTTGTGCCTTGGCAATTCAGCAGATGCCAGAGTTGTGGTCTTGGCAGCTTTTATATGACTTTACTGTTTTATTTGTAAACTGCCCAGAGGCACACAAGTCTGATGGGTGGTATAGAAATTAGACAGATGAACGGATGAATGGATGGATGGATGAATAAATATATGGATGGATTGGATGGATGGATGGATGGATGGATTAAACTTATAGAAGACCCTTAACTAATCTCCTGGCTCATGGACACATATGCTACTGCTGAGAATATCAAGAAAAATGATGTATCCCAGGGATTAAATTAATATACTGGGGAAAAAGAAAAGAAAACAGGACAGTTTTGGGAAGAATCACTATTCTTTCTTGGTTTAGAGAAAAGGGGAGATTCAAAAAGATTTCTCTTTCAGGCAGGTCATAAAAAGATATACAAAGAGCCATGGTGTCACAGTGCAGTAGAATGCAGTATTACAGGCTGACTCTGACTGACTCAAGGTTGACTCAGCCTCCCTCCTTCCAAGATTGATAAAATGAGGACCCAGATTGTTGAGGGCAATATGCTGACATTGTAAACCGCTCAGAGAGTGCTGTAAAAGCACTCTGGAGTGGTATATACATCTAAGTGCTATTGCTATTGCTGTACACCACACATAGGTTTTAGGTAATCATCCTGTTCAGACCATAGTTTGCTGATAGCACTCACAACTTGAGCAGATCTGAGCAACTGTTCTGCCTTGCAAAACCACACTATATGGTTAATCCTCCAGGACTACAGTAAAATTGTCTACTACAGGAAGCCTTCATGAGCAATACTTGTGAAGGTTTCCAGGCAATCATGAATTCACTCAGCTTCTACCTTCTATAAAAACTTTATAGACTCTATAAAGACTGTAGAAGGTCTGACATATCCAGAAGGGGACGTAAAAATGGCTTTCCTGGGCAACCAGTCTAGACAGCTGCAATAAGAAAGCCCATGGAGATTTATGCAATTAGGGCTTTCTGCAAAAAAAAAAAAAGTTAAACTGGCAGCTGCTACCATGTGAATGAAGCCCAGCTTTTTTTTTTAATGCTATAATGCTTGCCTCTACAGTATGTTCAGCAGTCAAAATAGTCAAAAACGGTCAAGAAACTGTTCTCCATTGCCAAAAAGGTAGAATCAGAAATGATAGGTAACAGTTGCAGATACCTAGATTTTGCTTAAATATAAGGGAAAACATCCTGACTCTAAGATCGGTACAACAGTGGAAAATAATAATAATAATAATAATAATAATAATAATAATAATAATAATAATAATAATAATAATAATAATAATAATAATAATAACAACAACAACAACAACAATAACAATAACAATAACAATAACAATAATAATAATAATAATAATAATAATAATAATAATAATAATAATAATAATAATAATAATAATAATAATAATAATAATAATAATAATAATAATAATAATAATAATAATAATGACCATTCAAAGTTACAGGGCACTGAAAAATGTGACTTATGGCCAGTCCTCACCCCGATGACCATTGCAGCATCCCCATCGTTACATGATCAAAATTCGGGTGCGTGGCAGGTATTTATGAGAGTTGCAGCATCCTGGGTCATGTGATCATTAATTGTGACCTTCCCAGCCAACTTAATAATAATAACAACAACAACAATAACAACAACAATAATAATAATAAAGCTGGAAGGGACCTTGGAGGTCATCTAGTCCAACCCTCTGCTCAGGCAGGAAACCCTATACCATTTCAGACAAATGGCTGTCCAGTCTCTTCTTAAAAACTTCCAGTGTTGGAGCATTCACCGCTTCTGGAGGCAGGTTGTTCCACTGGTTAATTGTTCTACCTGTCAGGAAGTTTCTCCTTAGTTCTAGGTTGCTTCTCTCCTTGGTTAGTTTTCATCCGTTGCTTCTTGTCCTGCCTTCAGGGGCTTTGGAGAATAGCTTGATTCCCTCTTCTTTGTGGCAGCCCCTGAGATATTGGAACACTGCTATCATGTCCCCCCTCATCCTTCTCTTCATTAGAATATGGAGATTGTGCCTTCAGAATCTCTGGAGTTTTTTATGAAAAGACTCATAGCCATCTCTCATGGATAGTTTGACTGGCTTCCCTGCATATTGCAGAGATTTGCAGAGGTGATCCTTGTGGTCCTCTCAAACTCTTCAATTCAATAATTCATGTTATAAACAATAATTTATAAATCCCAGTGGCTGGGTGTTAGAAGATGTTTGTACTCAGGATGCTTGAATCAGTATGGGGAGGTGGATACTTCCCATTAGGAAAATATATCAAGGGTTCTGACAGCCAACACCCTGTTATGAATCGGAAAAGGTTTGGATTAAGTGGAAGTTGTGCTTGGAGAAAAGACTTGGAGTGTCTTTTGTGGACAGGTAAAGTTTCCTGCCAATAAACTGAAGAAATCATTGAAATCTTTCTTACATGGCTTAGTAAAATCATTGTGGATACTTGGTTAGGGAACTTTGGAAATAAATAAAACAGGGAGTGACTAACAAAGAAATGAAAATGATGGGTTGACAGGGCATAATCTTGGATTTGGCATTAGATGAGTACGGCAATAACATTGTGACCATTATCTTGGATTTGTGCAAAATCTTGATCATGTCCCTTTATTTAGTGGATGAGGAGCTTCTATTGCAAGACAGTTGCTCTCTATCAAATGGATAATGATTGGGAAAGGCAACCAAACATGGACCTTTGCACAACAGTTTAAGTCTTACACAACTGCTGAAGACAAGAGGACTTTAATTGCTTGAGGATTATCTCTGTGAGAAAAAAAAAAAGACAAAGAATCAAGCTATTGAAGTGAGGGTGGAAGGCTGGGGAACAATTCTGCATATCAGATTGTTCCCTGTGGCTGATTTTGCTTGGGCTTTGCATTCCCCAGAAAAGTTGCAAGGTTGGGAAGGCAGTGAACAGATCTTCGGGCATTCAAAATAGTCTGGATCAATCTCAGATGCTTTTATATTGGCCTCAGAAGAAATGAGACATAGAAAGGCAGGTCCTCTGGAAGTTTCCTAAGACTTTTGTGAGGTTGGATTTGAAAATGGATCCTAAGATAAATAATTTGGCTCCGTTACAGGTAATCATGATAGCCGAAAGAACACCAGAGTCTTCAGGTACTAAAGCACGGTGCTACTCAGATGAAGCTCAGGTCTTATAAAAAAAGATTTGCAGTTGCAGCCTTACTTGGAATCATCTTTTGGCTTTTAAACACTGAAATCTTGAATAAACGGAGCCTGCACAATACAATCTTTGTTTGAAATTCAGTTGTAAGCTGATGATGAGTTGTGGCTTTAATAACAAACACCAACTGTTTTGACATTTTTACCTTTTCCAAGTATTTATGTAAGCACAAATATTTTGTTTAAAATCTGCAGCACACAGTTAACATAGAACAGTTCACTTTTGAAAGCTATGGCATTTTTTTCTTCAGTGGGAGATATTGTTTAATGAAAAGGTTAATTGTGTTTTAAAATGTCCTGTGGCTGAAATGGATAAATAACCTTTGCTGGTTAAGTTTCTGTCTTGGAATGAAGTGAGGCAAACTGTTCCATGCCCGCGCCAAATTCTCCTCTTGTAGACATAAAGCTATTAGTGATATTGCTGCCCTCTCCGGAATGCCAAAACCATGAACATTTTAAATATTAAAATACTAGAATAGCCATAGTTAATGAGTCTAGGGAAATGTTTTGAAAATGGTTGAATTTCACCTTCCTTTAGAACAAACCTGGGCATTTTATCTTCCCCGGAACACATCCAGCCCTTTGGCTGTTCCTGTCCACTCCGAGTGAGGTCAATCAGAAATTAGAAATCAAATGTAAATAGGTGTATGCCATGCATGCAGTACAACTGCATTGCTTTTGTTTTGAAGGCAACTTTCATTTTGGAATGGCTTGGTGGCTCAGTGGTTAAGACAGTGGGCTTGTCGGCTGGAAAGCCAGCAGCCCAGGTTTGAGACCCGAGTGCCACATGATGGGGTGAGTTCCCATTCTTGTCCCCAGCTCCTGCCAACCTAGCAGTTCAAAGCATGCAAATGTAAGTAGACAAATAGGTACCGTTTCAGTGGGAAGGTAACAGCGACATCATGGTGGCCACGTGACAGTGGAAACGGTTCAAAGGCATTGAAACGGAGATGAGCACTACTTCCTATAGTTGGCAATGACTAGTGGAGTAAAATCTGCACAGACTCTTCGTCCATGCATTCAGTACAACTGCATTGCTTTTCTTTTGAAGGCAACTATTTTTTATTTCAATTTACATATGAGTGTGTGTGCAGGCCTACACACCTTGACAGTAATCTCTTATTGGTTCAGCCCTCCACAACAGTCCCAGTTTCTCATGTGGTCCCCTTGGGAAAATTAACTGCCCACCCTGCTTTAGAAAGACATACACAAGTCTGAATAATGGAGAGCAGTTCTGAGCAGCCCCATCCACAGGAAATGGAGAAGATAGTAATAAACATTTTGCTCAGATAGATTATGAGCATTTCTGCTGCCTGGCGCCTCCTATTGGTGCCATTTCAGAGAGTCTTCTAAGACAAAACTAAGGATCACCATAGGTTTCTCAAACTCAAATTGCCACTTGAGGACTAGTTCGTTAGTCTGAGGGCCAGTAAAGGCTTTTTAAAACACTGTGCAAAAGTTTTTCAGTGGTCAAAAACAAAAGAAGGAAAGGTATTGCCATTAAACATATATTTATTAAAGAAAAGTCCACTGAGAAGCAGAACTAATTGTGACACAGAACTGTTGACACAATTTAGGAAACCCATTACACTAAGAACTGCCTAGTTTTCTTTTCTTCCTTATTTTTGGCTTTTAAAAAAATCACTAATTCCTTTCTTTTCTCTCCTTTCAGGTTCCTTCCCTTCCTAGAAGTGAGATCTTGCCTGCTTCCTTAATATATTTGCTCAGTAGATACATTCATAGTAGTAGGGCAGCAGAGCTGATCATCTTCCTTGGCTGCCTCCTGCTGCCTTCTTTGGACATCCCTTAACTCCCTGACCTATTTTTCAGTTCTCCACCTGTTCCACACCACCTGAGAAACTATCATCTTCATGGCCTGTGAGAATGGGAGTGGTGATTTCTTCAGCTGGGTAGAAAAGGCTTCAGGGCATTGACTGGGTGACATGTCTAATCAGCTCCACTATGACCCAACAAGTCAAGCCAAGATGAATTGTGAGGTTACTATAGCCTGCTTGCTCTTCTTCCTACACACTCTCTTGGCCTTGTTGGGCAGTTTTCTTGGTACCTACAAAATTTGTTGCAAGCTCCAGAAAGTGAGTAGAAATCACATTGATTCCGCATCTTCCGTCATAACTTTGAGCCAAGGGCCAACTTTTTGCATCTGTTCCCAAGAATTAGAGAGCAAAAAGACAATCCTGTCCTTAGCGTGATCGCTAACAAAGAGGATTTTCCACTTAAGCAGCCTCTTTTCCACATTGGTTAGGCTTGCAAAAATCTGAATTACCACTACAGTGGAAGGCAGCAAATAATAGGTTTTCAATATCTGCCATCTGCATATATGCTTCTATCTACTGTCCATTCAAAATTTTACAGCCCATACCTAGTAGTCTTAATGTTGGCCAGTAGGCAGGATTAAAATAAGAGTTAGGGTTAGGTCAGATTCCGCTCATGTAAGGGCAAAACAACTTCATTTTTTAGCAGAGACAGCAAAATGTCTTGTGATGACCCTTGAGATAGTTATGTCTATTATGTCTTGTGACCTGCTGACAGATAGAAGTAGAATACAAGCAAAGAGACGGCTTTCTGTTTAATTCAGTTCATGTTCTGTTTAATTTCTTTTGAGTGGACCAGGCTATATGTAATAAAATTATCTAGCTAATTCTAGTGCTTTGTTTTGATCATATAAAAATAAGTGAATAGGTAATCTGATGGCTACCTTTTAATTATCAGGAGAAGGAACTACAAGTCTAGCATGGAAATATGAAAATATCCATTTATTAGAAAAAAGAGTAAAGCGCAGAAAATCATTTTGCTGTTGTAATATTAAAAAAAATGCATGAAAATGTTGGCCAAAACCCAGTTCCCAAGATCAAATGAAGACAAATTGAGAAAGGAAGTTGCACAGAATGGATTCTACAAGTAATAGACAAGGGGACTAGTTGGAAGGACAAAAAAGTGAAGGAAAACCTTTTCATGCCTGATTATTAACTGTTTTCCTCCAGCTCCAGCTGATCATAACCATCACCTTCTCTCTTATCAGCTCTCATTTTGCTAGAAGAATGGGCCTATTGCCTTAATGTCCACCTGTATTTTGGGGGGGTTCCATCCCAAAATTCATAGCAGAATAATAGGAACAGGCTATCTATTTATTTATTTATTTACTTTAACCTAGGACATTTCCACAGTTACTTTACGATTTGCTAGGGAATCTCATGATCCTACCTTATAATCCCTGCTTGCTTGTTGAGTCAAATGCAATTCTCATTCAGAATACTAGAATCAGTTCTGTGGATCCTGTGGGTGGTCCACTTCTTCTTTGCAAGATGCCCCTCTCGGTTCCTGGATTGCAGCCACGTTCACTGACCTTCCAAGGAGTAAGGTGGCTTAATGCCAGTTTCTCTCTCTTCTTGCAACTCCTGGGATTTTCTTCATGTGAGCCAGATGAATGAACCTAAGATGGAGTAAGACTTTCTCTCTCCCTCTTTCTGTGCATGGGTGTAAACGCAAACTAATTTATTTCACTTGCATCTGGCTTGGAGTAATGGTGAAAATATTTTAAAATCGTGGCAGAATGGGGCAATAGTTTGCACTCTTTGTTTTCATGTTTATGAGTCAGAAAAGTGAAGTAAATAGGATCATCTTCAAATAACTTTGAGGGAACTGAGGAACAACACAGGTAGTAAAATTATTTTTCCTTTAAAAAAAATCTTGAAAAGTAAAAATGACAAGTCTGTCAGTAAAATCTCTACAAAAATTACGAGGCTTAGTTAAAAACAAGGGAAAATGGGAGAAAACATAGTTTTGTTAAATTATACACAAAATTTATACACCAAAATTATGCACAAGTATTGGGAGAGATAGAGCTGACATACTTTCAGTAAATATTTCATCCTATCATGAGGGCAATTTTACTAAAGTTTGACTGGAACAAAAAACAGACTGCAGCTTTTTAACTCATAGCAAACATATAAGCACCGTTCATAAGTTATTCACAGTAAAGCAACCTGAATGCCATCTCAAGAGAGAGAGTGTCTAAAGAGACGGTCACCCTAGTTTTCATTTCAAGTAGAATGTTTGCAGGTAGTTTGCAAAGGTGAGATAGCAAAAAAAAAAAAATAGAAAAAAACTTCTGGCAGCACTTTTTTCTGATTAATTTTAATTTCATTAAAAGGCAGAAGCTCATCCCAATTTAAATTCTACACCAATCAAGATCCTCTATACCAGTGGTGGCGAACCTATGGCACGCGGCACTCAGAGCCCTCTCTGTGGACACGCATGCCATCGCACCAGCCCCTCCTCCCCCCATGGCCCCCTTCTCACCAGCAGCCACCCCAGAGGAGAGTCGCCCCTGGGTGCGGCCCACGCGGAGCAGCGCAGCCAAGGACATGGCAGCCGGGCAGCGGGGACAAGACTCCACCCTCGCGCCCCGTCTTCTGCAGATGATGCTACGGGGTGCAGGTGGAGGGCGTGGCCAACATGGCCCTGCAGGGTCGCCTGGGAGATCTGCTGCAGTGGGCCGTGGAGGTGGTGGGTGGCCCTGTGGGTGGTTGGGGCAGGAGGCGGACTGGGGTGGGGTGGGGGACAGAGCGGGGGCGGGCCCAGGGCAGTTTTTGGGCACTCGGTCTCTAAAAGGTTCACCATCAGTGCTCTATACAATTGATGAAGCGAGCTGCAGCTCACGAAAGCTTATGCCATAGACCATAGATTAGTATAGTTTCCCTACAAAGGTGAAGTAAGTGATTCTCAAGAAATGGACTTGGGAGTATTTCAGTCTTCAAGGTTTTTGTCCAGTGATTCACACATTAGGAAGAGGTTATTTTGGGGAGGGGTGGATTATGGGAAAAAAAAAAAAACTTAGGTGAATTTTTTTTTCATTATAAAAAAACTGAGAATATCCAAGCTTGACTTCTGGTGACTACATGGACACATTCATGAAGTTCTCCTAGAAACAATATAGAAGCGGTTTGCCATTGCCTTCTCCTGGGGCGTTTTTTAATTAATTCCTGGTTTATCTCACAGCTCTGGAATTCCTGATAGTGTTCGAGCCAAGTATTAATAAGGCTCAACAGTGCTTAGCTTTCAGGCCCAGACAAGATCAGCTAAGTGCTGCTTCCTCCAACTGCGAGTAGTTTTACAATAGTTAGTGAAAAGGAAGATGCATCTGAATTAATTAACTCCTTTTCCTACCCCCAATACCCCTCCTGCAAGATTAGTCAGGGAAAAAAAAATCTATTCCATTTACTGTGTTCTCAATGATTCAAGGGTAATCCTCATATTTTAAATATAAAACAGGTGAAAAAAAAATGGAAGTGAAAATGCACCTCTGTCCAATAAACAGGACAAACTGAACAGAACAGAACAGAACAGAACAGAACAGAACAGAACAGAACAGAACAGAACAGAATAGAATAGAATAGAATAGAATAGAATAGAATAACAGAGTTGGAAGGGACCTTGGAGGTCTTCTAGTCCAACCCCCTGCTCAGGCAGGAAACCCTATACCATTTCAGACAAATGGTTGTCCAATCTCTTCTTAAAAACTTCCAGTGTTGGAGCATTTACCGCTTCTGGAGGCAAGTCGTTCCACTGAATAATTGTTCTAACTGTCAGGAAATTTCTTCTTAGTTCTAGGTTGCTTCTTTCCTTGATTAGTTTCCATCCATTGCTTCTTGTTCTGCCCTCAGCTTGTTGGACAATATGTTCCAGTTATGGACCAGCTCTTTGCATAATATTATTCCAGAGCACAGGAGGTGTTCCAGGACCAGCAGGGTGTGGCAGTGGAAAAGATAAAAAACATCCCTCAGTATTTATTTGGTGGGCAAGTAATTAAAAATGTTGTTTGTTCTGAATTATTCCTAATATTTTATTTGTTTCTGTAAAGTTACTTACGGTAAAGCCTTAGTAATACATTTGTTAAACTAGATCCAAATTTAGATCTCTTGAAGTCAACTATCTTGGTTTGATTGCGTTGATTTCAATGTATTTACTCCAAAAATTATAAAATTTAGATCTAGCTTTATTATTTCCTATTTCTGTTCATTTCTAAGCCTGTTATCCTTTCTTTGCCAATCAGCAAAAGTGAGAAATATAAGGATACATCTCCTAAATATATTTATGTCCCTTTCATTTCAGCGAAAGCTTCAAGCAGCAGTTATGTTCATATTAATGAAATTTCTCCTGAAAGTCAAGAAAAATGGAAATGGATTCACTGCCTGCTTCCCTTTGCTGTGGATGTTAAATCTTGGAAACTTCAGAAGAAGCGATTTCACTAGCAGCATCTCAAAAACAACAAAGATCTCTCATTGGACCAGGCTTGCCAGCCCAACCAATTGCTCAGGTGAGCAGTCTAAATACCTTGTGATTTTGTTAGAGTTATCATAAAGGCATACACAATCTTATCTGTGTTCTTTCCCAAAAAACTAAATCGACTTAAACAGGCTGCTTTTTCTGATACATGCTCAAGCCCTGCAATTTGTTTTCTTTTTAAAAATTACAGACATGCAGGAAGACAAAAGTTTATCTGTTATTCCAATGTGATTAGATCCAAAATTCGTCATCTCCATGCAATGTGCCCTTGCTGCTCACATATTATATGCAGATAGCATTGTTCCAATGCTAATTGTCCTTATCTGTTGCACAAGAATAGAGGGAAGGAAAATGATTACTATTCCTTATGTATGGTTCCAAACAATATTCCAAACAATAGATGAGATAAACAGAAATATTGGCATTTAAGACAGCTGGGGACTACAGAAGGATAAAGAAATCTAATCCATCTGTATTTTGATCGGTTGAATTGTAACTCTCATCATTTTCATGTTCATCAGTGAAGAAATACACAAGCAGTGAATTAGTTAATCGAGGGATAAGCAAAAATCAAATTAAATCTTTTAGCTAATTTGCTAATGGCAAACAGCTGAGCCGGTAGGAGAATATCTGCTAAAGCATTCCCTGCAGTGACAGAATTTAAGGAGAAACAGTGTAAAGATTACATATTTGAAGAATAAAGGTGTGAACTGTATCCTGGATTTTCTACTTTGTATTGAAGTCTGGACACGTTCTGAACACTCCTCCATTGTTTATTTGAAGCCAGTTTGTTGACTTTTTTTTGGCACTGGAAAAAGTTGGCACGTAGTATACACAGTTTTCCACACCACTCCTAACAAATAGTATAGTTATCAAATGGGAATGATTTAAAGCCAATTTATATCTCTGTGTTAGATATTTGCACCAGCTTACTCAGAGTAGGCATCCTCATCTCTCTGGGTATGAGCGATTTCATAATGGAGCCAAATCATGTGGATATGGATAGTAAGCTTTTCCAACAAGCAGTACCCTGAGTTGTTTCTTGGTGGGCCTCCTCTACACACAGGCACAGTGTCCCCAATCTCCATCCATTTTTCTGTGAGTTTTTCCCCCTCTCTTGAATATAAAAGAAAAAAAGCTAATTCACAGATGCAAATCAACTGTGCTGAAACTTGATGGTACTATAGTAAAGGAGCAATTACAGAAAGAGCCAAACCCAAAGATCTGGGAGTATAATGGTATGTGGGAATCACCTTGGAGGACTAGGCCCAGAGATGCTACCTAGGGAATGGTCAGATAAGAGACACTGCAGCTGGACAGTGGTAGGGCAAGAGGCTCAGAAGAGACCCTCCCTCATTTCTCAGGGTGTAAAGGAGACAGGGGGAGAAACTTCCAACACTGGAAGTTTTTAAGAAGAGACTGGACAGCCATTTGTCTGAAATGGTATAGGGTTTCCTGCCTGAGCAGGGAGTTGGACTAGATGACTTCCAAGGTCCCTTCCAACTTTATTATTATTATTATTATTATTATTATTATTATTATTATTATTATTATTATTATTATTATTATTATTATTATTATTATTATTATTATTATTATTATTATTATTATTATTATTATTATTATATACGACAGGGAAAGAGAGATTGACAGGATTCTCACCAATGTGAAATGGTCACCCTCAAAGTGCACACAACCTCAAGATTAATACAGAAGTTTTGCAACTCATCTGGAGTTGGAATTGTGTCAAAAGTGAATTGTCTGAATTGTCAAAGCGTCAACATGGGCGCAACCCAACTCACTAAAATCCAAAGCCTCATCTAGATATGGTCCAAATCTCAAAACTAGGACTACAACTTCCATTTAAGAACAATCAGTTTAGAAACAAGAAGTGTAGATGACTAGTCATTCTCCATAATGATGCTAAACATTTTGGCAGTGCCCAAATGGATTACAATAGATGTTGAAGGCTGTGGACGTCAGCAATGTAGTTAAAAAAAATGTTTATAGTAGAAAATGCTTCTGGAAAGACATTTAGCCACAAACACATGTAACAAGTGGCTTTTTATTGAGAGATAATGGATGCCTCTTACGCAGGACTGCCCGCACACACTAATAGCTTCTCTTCAGGATTTTAGAAAGGAATTTTTTTTTTTTAGCTTTCTCTGAATATGTTGGGAGTTGAACCTGAGATCTTCTACATACAAAACACCTGCTTTAACATGTAGCTATATACACCTTTTTGTTTTCTATCTGAGCTATTCTCAATTAAAATCAGAACATTACTATGATGTAACAGGGTTGCAGAAATCTGGGCTGGAAGCATCTGAGGATCAACCACAGAGCACCAAAGAAATATCTTGAACTCTAGTCCTTTGTTGCCATTCAGAGTATTGCAGCCAATATATGGTATGCTTGGTTATACTGTACGTCTACTCTTTTTATGCTGTATATGAATGACAAATTAGGTTAGGTTTTACCATGAATTTGGCTCCGTGCAGTTTAGATGATAAATTTCTGACTGGAGTTTTCTCATTCAGTCATCTTGTCACCATCCTCATCCTCATCAATAAAATACAGAGTTGTATGACCTATTAGAGGACTAGTTTGGTGTAAAGGTTAAGACAACAGGCTAGAAACTAGGGGACCAGAGTTCTAGTTCTGCTTTAGGCACAAAGCCAGCCGGGTGACCTTGGGCCGATTACCCTCTCTCAGCTCTTGGAAGGTGGTAAGGGCAAACTATCTCTGAAAATCATGCCAAAAAGATTGCAGGGCAGTCACCAAGAGTCAACAATGATTTTTGAAGGAGCAAAAGAGAAATAAAAAACAACCCTCCCCCCCAAAAAAACAGGTTGATAGGTGGCAATTTTGGTTATAATGACATGCTATGTAATCTCTGTCTTTTAAGGAAGCAATGGTTCATTGCTTTTTTTGTGATTGAAATGTTTCACACATACATTTTCAGACGGTATACATATCTGGGGTCAAAGAAGCTGTGCCTGACATATACAATATTCAACACTAGAAATTGAAAAACTGAAAACTGGGAAAAAAGTGGTTGGATCCATTCTTTTAGTTTGTGTACTTGCAGTGCACCTGTGACACAAATCAAGTTTTTTTTGACCATGTGATTTAAACTAAATCTTAGCCGTTTAAGTTTTGCATTTTTATATGGCAAATTATATTTCAGCATTTGAGCATCAAGATTCCCATGGCTCTGGGTATTACGATTACACTTTATTTGGGAAAGCCTTTCCCAGCTTCATATAGTTAGCTAGAACTATAATTCTCAAATTCTCAACCAAGGAGGTTAATTTCATGAAATATGGGACCTGCAATCCTTTCCACTAGGCTGAATAAGAGTAGTTAATAGAAGCCTGAATCCCCCAAGTGAGTAATCAAAGCACCAAGAATAAAGCCACAGTAAAGAGGGAGTCAACCTATTCTCCACAGCAGGGCTTTTCAACCTTTTTACTAATTGTACCACTTTTAGGATATGGCAATATTCGAGTACCACCTAGCAAGGTGTCAAAAACTTGGTGGCAAAAAAAAAACCTGTTCAAAGTTGCAATTGCACTTAAATGACTTATGACCATTTTTCACACTTATGACCATTGCAGCAACAGGGTCATGTGATTTATATTTGGATGCTTGGCAACTGATTCATATTTATGATGGTCACAGTGTCCCAGGGTCATGTGATCCCCTTCTGCAACCTTTTGACAAGCAAAGTCAATGGCAGAGCTGCTGGTGGCCAACTGCTAAGGCGGGACTTCCTTCCCTCCCTCCCTTCCCTGCCTCCCTTTTTCTCATTCCCATCTCCTTCTGAAGGAAGAATTTGAACCCCCCCCCCATATTTTCCCTCTTCCATATATTGATCAAACAAGGAAAGGCCCCCAGAGACAGAAAAGACAAGCTGCTGAGTGAACTAGCTTAAAAAGGCACTTCCGCTTTAAGAATTAGCTACTGGCTAGAAAGGAAAGTAAGGAGCCCAGCTGGCACTTAAGGAAGAAAAAAAAATGTAAGTACTGGCTGCCGGCTAAGGCAGCCTCCCAAATGGCTCCATTCATAAGTAAAATCTGCAGCTCCAGAGAACTCTCTCACTGTAAGTCTTTGTCTGTGCTGGCTCTTTCCCTTCCCCACTACACTTGGCTAGGCAGGGCTGCGTACCACCTGCCACTCATTAATGTACCACAAGTGGTACCCGTACCACAGGTTGAAAAGCCCTGCTCCACAGCACCTGAAGGCAGAACAAGAAGCAATGGATGGAAACTCATCAAGGAGAGAACCAAGCTAGAATGAAGGAGAAATTTCCTGAGAGTGAGAACAATTAGTCAGTGGAACAACCTGCCTCCAGAAGTTGTGAATGCTCCATTGCTGGAGGTTTTAAAGAAGAGACTGGACAGCCATTTGTCTGAAATGGTATAGGGTCTCCTGCTTGAGCAGGAGGTTAGACTTGAAGAGCTCCAAGGTCCCTTTCAACTCTGTTATTCTGTTAATATTCAGTCAAATATGTTTCTGGGGCTTTGATTAATATGCTGCCACCTCCACTGGAAGCCATCTACTTGCTTCTGCCAATAGGTCTTCTGCCAATGTTTTTTCAAGAATATCACATTTCAAACATGTTTGCTGTTATTGCAAGGTGTCTTTGCATCTGAAAAAAAATCACTACAGGGGCTAACAATCCTGAACAATGAACTGCCGACATATCTTACGATGTTCTTAGAAATGCTCTCAGAGATGACTCAGCTGTGACCAGGATGAAATGAAAGAGGGCTGCTCAACACTGTGCAGTAAGCAAGGCTTGTAATGAGACAATAAATCATCAGCTAAAAGGTGTCAGCAGCCTCATTCTTGCACATGGACTTGTAGAAAGCAGTACCCACTTTAGAGGGATTCTGCTGTGGCTGAGCCTTTCTATAGATCAACATAAAAACTGCAGACCTTGGCAGTAAATCTCAAGGTGGCGGACAGAATTCGAGGGGAAAGGAGGGGGCTGTTTTGTGAATACCAAGCTAGTGTGCAATAGAAAAGAAGAAGAAAAAAACAACATACCATGGAAATAGAATAAATTGCAACAAATGGAGCTAAGACAGTTACTATGACTGCCAATCGTGCACTTTTCCTAAAGAAATCTAGGCCCTTAAAGATTAAATCTAGGCCCGTAAAGATTCGGGACCTATAAGCTAAAACATACAAAGGATGATTGGGTATACTTGGTCTAGTGAAAAGAAGGACCAGGGTGACATGATAGCAACCTTCCAAGCCTTCAACTTGAAGGGTTGCCCCAAGGAAGAGGGGGGCAACCTATTTACCAAAGCACCTGTAGGAAGGACAAGAAACAATGGATGGAAACTAACCAAGGAGAGAAGCAACCTAGAACTAAAGAGAAATTTCCTAACAGTGGGAACAATTAACCAGTGGAACAATTTGCTTTCGGGAATTTTGGGTGCCCCAACACTAGAGGCTTTTAAGAAGAGACTAGACAGCCATCTCTCAGAAATAGTATAAGACTCCTGAGAGAGCAGGGGGTTGGACTAGATGACCTCTAAGGCCCCTTTGAACTCTGTTACTGCTATTGATAAATCTATGGTTGGCACAGGCAAAAAAGAGATTTGTGTCAATTCCCGTTACTTCTCTTCAATCCCAGGGTTGGTCACCTCTGGCATGGAAAAAGGAACACAGAACTGCAGAGAATTTGGCAATTATTATTTTCCCCACCATGAGACCAATGAGTGTTTCTGTTGGACAAAACTGCTTTCCATGAGGAAAGGAATATGGTTGGATACAATTCTCAATCCAGGGGGAAGCTAGGAAGGGATCATGGGGATCATTAGATGGCATCAGAGATATATAAAGCCCTCTGGGTTGCCATCTTGTGGTTGTCCTGGATATTGCAGCCTTGACCTGCGCACCCTAGTTAACGATAATTATGGGCAAGGATGATTTTCATGTGTTGGTTGGTGGTTTTGATTAGTTTCAGTCAGTGTGAAATAAAACCTTCCACATTTGATCAGAGTGACTACTACACAGTTCAGTACTGGCTGAACTCCAGTCCCAGCTGGTCACTTACAAGAACCTTTCAAGGTCAGAGACTTTTGTACAGCTGTATGATTTCATAGAAAGCAGAGATGAGTGGCAACATGCTGTTGCCAACTATGCTGACAGAGTGAAGTAATTTCTTGCAGATGACAACATGCTGCCTCAGATAAAATTCTGGTCAATACACAAATAGCAAGACTACGTGGGAGATGACAGGAAACCTAGTTCATTCATAGTGCAAGGAGCAAAATCCTTTCCAGGATGAAGCAGCACGAAGAGAGAAGTCCACCAAAGAACCGTGCAGGTGGGAAGATTTGGTGCTGTTCCATTTCTTGTTTTTTTCCAGCTATACATCTGTGAAGCCCTTCCTGCATAAATGCAAAATCGTAGTACAATATTTAGCAAAGTGTGAATAACAGAGTATATGTTTTGGTTTGTATCTGAATGGTTACACTTAGATTAAAATGGAAATCAAATATATTTCCTTCCACTAATTCATACTCGGACAAGTCCCAGGACCAGTGATGGGATTCAGCCGGTTCGCACCGCTTCGGCAGAACCGGTAGCTAATTTTTTGTTGCCCAGGCCCAGAATGGACTTCCGGAAGCGGCATCCACACAGAAAACCGGTTGTTCACATATTTGAATCCCACCACTGCCCAGGACACTTTGTTTTCTGCAGTATGTATTTAGAATAAATAATATTAGTAGCATGAGGCTGGCATATTGACATTTTTCTGGCATATATTGCAATTATTAACTGAGGAAAATGAAAACAACAACAACAGATGGAGATAAATGAAAATAAAAGAATAATACTTTTAGCAGTTTGTCCAGCAGTTATCTTCAGTTAATTGCACAATGGGGATTAAAGCAGATAAAACTAGAGTTGAAACCAATTACCCCATTAAAATCACTTTTGCTAAAAGGCTTCTCAGGTTAACAATACTTCCCTGTGAGATTGATAAAAAGATTAGGACATCTGATTCAGGAACAGAAGTAATAAACTGGCTGGTGACTTGAACAATAACTTCAATTGATTAATCTCAAGGCTTAATGGGAATAGATTTGGAGCCCTCCATATGTGTTGGAATACAGATTCCATCATCCTTAGCCAGTATTATTCATGCGATCTGGGAATATTGGAATGTTCCAGAAGAAATGCTGCTGTTAGAAAGACAACTGGAAGGGGCAAGGTTGAAGAAGATTCATCTAGATTTACACTTTCAATTTCAGAGTTCAGCAGCCCAAACCTTTCTTCTGAACCTCCTGGCTGATACAGACAAATCAGATAATTGACTAAGAAAGTATTAAACCATCAATTATATTAGCTTTATCTAAGAACCCGTTAACTTACCACCAATAACCCGTTAACTTACCACCAATAAATTCAGAAGGAATACCACTAGAAAAAGTTGAAAGGATCACGCACCTCGGTTCTAATTTACATGAAAGCTGGGACATGACCGCTGAAGTAAAGACAAGGATAGAGAAAGCTCGAACAGCATTCTTCAAAATGAGAAAGGTCTTCTGCAGTCACAACATAAGCCTAAGACTGAAAACCAGGCTTGTCAGATGCTATATTTTTTCTATCCTGCTCTATGGAGTAGAGAGTTGGTCTCTGACAGAAGGCCACCTGAAGAGACTAGAAGCATTTGAAATGTGGATTTACAGGCGGCTGTTACGTATAAGCTGGGTGGACAAGATCAGAAATGAGGAGGTGATAAGCCGCCTGGGAAAGCCAAGGGAAATCATCAAAACAATTAAAAAACGAAAGTTAGAATATTTCGGACACCCAGAAAAATACGGCATACTCCATTTAATCCTCCAGGGAAAGATTGAAGGCAAGCAAAGTCCAGGCAGAAGAAGAACATCATGGCTTCAAAATCTAAGGGACTGGTTTGGACAAAACTCAGCAGCACTTTTTCGTACGGCTGCTGATAAAAACAGGATCGCCAACATGATCGCCAACGTCCGATAACGGATATGGTACAACAACAAGAAGAAGAACCTGTTAGTTTGATTTGCAGATGAGGGGAACAAAGCAAGGTGTTTTAAAAGATAGACAAATATTGCAGCATGCAGAATGTTTAGTATTTATCAGTGAGATGTTAAAAAATAGCAGCCATCTTAGTACAGTGCAGAATTTATTTATTTTTTCAGCAATTTAATTTATAAAAAGTATACACTTTCTGGTATACAAAAAGCTGATATCACTTCAAATACAAATACACAACCTAGATATTTTAACTTTTGAGCAGAAATAAAATCAGCAGCTCTGGTGAACACCACCATTATTAGCACTATTAAACACTGCAAGCTCATCTTTAACAACTTATTTCAAAATGATTAAAACAAACAAAAACACATTTTTGTCTAATACTGAAAGATTTCACAGAAAGAACCCCAGCATATATTTGCAGAGGCTTTTCTATGGCTAGAAACCTTGAGATGTCCCATAGCTATTATACTGCACTTTTCCTGAGGAAAGAAAACAAGTCAAAAAAATTCCTTTTCCAATTTATCCTGGATAGAAAGAAAAGAAAAGAAAGGAAAGGAAAGGAAAGGAAAGGAAAGAAAGAAAGAAAGAAAGAAAGAAAGAAAGAAAGAAAGAAAGAAAGAAAGAAAGAAAGAAAGAAAGAAAGAAAGAAAGAAAGAAAGAAAGAAAGAAAGAAAGAACACCTCCAATATAGCAAACTGGGCTAAAACTCCCAGGAATCTTTAAGAAATCTGGCTGGGAATTCACAAATGCATAGTTCCATCTGGTAGGTTTCAGGCTGCAGAATGGTGAATTTTTACTCTTCCATTTTTTTTCCCTTATAATTTTAAGACAAGTCAAAAAAAGTTCCAGCTTTTTAGGTGCACTTGAATGGTTTTGTACTGAAAAGGCCAACTGTATACTAGATCAACTGTTTTCATACTTGGCTTCTTTATTAAGTATCCTGAAACCACAATAAATTGAAATTGAAATATATTTCATATGCCTAATTAGTTGTGCTTGGCCTGACACATTCAGTAGCAGACTTCCTGGATGCTTTAGATTTGCTGATTGACCTTGGCACCAATGTCCTCCAAGATGACAACTGATATGCCAGATCTGGTTCACCCTGAGATATCAAAATAATTGATAAAGAGACTGGCAGATAGAGAAGGTTCCAGACAAATCCAACACTTGATTGTATAATTTATCTTGGAAAAAGCATGTTTGCATGTATGCGTCAAGGATTAATCCCTTGAATTTTTTTGATATTGCATCTTTTGTGTTACTGGTGGGACTGATAAAAAACTCTGAAATATATGGTGGAGTTTCTAGTATAGTTCTCTGTATAAATAATGAAATGACTCTATGGTTTAAACATTTCCAGATGTTATAACCAGGTAATGGCTCTACAAACAATGCTAAATATGTGTTGAGTTTTGACCTGCAGGAAAAAAATGTACTCTGGTGTGACACAGATGATACTCCTTACAAAAAATATTTCATATTATCCTAATCCTGGTAATGCTAATCACCTAGAGGCAGGAGATTTGTTTCCTGTCTGGAAGGTGAGATACACGGCAGTTACCGTCTGTGATTTATGACTATAGTCCTAGGGCATAATTATGTATACTCTGCAGTGGTTTTTATAACTTTTCTTGCTCAGCAAGATATGATGTAAAAAGAGAGGAAAAGTCTAATTTTTAATTGCAATTATGCTCTGAGTCTAATAGACTGTAGATCCTGGATATTGCAACACTCCAACCAGCATCAGGGAGAAAAAAACAACTCTTACTCTCTGTGCCATTACAATAAGTTCTAGGAAAGAAGGCCCTTCAAATTAAAACTTCAAATTCTTCATGAGACACAGCTGGAGTTTTTAGAGCATGTTATAGGCATTCTAATAAAATGATTTGACAAAACGATGCTATTTATTAGAAGATCCACCTGGATCTTATTTCCCAAAATGCTCTCTGTTATCCCAGTTTAGGGAATATATTCTTGGTCTGCAGCCACACATATTTTGTATAAAAAAGACACCTAGAATCTTTCTGGAGCTCAGGCATGTTTGGAAATCAAGATGCTTCTAAAGACTAAAGCTTGACATTGTAATATGCTGCGCTCCCATTATTTAACTAGCTGAAAAAATCATAATGGAATTAAGTCAGGTGGGGCAGAAAAACAAGCAGACCCCATGGACACATTGAAGCACATTGAAACCACATTGCCTAACCGTATTTTAGCACTAGTGTCTTTTTTCATTGACTTTTTTTTCCAGGAATCTGATATTTCATTTAATTTGATATTTCATGTTAACTTAGCCTTTCTTTTATTCTTCTTTTTAAAAAGGCATTTATAGCTTTCATAAACCCTAAAAAACCCAACCTTTGAACATTTAAATTGCAATTCTTTAAAATGTTTTAAACTGGAGGCATTCACAAGGGAATTTCCAAATCCCAGCTGTCTGCTATTGTGAACAGAGTATAAGAGGTTATGTACAACACATATAGTTAGTCCTTGACTTGCAACCATTCATATAGCAATTGTTCAACGTTACAACGGCACTGAAGAACGTGACTTATGGTCAGTCCTTGCACTTATAACTATTACAGCATCCTCACAGTTATATGATCAAAATTTTAGCACTTGGCAACTGCCACATAGTTACGACAATTGCAGCATCCCAGGATCATGTGATCTCCATTTGCAACCTTTGGAGCTGGCTTCCAACAAGTAAAGTCAATGGAGGAAAAGCCAGATTCATTTAATGACCATGTGATTCACTTAACAACTGCTGTGATTCGCTTTTCAACTGTGGCAGCATGTCAGACAACTGAGTCCAACTCACTTGCTTAGCAACAGAAATGCTAAGTCCCAATTGCAGTTGTAAATCATGGGCTATCTGTATAGAATACTCTATATTCCCAAAATGTAGAAAAGTCAGATGTAATGGAAAAACAAAGATTAAATAAGAACATCTTAATTCCAAATCATCTCTAACCAGAGAATCCAGATCAGATTTTCTATCTTATATTTGCACCACTGATATACCACTATGCTGCAGTCCTTCTCAAACAATATGTATCTGCAAGCTCAGTTTACTTTTTGGCAGGGTTAAATTATTCTGTGTGGTGCTTTCAGTCAAACATTTATGAAGGCAAATATAAAATACTATAAACCCTTAAAATATTGGTTGGTTTGTTCTCAGAATGCCATTGTCTGTCATTAACAAAAGTGAGATGTTGCGAGCAGATACCCTGATGTTTAGAGGTTCTCCACAACGCACAAAATAAATCACAGCCTCATAGAATGGTTCATTTGCAAAATAGCTCACGACATTCCCAGCCCCCAACCTCACCATTTAATCCTTGGCCCAGAAGGAAAAAAAAAACAGCTTTCAACTCTCTAGCCCATGCATACTGCACTCCACCTCTTGAGTCCATCCCAGATGACATATGTGGTATTTGTAGACAGTGTTTGTCCAAGCCAGGTGGTGAGAAGTGAAAATGCCAGAAGTTCTGCCTTTTGTAACACTGTGAGCAGCTTGTTGGAATTAGTCACTGAGAGCTGCAGTAACATCTGTGTTGTCAGATTTCCAGAGCATTATCGGTCCTACACATGGAGGTAACTTTCCATGTTCCATTTCCCACGTGGGACAAAACTACAAGAGATAAGCTTTGTTTTTGATGTTAAATAAATTAGTCTTTTATTTCCTCCCTTTTGTCTTCTACTCTTTGAGGTCCTGATTATCTTTTAATTTCATGCTGGGTCTGTCGATATTATGCTTGTGCAAATCAAATCAAATCAAAACAGATCAGATCAAGTCAATCTTTATTCGGTCACAGACCAGAAAAACTTGTGTAAAAATACACAAACACATTCCCAACTATGTAGATCTCCCATCAAAAAATTTAAAAGAAAGAACAGAGGAGAATTCCCAATGCTATTTTCTCAAGAGAATCTTAACCATTTCTACTAGTGAGGCCCAAGGCTCTGAAGGATAATATTGCCCATGGCAATTCCTACCATACACATTTTTCTCTTCTGAAAAATGAAGATTAGGTGGCCCTTGGTCATTAAAAGGCTGCTCACCCAACACTTATATGCAATATATGACCATAATGGAGCCTGCCCATTATGGCCTTATGTCATAACAGTTGTAAAACTGTTAAAAAAAAAATAGGACTCTTTTTGAGTGAATCACCACAGTCATTAAGTGAATCCACAATTTTTAGCAAATACCTTAGTCCTTAAGCAAACCAATGGTTCACTATGGGCATGGAAAATTAGAAGTAAGTGCTGGTTTTCAGCAAAAAATAAAACATGGTCCTGTAACTGCAAGATGCCGCAAACAGTCATAAATGCAGCTGAGCACCTGAAGTTTGGTCATGTCACCACAAAAGGGGACCCTGACTATTGGAAATTTGAATCTGGATCATAAATCCCTTTTTCAGGTGAGTCATAACTTTGAACAGTCACTAAGCAATTGATTGTAAGTCGAAGGCTGCTTCTACCATGAGGTTGCTTCTCGTGTGACTTCTGCCCTGATAATTCAGTATAATCCTTAAAATGAATTATCTAAGCGTTTGGGGGAATATCTAAAGTCAAATAAGCAAATGCACTCAGTCTCACTTTGCATGGTTTGCTATGTCGGCGGTCAGTTAACAGCCATTTGCAGTTTGTAGCAATTTCATCCTGAATTTGATAGCACTAAAGGAACAGCAAACTGAAGGAATAGCACTAAACAACAATTTAGGTTTATGCAGGGGATTATGGGGAATGCTTGGAAATTAAACCAATCCAACGGATTATACTTTTCAGAGGGAATGAGTATAAGAACTCCTGGGTTTGTTAGATTGCCCAAACATGAGAGACTGCGAACAGGGAATCCTTGTTCTTGGGAATGCTCCCAGTCTCCTCACGTAAGCAGCCTGCCAGGCCCCCTTGTCTAGCAAGGTCTCTTGAATGCCACACTTTGGCTAGGAATGTGGGACTTGAAAACCACATTCCTTTGCCCTTCAGCACATCAGTCTTCCCTAGTGAATAGCGCCTAGAGTTCTTTGGCTCTTTCCATATGGAACAATTGATCCCTTCACTAAATTTGCCAGGAATAATCAATTATTTCTGCTGGCTATAAATTATCAGCCTCCTCCCTAACCCACTTAAAAAAAAAAGTAAGAAAGAAAGAAGGAAAGGACAAGCAAAAAGAAATAAAGCACTGCAATGAAAAAGAGGTGGCTATAAAGTAAACATCTGTCACAGCTAACGATGACCAGAATGGTTTAGCACTGCAGGAGAGAAAGAGCCGCAAAATGAGCCTCAGAGCTGTTTTCACCTGTTCGTTTCTCAGGCCCTGAAGTTCAGCAGGGAGAATAAGCCATTTCTGTAGTAGACTCTTCAGGGTCTGTTCATCTTGACTTGAGAACCATTTAACTATTTTAAGCAGTCATCCGTTACACAGAAGGATAAATACCAGAGGTCTCTGGGTCTGGCTCTATTTTTGACTTAAAAGGATGCATCACAAAAGCACATTCTACCAGATCTTCTACTTTATTGCCAAGGGATGCTAACAACATAATACTGGCAGTTAGTCAAACAGGTTACGTTCACAGACATCATCATCATCATCATCATCATCATCATAGAGTTGGAAGGGACCTTGGAGGTCATTTAGTCCAACTCCCTGCTCAGGCAGGAAAGCCTATACCATTTCAGACAAATGGCTGTCCAGTCTCTTCTTAAAAACTTCCAGTGTTGCAGCATTCACAGCTTCTGGAGGCAGGTTGTTCCACTGATTAATTGTTCTAGCTGTCAGGAGATTTATCCTTAGTTCTAGGTTGCTTCTCTTTTGGGTTAGTTTCCATCCGTTGCTTCTTGTCCTGCCTTCAGGTGCTTTGGAGAATAGTTTGACTCCCTTTTCTTTATGGCAACCCCTGAGATATTGGAACACTGCTATCATGTCACCCGTCGTCCTTCTATTCATTAAACTAGACTAGACATACCCAATTCCAGCAACCGTTCCTTATATATTTTAGCCTCCAGTCCCCTAATCATCTTTGTTGCTCTTCTCTGTACTCTTTCTAGAGTCTCAACATCTTTTTTGCATCGTGGTGACCAAAACTGGATGCAGTATTCCAAGTGTGGCCTTACCAAGACATTGTAAAGTGGTATTAATACTTCATGTGATCTTGATTCTATCCCTCTGTTAATGCAGCCTAGCACTGTGTTGGCTTTTTTGGCAGCTGCAGCACACAGCTGGCTCATATTTAAGTGATTGTCCACTAGGACTCCAAGATCCCTCTCACAGTTGCTTGGTCCCTTTTATTTGAAACAGAAGACTGGCACTGAAAACAGTTCAAACCTTGGAAGTGTACGGGCAATTTGCTCATATTTCATGCTTAAACCCTAAGCTTTTAGCTGTTTGCGGTTAAATTACCCCTTCTTTTCCACCTCAGCTACCACTTTTCCAGCAAGAAACTGTGTGCTCCCTTTTATATCTAGACTAGATCATTTATATCTCTGTTGAATCAAATAATCTTCCTTCTTAGGCTGTAATTGTGTGACTTAGAGCTGCAGGTGGAGGAAAAATGAAAGGTGCAGAATTGAAAAGTAATCACAGGAGGTGATTTAATGTTAGGAATGCTGCCAAGGAGAGGAATTTTCCTTCATTTATTTGCTACAATCTGCTTCCTAAAGAGAATTTATTGTCAGAGGCAAGAATATTGGAGAACTCTTGTTGATGTTAGGTGTGAACAGCTTGTGGTAATTTCTCTAGTGGTCTGCAGTCTCCCTAACTCTTCACATTTCAAATACATCCCACCTCAGGGGTGGGATGTTCAGGGGTGTTCATGGGCTTTGTGTGTGTATTTAAGAAATCAATATGGTAATCACCATCACCTGAAGTCCTGCCAGTGTTTTATGGATTGCTCTGCTGTAACCACAATTTTGATATTTGAGCTTACCCCCCTGTACATGTCCTTGGGCCATGGGAAGACATCAAGAAGGAACTCTTATTGGATTTTTCCAGGAACAAGGCTAGTCTTCCTAAAAACAAACCAAAAACAAATAGGTTGGTAAATACAAAACTCAGGACACAGTTTTAAAATCCCACACGCACAAGATGTAGGTTGTAGGAAGCACCACATGTAGAGAGCAGGAAATATTTGAGTAAATCAGTGGGTTGAGATACTTTCCCTTCCAAAGTTGCCCTTTTGCGAATGGCCAGCTTCCCCATTAAGTAGACATTTTCAGAGCATGCATTAACTTGCCCACAAAATCCAGTATGTTCCACCAAGCGTTCCTTTTCTACTTCAATACAAAATATTCCAATAATAGAGGAATATATTCCTTAGATCCCCGTCTCCCTTCTGTCTGGCATACATTTAGTGAGCTACTTCTATTGTTGATTATCAAACTTAGGGATTGGGCCATTTGAGCTGACTTTGTATAACAAATCCGTGGAGGAATGGAAGAACTTCAGAAAGGTGGAGTTTTGACACAGTAGTTAAATTCTTGTTGGCATGGCTTTTTGTTGGCCTGTTTCTTCTGGAAAAAATAATCTGATGGATTCTTTCACAGCAAGGCCTAAACCTGGATTTCTAAAGTCCTAACATTTCTCTAAACCCAAGCCATCAAGAATCAATAGCAAAGAAAAAAAAACATGAGTAAATATTAAATGTTTGATTTCTACCAAAATGTAAAAGGTCTTTCTCTTTCACAAACAATGTCAGAGAAAAACAAACTAATAACTGGAAGGTCTTGGCAATTCTACTTCTGTTTATTCAGGACCTTTGAACTTCTATTTGGCTGCTATGCATGAGTTTAGTTTCCAGTCTTTTTGCAGGCTTGTCACATCCAGAATGGGTGAGAGTGATTTCAATCATCTAACACTGATCCATCAAAAGCGCCAAAATGGCTTTCTGCCTATTAGAGTCTTGGTAGTCCATCAAAAGCCACATTCTCTTCCTGAGGTCTGCTAAATCATTTCTGTTATGGTTACACTAATTGTAGAGCAGTTCAGACAACAAGGCACAAATCCACTCATCAGAATTGACCACTAGTCAGTACAAACAAAGTCAGAAACAAGAAAATATCTAAAGGATCAACTAGATATCCAAGGAAAACTAAGACATGAAACATTGTTCTAGCACTAACCACTTGAAACTGAGGATTGTGAAGCCCAAATTCCTGGATTTCAACTACATTCCCTTGGCAGACATTTTGGTTCTGTGAAGTTACCTGTAAGATTATTTGTTATGTGTTGTGCTTCTGGAAAGACAGGAGAACTACCATGGTCTATTATTAATTTTGGGTAGGCAATGGGCCATATCATGCTTCTCTGGGGACTCCAAGGTTATTTTCCTTATGAGAATTATTCCTTTCTGAATAATTCTTTGCTTGTAAGAATACAACTACTTTTGCCTTATCCTTAAGATGCAATGCAGTTGGTTTGTTTTTGCCTTAGTGAGGAGCATAAAGATCAGATCAGCTAGCCTTACTCCAAAATTTGGTGTATAAATCTCTTTACAGAAGTCTGCAGAATATAAATAATTAAAAAATAGCTCTTCCTGATAATTTTCCAACTATCACGAAGAACTAATTCTTTTATTATTTATATTAGAGGCTTAATGAAAAATAGAATTGCTGAGCATGAAAGCCTGACCATAGGCCCATGTTTTTGGTGCTGCACAAATCTGAATAGATCTGTATTTGTAGAATTTGTGTAAGGGAGGAACCCAATCCATTTGTTGGTGGGTTTTTTTCCCCCTATACTTTTTGAAGTTAACCGCTTCAAACAGGGATTTTTCTAATCTCAAAGAAGGGCTGTGTAGCTATGAGAGGAAAAGGTTTGGTAAAAATGATTTTGGCTTACAAAGGAACTTTTATCACATTCTGTTTCCTCTGTTATCTAACAAGGTGGGAGGAGATCTGGAACATGAAAGACTTTATCAAAGGAAAGGACAGCTTAGGTTTGGGGTTGAATCCAAAGCACACTCAACTTATATAAAGAAACTCATTCATTTTAAAACTCCTTGTTATTTGTTATGTAAAATGGCTCTGGCTTCTGAAGGACAAATTGGAGAAGGGCAAATTTTTGCAATGGTTTTTGTAAAGCTGTGTTCAGTTGTATTATGTTGATCACCTAACTCAACCAGAAAAATCTCAGAACCATACTGGGCTCAAATCCAGCAAAATCTCAAAGAATTTTCCATCCTGACCCTAGAAGATATTAAAGCTATTCTGGACTGGAACCTAACAAACCTCAGAGATATTCTGGAATCTAGCTTAGGAAGACCTAAAAGTATTCTGGAGTTCAGTTCAACAAAACCTAGACCCTTCTCAAACTTTATAAGGTGGAAAGGGAGGAGAAAGTTAAATAAACAAATGAATAAATATATGTTTTATAAGGCTGGACAAGATCTTGGAATTCCAACCACGTGCCTGAAGCAGGAGTCCTCATCTTGCTCAACCATCTAGTACAAATGGTTGTCCAATCTTTTATGGAAAACCTTTAGTGAGCACCCACAATTCTGGGAGGCAAGCTGTTCCATTGCTTAATTGAGCTTATTCTCAGGAAATTCCTTCTTGTTTCCACATTGGATCTCCTTCTGATTAGCTTTTACTCATTGCTTCCTGTCCTACCCTCAGATTCTATGGAGAATAAATTGACATCCTCTTCCCTATGACAGCTGCTATGATGTCTCCCCTCAGTCTTCTCTTTGTTAAGTAAACATACCTAGTTCTTTTAGTCATTCTTCACAGGATTTAGTCTCCAGATCTAATGTTACTCATTGTTACTCAAATTGTTTGTTACTTAAAAGAGGCAGTAAGTGGACTGAACATATTACCTGATCTAACACAGATCTATATGTTGGTTCTTTCATGTTAGAGATACACAATATCTTCTGAGCTGAGGGCTGCATTTCCCATTTGAGTTGTAAAATGTGAGGCCAGGACAACAGTTAAATTCAATTGATTCAATTTATTTTTCCTTGTAATTAAAATTAAAATTTATTTAATTAAATATAGTAACTATAGTTCCCCAGTCATTCTGTGTATATATATTATATTTTGTTTGCAAAATATAATGAGCAGGTGATACAAGGTGAGGATCCAGCTCAATAAAAATTAGATATCTGGAGCTTGGAAGAATTAGCCAGTCATGGATATTAACTGTGCCCTGGGAGGCCAATGTTTTTAGCTTGTTCGTATTACTTGCAGAAACTTAATATTAGTTGGTAAAATAATGAGCTTGTGTCTTAATTAGATAAGATAACCTTTATTGTCATTTTTATATTGTGGGCACAATGGCACACATCAAAAATGAAATTTAGTTGCCCGCTCTCAAAGTGAAACACATACATGACACACACCTAAACATACTATGTACAACATATATATAGACCCACATCCCTACATATACATAGCAAATAAATATTAAATACTGTCCATCTTGAATATATAACGCAAGGAGGAAGTTTAAGAGTTCGTAAGGTTAATGCTGTATGGAATGAAACTATGGCTGAATCTGGATGTTCTGCTACGGATACCACGAAGCCTAATTTTTACCCGAGTCAATTTTTCCAATGAGGTGGGATAGAGAATGCTCTGGGCTGAAAGACAGGATACAAATCAGCTAACTAGCTAAGTAAATCTGGCTTTGGATTTCTTGAAAACCTCACAGGAAAAGAAGCTTCTGGTTTCATCTCATACACATGAGGTTTAAAATGTTTTCAAGTGATGTTTCTTGGGTGTATGGATGCTTACTTTACTGCTATCTGTCAGCAAACCTCAAGCACCAGTCTTTACTTTTGGAAAAAGCCAAATAAGAGAAGGTGTCTGATGGTGATTTCTCCCACAATGCATCTATTCAATTCAATGGCAATACTTCACTGAGAATCCTATGGTGACTCATATATTTGTATAAGAACTTACACACTTTACCCTTAAAAATGTAGCCAACATTTTATTTTATTAATTATTGCTAGTTTTGTACCGTGCTATAATTCATAAAGACTTCCATTGTAAAAAAAGTCTTTATACGGGTTTTCAAGTAATTGCTTTTCCATCAAACTGAATGAGATTTTTGAAAAAATCTGTGCAAGAAATGTTGAACATGACCTGGAATAGAGTTTATCAATTTTCAAGGGTTCCAGAGATCATTTTTCAATAGTGTTTATTTTCCTATCAAAAGAATAATTAGAACAAGAAAGGCTATGTGCTTGTGGTCTTGTGCATAGAAATCTTGGTCACGTGGAGATATTATGATCAAAGTAAATTTACTTAGTAAATACTGTTGTCATGAGAGAGTAAACAAACAATAATGGGTGTAGTAAGAGTTAGACCAATGCTTTGTCTACAACTGTATGTAATGAATAATGAAATGTATAATAACTTTTTCCTGTGAAGACATACAGTGCATTGCTTGACCTAACAGGTAGTGTATATACACAATACTGAATGTCTACCATGGCACTCTTAGAAAAGCAAAATACACACATGGAGCACTACATTCCACTTGTTAAATGATGCAACGTCCAGGTGAATATTTAATGGGCCATAGCAAAACTTGAATGACATGGCACAGTCCATAAATAATTCTGTGAAACTGATAGAACAGAGCCTCTTTTTATAAGAAGCTATTACCAACTTTCTTTGTGTGGTGTGTGTGTGTGTGTGTGCGAATAAAATTATTTTTATTCTCTCTCTCTCTAAGCACTTGTGATTTACCAGAGTTGGTTAATAAAATAAAGAGGCTGAATCCAGACTGCAGCAGCATCTTGCTGTATTATATATTTTTTAATTTTTCAGAAGAGACTACTGTATTTATTTATTAAATTTGTTTGTCAACCATCTCACCACAAGTATGATTCCATGACTGCTCCACTCTTCTCGGGCACAAATATATCACAATATAGGACTCTCAAATCTTTGTATGAAAAGCCAAATCTAAAATGACCTGCTATTTTTATTTATGGGATCAGCACTAAGAGAAGTCCTAGGTCAGCTACGGCTGCTTCCTCTCACATAACACCAGCCATTGCTCCATCAACTTTTGAAGGCAGGTCTGCTCTGGTTGTGGCTTGAAGCAAGTTGTCAAAGCAGGTCAAAGGGGCAGGAGGCGTGTCATGTACACACTAAATTCAGATGGAAATGCACATCCATACAAGATATAGTACAGGGGTCTTCAAACTTGGCCCTTTTATGACTTGTGGACTTCAACTCCCAGAATTCCTCAACCAGCATGCCTGGCTGAGGAATTCTGGGAGTTGAAGTCCACAAGTCATAAAAGGGCCAAGTTTGAAGACCCCTGGTATAGTATCATCCTGGCCTTGAAGTAGATACACCTCCTCATTTGAAGGCCTAAGACATTGTGCAAGACCAGCTGATCACATCTGGAGCAGAATCCTTTATTGTTTTTATAATCTCATTGTTATATCTCATTTATAAACTTCTGTTAATCCTTTTTTTTTAAAAAGAAAAAGGAAAAAACAATTGTGGGGAAGTAATTTAGAAAGCATATTGAGGCTTATTATAATAGGTGAACTCAGGCCATCGTTATGAAACATAATCTACTGTTTTGCGGAAGAAACTGTTTTGGGTGTCATTTGTTTGAGGATGTTAGAAAAATGTTTTGCTTGGGCAGATATTTAATACTACACGTACTAACGGCAGCAAGAATTGTATTTGCCCAACATTGGAAAAATGAAAATTTACCACCTGAAGAAGTACTAATTAAGAAAATTCTAGAGTGTGCAGAAATGGATAGATTGACTTTAAAGATAAAAGAGAAAGAAGACTCAGTGTATTTTAGTACATGGGATAATTTCTATCAATGGCTAGAAAAACGAGTTAGAGAGAAAGGAATGTGATATGTAATTTTGAATATATATTAGCAAGAAGGCGGCTATTGAGCGATTAATTAACATATTGTTTATGATAATTAACCATTATCTATTATTATTTGTTAAACACATGAACCCAGACATTATGCTGTTTGCTAAATATTGAGAATGTTATTTGGAAAAACCTCACCCCAACCCCAACGCTAACCCTAACCCAAATCCCAACCCCAACCCCACCTTATTCCTAACCCTATAAAAACTAATAAAATCTATACAAAAAAGAAAAGAAAAATGTTTTGCTTGCATATAAATTAGGAAAATTATAGCAATGAAGTTAGGTAGGGCAGCTCTTATTCTATCATTTCGTACAAGGTAAAATGCTTTTCTTCAAGTTTATTCGTCACCTAACCCACTTATGTTGAGATCTTCTAACTTGGCTGCTAAAAGAGGTAAATCACAACATTTTCATTGTGTTAAATTTATTTATGAGAAATCATCCAAATATCAGTTTTCTATATCAATGTTTAGATGTAATTCTGTGTTTCTAGCAAAAGTATTCTAGTTGAATACTTTATCAGTCTAACATATAACTATTTATTAACATAGAACATTGATATTAGAATCTAGATGTTGGCTGGAATTAATTCAAGCACACATCACAGTGAGATCAAGGTGTTTCCAATGTCTAGTCAAGTATATATTCCTATATCCAAATATAAAAATTCTTTAGGAACATCAGATTTAATTAGATAAGTGTTTTAAGTTTTATATTGTATTGTATTGTGGAAACCAGTTAGTAGAAGTGGTTTGCAATCTTAGTAAAGAATTTGGTAAAAACTCCCATCAATCAATCAATCAATCAATCAGTTAATCAATCAATCAGAATAGAGTTGGAGGGGACCTTGGAAGTCTTCCAGTCCAACCCCCTGCTCAAGCAGGAGACCCTATACCATTTCAGACAGATGGCTATCCAGTATCTTCTTAAAAACCTCCAGTGAAGAAGCACCTACAACTTCTGAAGGCAAGCTGTTCCATTGGTTATTTGTTCTCACTGTTAGGAAGTTTCTCCTTAATTCCAGGTTGCTTCTCTCCTTGATTAGTTTCCATACGTTGTTTCTTGTCTTGCCTTTTGGTGCTTTGGAAAATAAGTTGACCCCCTCTTCTTTGTGGCAGCAACTCAAATACTGGAATGCTGCCATCATGTCTCCCCTAGTCCTTCTTTTCTCTAGACTAGCCATACCCAATTCTGCAACTGTTCTTCATATGTTTTTGTCTCCAGGCCTTCAATCATATTTAATCAGTAGGACTGATTTTATATTTTAATGTTTCAACTTTTAAAATTTAGTAAAATATTAAACCAGCATTTTAGTCCTTAAGTATTCTATTAAGACTTTTTAAAGATTAGTACATTATCAAATAATAGGGATTATGTACACACTAAACAGCTTCTAGGGATTGTAAACAGAAGTATTTTAGTTTACTTATTTTTTTTCTTATTGTCTCACTGTTAGGATTTTTTTTTTCAATATTTACTATCGCTTTATATAAAATCATTCTGTATTTTTATTTAAAATCTATAATTTTAGCAGTAAATATGAATGATTTTTTTGTTCAGTGACTGCAGTAAAGGCTATTTCCAAAGAATGTGTTAAGGACTGATAAGTCCTTAATGCAATGTAAACTTTAATGCAAATAGAGTCTTGAGTGTTCATTCTGTTCCTTTGCTTTTTTAAAATAGCAGATGCAAAAGAGGATGAAGCTAATGTATTTGTAATGACTAGTAAGATATGTAGAAGGGTCACTTTCAATAGATGCACCTTGTCATAAAAGCTACACTTGCTGAAGTCCCCCTTTTTGAACAATTATTTAAGTCAGAACAACCCCGTCCTTTTTTCCTTCTGCCCACCCAATGATTAGACCATTGCAAAACTATAAAATCAAAATCCACCACCCCAATCCACCACTCTTTTTCATAATGGCCTTTGCTGAAAGATTTTTCTCTAAGGATTTCTGAAAATCCAAGTGCGCAATATATTGACACGTTGGCTCTTATTCATATTGTTGTTGGCACTCTGAGCGAAAGCTTTAGGAAGCACAGCTTTCATAAAAGGAGTGTTGATTTCCCTTCCCAAATCATGTTTACCTATTGACTAATACTATAATCCAGTTCTTTAGTACAGTTCTTTTAACAAGTGAAGTTGCCGAGTGAATCCTTTCATGTAAAAACTTGATCAGAATGCAGTGATCTGGAAGAATAGACAATACTCGCCACCAGTTGGCTGACTCAGTCTTAGGACAAGGATTCTTAGCATTCTGAGATCATGCATATGTAGCACAAATATAAATAAGTTTGGTTGTTATGGTTTTCCTTGGCACATGGAACCATGGAAACTTGAATTTCCTAGTAGGTTGGGCATTTAAAGGTTGTTAAAGGAAAAGACAAAAAAAGCAGGCTCAGATTTGCATATAGAAGGGCTCCTTTAGGAGATCTGATGTGTAAGTACATAGAGAAGTAAGATGATAATATCTAATGTGAATCTAAAGTGGTCTCTAAAATAGGTGAATCTGAATATGTAATGTTTTGGGGCTGTGAGTGTAATGCATTTGGAATAAATGAATGAGCCTGAGCCATACAAAGAATTAAAAAAATCCACTACATCTGCATCCTGAAGGAATGGGAATGAGATTATGGTCTCGATCTCCTCTAAAATGATTAGTCCTCCAAAGCGTTTAATCTGGGCTAATCACAGATCGTCCTCGACTTACAACCATTCATTCAAAGTTACAACAGCACTGAAAAAAGTTACTTACAACCGGTCCTTACACTTAAGACCCCACAGTCACATGATCAGAATTTGGTTGCTTGCCAACTGGCATATATTTATGGAGGTTGCAGCATCACCAACGGCAACCTTTCAAGATGGCTTCTAGCAAGTAAAGTCAGTGGGGAAAGCCAGATTCGCTTAATGAATGTGTGAAATGTTTTGCTATTATCTCCTTCCTAGAGATGAGAGAGAGTGATTGGCTCAAGATCACCCAGCTGGTTTCATTTCTAAGGCAAGACTCGATCTCACAGTTTTCTGGCTTCAAGCCTGATGCTTTAACCACTATGCCGAACTGACTCTCTTCTGGGAGCATTAACTCTCTCTAAATGTATGTCCAACAAACAGAAGTGCAAAGCAGGGAAAATGCAGAAAAAGAGTAAGAAATTATAAGCCAAAAAATTATACACAGGAGATAAGAAGCAAAATCTAATTATTTCTAAACTTACCCACCCCTGATAAAGATGATCTCACTGCTAAACCTCTAGGACTAGAGCTGTCATAGGTGAGCCATTGGTTACTAATCCATGTTTTCCTGACTTTAGAATAATACATTTTATTGCCCGAATTTAGGAGCAAATTATTTGGAATGTTAAAAGATGTGGCATGTACTACTCCAATCTTTATTTAAGCACAAATAAAATTATCCATGTGAGGTAGGGAGATTTAAATCTATACACTGCACACATACAGAGAGACACCTTAATAAATCACACAGACACACTTTAATAAATCATCAACCCAATCAGTTATATGTAGCTATTTAGTTTCTGATACTGCCAAACCCAACAGAATGAGGAAACAGTAGGGCTGGCCTAAGACATTTTGTTACCTGAGGGGAAAATGGTAAAACTAAAGTTTTATTTTAAAAAATAATAATAAACAAACAGTTTGGTGTCACTTCTCAGTCTTTGTGCAAATAGCAACTCAGTTGCTATTATTATTACCAAACCTGAAAGCAACAGATGAAACACAGTTCTGAACAGCTGCTGCCTCGTTCTGATCAATGATAGGTCTGGTCTTGGGAAATAAAACTGAAATCTTTAGTTTAGCATAAAGCTTATTCTTTCTCCCTCTGTTCTGCGCTTTCAAAATGGAATTTTCTTCTTCCAAAGGTATGTTTTGTATTTGCATTAGAAGAGCATAACTCTGTGCTCACATTCTGACTCCAAATTCTGGGATGACAGATCCACCTCTATTCTTAAAATGCTTTTGTTTACAACTCCTGCAAGGAAAACAGATAGTTTAATTTGCTGTCCACATAGTAGTTATAATAGAGATGCCGGTCATAAGATCCTCATCTTAATTTACATTTCCAATAGATTGAAACACAGTTACCTTTCAGACTTCACATTTCTCTGAGTTTTGCAATACAACTTTTAGCTTTTAAAATTGGAAAGCTATGTAATGGATTTGGAGAGGAAAGGAAGACAGAATGATTTAGCTTGACCAAGAATGACATAGTCTTCAAATTACTTTTCTCTCCATCCTTAGTTTTTGATCTCTTTCCATGCCAAACCTTATTATTCTTAAAGGAAATGGAAATACTTCTTTAACAAAAATAGCCTTCCCATCATATTGCTTTCTGCCTCTTATTTGTGGAACACATGTGGAGTGGAATGGTGAGGCAATTCTGTTCTGTATGCCATTAAGTTCAAACTTTTAAGCGAAGGGAGAATAAAATTATTTCAACATCACTCATGAATAAAGAAGATAGGTTGCCCTGATATGATTCCTGAGTTATTTTTAACATGACTATCAAAAAGCTTGTAATGTCCAGCTTGTAATGTCAGACCACATAATTCTTGTGTCTTAGCTATTGATATTTTCCATACACCAAAAATGGTGTATAGAAAATATCAATAGCTAAAACACAAGAATTATGTGGTCTGACATTACAAACTTTTAGATAATTTTATGTGACACCAGAGAGGAAGTCCGTCCAAGATTTAGCACCTGCATTTTATACTGATTTCCTGCAGCAATTGCTATCAGACAGAGATCAACAACCTCTCCAGTGCCACTGTGTATTTTCACAGAATGACATTAATGTCTCCTCCAAAAATCAGTGGTAGATTACTGAAATGTCATAAGACCATCACAATCTTGTGTAAAATCTTGTGAAAATAAGGTTTGAACAACTTTCAGACATTTTGTTTTGCTTTTAGAGCTTACGGCTATAATATCAAGTGCTGTTGTAAGGTGGCATTCTCAATGCCACAAAGTTGGTTGAAATTTTTGGTCTTCAATCTGATTTCAAAAGCTCATTCTGGATCTCTGACAAGTCATCCGTTCACGCTGTTGGCCTTTCTGGGTGGAGTAGATGGATGAAAGATGGATAGTAGAGGAGGAAGAAAGCAGAACACCCAGAACAAAAATGTGACTACAACCATTGTCTCCAAAGATCTTATTGGGGGTTCTAACAAGACAAAATCCTCTCCATCTGGGAATGAAAGTCCTTCTTGATATGACTTTTGTGGGTTTTGGAGGTGAATTCATTCTGTAACCCTCTCCCTCAGAAAGAAAACGAGGGAAGAAGGAAGGTTGCAAGCTGAGGACTTTTGTATCTGATCTGCAGCCAGAAATAGAGAAAGAAAAAAAAAGTTTATTGGTAGTTGGATCCCTAAGCTATAATAACGTCATTGCCACCCACTTGGTACCAAATGCCCACTGGCTAGGGATAGTAATTTGGGTTACATGAACTGGCCATCTACTGGTACATTTTTTTCAAAGCAGAAATACATGTATTTACTTTCAGGTGACCTAAATTTGGTCCTTATGTATAAATGTCTTGGATATGGGCTCATTCATTTAATTTTTTAAAAAATCTGCCACACATGTTCTGATTCAGTTCAGCTAGCTATTTTGAAGTAGAAGACCACACAGAAAGTCTGTCTGAGAAAGAAATTCTCTTGTGAAGCTAGGTTTTGGCCCTTGTGTAACATTGCAGTGCCTAAGAAAAGTTATTTAAAAATGTTCTCCCTCCATCAATTTGTCAATAACCTACAGATAGTGACTGGCTTGCCTGCCACTTGGCACTCTATAAATTGCTAAATAGAGAAGGTCAGCATCTCTTTATCCTTTCTTTTCAGAAAGATTCATGCAACTAAACATAGAACACCAGCCCCCAGAAAAAGATGCTTTGTTGATATACAAACTCACCGTCTCTAAGTTCCAGATAATCTTTGCACAGAGATTATTTGGTTACATTAAGTTACTAGGCTACTATAAAACTGCAAATGTAATGAATTGTACTTTCCTCTTAAAGTTGAGTTATTGAGTTGGAATGCATAGGATTTCTTTTTTAAGAGGGGTAATTTAGTTTGCATACATTTCTGGAAAAATATCCAGTGTTATAAAGTTTCCATGACACCGATAGGACAGCAATAAGAATCGGTGGGCAGCTTGTCTGTCCATCATGTTTTTTCTAATGAAGTCACTACTGGGAATACTTTTAGGTAGGTTTACATCTTGTTTCTGCAGTGATCAGATAGTTCATTAAAGCTTACACTTAAATCTCACTGGATCAAAATATGGTCCAAAAGTCAAACTCCAGAAGAACAGAGCAAACAAATTAAGTCAGGATTGGAGGCAACACCTCTATGCAAATTTATTTCTGACTCAGATGTGGCACAAAAAAATTAACATGAGTGCAATGGGCTAGGGTAGATCAGATAAAGTTGTCCTAACTAGGTGTGAAATTGTTGATGAGGAACTGAGGAATGAAAAGAGCAATATAGAAATGTCCATCCTCTCAGTTAGACACCGGAAAAGGTTTTTGTTTCTGAAGCACTATTTTTTTTAACTTTCAGGAAAGGTTTTCTGTTTTGTTTTTAAACAAAAGCACAGGAAATATAAGCACTCAAAACTAGCAGTCTCTTCTAGCTTAAAATGATTCAGCCCATATTCTCATCCTATTCTTGGGCATGTATATATGCAGATCTGCCTACCCAAATGGAGCAAAGGTTTGCTTAGAGAAGAAAAAAAATTCTGGCAATTCTAATGATGAGGATCTTAGGAAACAAACTTAGTAAAAGTTTGTTCCCACATTATATATTATATTATATGTCTGCTGGTTACTTTAGTGATGATAGTTCATTCTAAAAAGAAGCTATTTACTACAGAAATACCTTTATTGGCAATTTTAAGACTAGCCTTAGTCTTAAAGATATTTGAGTGGTAAGTAGCTATTGTTTTTAATGTACTTGTTGCAATTATTTGATTTTTATATTTATTTATTTATCATTGTATTCCCCGAGTTTCATTACTAGTACTTGTACATCATTTGCATTTTAGGTGTCAGAGAAGTGTTATCAGCATAGCAAATCATATTCAACTAGCTTCCCTCAATATGTACTCCAGGCTGAATGTTGCTGTCCTGGGCATAGGTTTCGCATAGGAAGAATGAGATGTTCTGGAAATTCTATTTTAGGACAGCTTGACATGGTGAACACAATCAAAGGCCTGTCTATAGTCAATGAAGCACATATGACCATTCTTTGGCATTTTCAATTACCCAGCATGCACAATGTCTTCCACAGAGTTTTCTGTAGCCAGCTCGAACATCTGGCCTGCTTTTTTCTATGTAGAGCATTCATCTGTGTTTGATGATGAGATTTGGTTGCAGACTATCTTTCAACATCCCTAATTTCAGACACTAATAAAATATTGCTCAGGATCATCCAAGACTGGGATAGAATAGGAAACGGAGGCAAAGCACAATCAGCCTTGCAAGATTCTGTTTTTATATTCTCAATAAAATCAAGTTAAAATCTTCATGTGGAATCTATTTCCTGATCCGGGCTCAAAGCACTGACACCTCTTTGGTATTTCCAACTTAGGGCTTCCAGTCTCCAACCTCATCTCATAACTAACTTGCACCTTCTGTCAATTTCAGATTGAACTTCTCCATAAAACTTCTTATCCTGCTGTTTCTCTGGGGTTGGAACATAAACGTGGTTAGCCACCATAATAAAGTATGTCTGTGAAATGTAACTGATATTATTCAAAGTACCCAATTACTGACTTTGCTATATCCTTCCTGTTTTTGAAAGCAACGCCTTTTTTCTTTATTTTGGGAGTAGTAAACAGTTGGACCAAAAATATCCAATGGCAGTCCATTGCATTGTGTTGATGTCTAAGATATCAATATGTAGTTGGTTCATTTCATCTTTCACTGGCTTGAGCTTTCTCATGTTTATGCTTCTTACGTTTCACGGTCCAACTGTAGTTCTGTCTTTGAAGCTTAGGATTGTGAAGGCTTTAATCTAGATACACCATAAACACAATTAGTTCTCTGAAAGATCCTCAGCCCTTTTTTAGTAGTATGTAAAATGCTATCTGATCTATAGCATCTGGCACTATATAGTTTCTATCCATGTGGTTTCCTTAATAAAATACCAGAGTGATTTACCATTGCCTCCTCCCACACATTATGAAATTATAACTTTGTGATTTTCACTGAAGTGAACATCTGCCTCTAGCCCTTCCTCTAGTGCTGCTGCCTGATATAGGTGCTTGCTTTAGCTGCACAGATGACCTTCATGCTTTGAGTGACTTTGCTGGGAGTGTTGGTGCACACACCTGTTCTTCATTCGCCTCTCACAGGAACCTCCATCACCTGCACAATAAAGAAGGTCATTGGTCTTAAAGAGGTCTCAATGAAGAAATCCAAAAGATCTTGTTCCTCATGTTCTTACCTTACAGTATCACTATATGGTGATCTAAGATTGCCACAGAACTTGTATATAAAATTATGCATGGTAGAAAATGGAAACATAGGAAATTTCTTCCATTTTTCATAGTACTCGAAGCTAAGATTGTTCAGTGAAACCTGAGGACAGCTGAAAACATGTTTCTTTGCATTATATATTGTTAAAATATAGAGTGTTAAGAATACATGACACATAAATTGTAATCATGGCCATTATTTTGGATGACTTTAATTGGGGATTAGACAAGGTCATGGAAGATATGATTACCAATAGTTGATTCTCATAACAACCTTCAATATTATCTCAACCTTCAAAATGATGATGTTATGATCAATTGCTCTGGAATAGGGTGATGGTATTTTATTCATATCTTGTTTGTGTGTGATTGGCTATTGTGAGAATGAAATATTGACTTAGAATATGCTTGATGAGCAGAATTGTTCTTCTGTCCTTATAGATTCTTAGCACAATCAGGATATAATCTGGCATAAATTTAATGTGCTTATCTACTTGGCTCCCTCGCTCCCTCCCTCCCTAAGTACCTTTCATGTGTTGTTTTGTTACCCATTTGCACATGAGTTGGAGTTTGCTTGTTCATATGATGCTCTTTTGATTTCATGTTTCAAGATTGTTCCTAATTGCACGTTTGTCCATACTCCCAAAGTGCAGAGAAGCGTAACATTCTTTCTCTATTATTTTTGGGAGGAAGGGCGTGGGGGGGGCAGAATTTAGTGGGATCTACTGATGTTTTTCTCAATGTCTGCTCTTTCCACAATTCTCTTTTTCACAATTTGGTGATTAACTAGTTATCATTTTTCAATGATGATCATCAATTTCATGTTTGTATTTGTTGACATTTGAATGTAATATTAAAAGCCTATGATAGCTATAGCTTGCTTTTATAATAATTAGATATAATAATTAGATTGCTAAATCTGAAAATGGTGAGTTGAAATCAACGTTCAGCTGCAAGGATAGTGGCTTGTATGCTATCCTGAACTTTTTTTTTTTTTGAGAAAACTCTAATTCCAAAAGTTGTAAGGAAGAAAATATGCTTTGGGCATGTATTTGATGTATCCAATTAAACCTGAACTGCATTTGTTTGACAGAGCACAATTTTATGGAGCTTAGTTTTAAAATGCAAGAAAACGGGCCATCAACCTAGACAGGATTCCTGATGGATTCCTGTGGGATTATTCCAGTCTCCAGTGTGGCTAGTCTGACTTTCAGCTCCCATTCAGGTGTGCAGTTTTGAAACTTTATAGCCTGATCCCTGAAGTTTAGACCCTGCAACCCCTGTAATTAATCATAGACTTTGAAAGAAAAGTTGTGCCCTTTGCAAACGGACAACAGAATGGGCCTCTGCCTGATCGCACACAAGGTCTCCAGTAGATTTTGATTGTGCTGTTTGCTGTTCTTGTTTTGACTTTGAGACTTGGCTGCCTATATTTTGAAATGCCTTGGGGCCAGATAAATATGAAAAGCAGTTTGATTCAGGCCCTTGACGTGGCTTTTGTAGGCAAGACTCTCAGACCAGGTGTGATTCTGTTTTTCTTCCTCTTCTTTTTCTTTTTCACTTGTTTGCTTTACAACATAGGAAGCCTTCTTCGGGCAAGGCACTTTCTGCCAGTACAAATCATTTCCCCCCACCCCTTTTGCTATGTTTGAGCAGATGCAGGATTTATTTATTTAAAATCATCATCATCATCATATCATTAAAAAAAAAAACCCTGTTAGGGGAGGGGACTGAAGGGGTGGTGGTGGAAAAAAAAAGAAAGAAGTGAAAGAGAAAATGAAATGAGCAATTGCTTACACAAGTGCCCTGTACATTCCTGACATTCTGTCAAGTGTTCAGAGCTGCCAGGCGTGATGTATGCCGTTCACCTGTCATCGTTTGATGGAACAGCAAATCTGTCACGCTGAGGTTTTTCGGCTGCGCCAAGGACCTTTCGCCCTTTCCTCCCCTTGAATTTCCCACCGGACCATCCTAAGCCTTTGAAATATTTCCAGTTAAAGATCCCCTCAAGTCCTGCTGGCTGTTCAGCATTTTAACACCTGTGCCTGACAATGTCATGAAGGAAGCCCTAATGGGCTCCATTCTCTGCTTCCTCTGCCAAATGTTCTCACATTTTCTGTGATTCTGCATTACCAACTGTTGACCCATTCCTGGTAGAATGGCCTCTTCACATGGTATGCAGTGTTTACGTGGAAGAGACAGAGACAACTGGTCACTACGATGTAAAAAGATGTTGAGACTCTAGAAAGAGTACAGAGAAGAGCAACAAAGATGATTAGGAGACTGGAGGCTAAAACATATAAGGAACGGTTGCTAGAATTGGGTATGTCTAGTCTAATGAAGAGAAGGACGAGGATGGACATGATAGCAGTGTTCCAATATCTCAGGGGCTGCCACAAAGAAGAGGGAGTCAAGCTCTTCTCCAAAGCGCCGGAAGGCAGGACAAGAAGCAACGGATGGAAACTAATCAAGGAGAGAAGCAACCTAAAACTAAGGAGAAACTTCCTGACAGTTAGAACAATTAACCAGTGGAACAACCTTCCTCCAGAAATGGTGAATGCTCCAACACTGGAAGTTTTTAAGAAGAGACTGGACAGCCATTTGTCTGAAATGGTATAGGGTTTCCTGCCTGAGCAGGGGGTTGGACTAGATGACCTCCAAGATACCTTCCAACTTTATTATTATTGTTATTATTAACTGACATGAAATAGCATACAAGTCACATGGGGAGCATCAATGCATGGGACAAAGAGCATGCCACCAATGGAAATACCTACTGTGGAATGGTCCAACAAAGCCCCAGCACACAAGAGCTTTTTCTATTATTATGACCTCTTTAGGAAAGTTTCCCTACATTTCAGAAGTGGTTCACCAATCCTAAATTGCTCTTTGTAGCAAATCACCCAGTTCTTTGGATCCTGGGGTGCTTCGCTACTGTTTAAAATGAAGTGCGTTGATGGTGATTTGGTGATCATGAATAAGCCCTGCCTCACCTTTCTTTCATCCAGGAGCAGAAACAATAAATAGATGAAAAATGGCAAGCCTGAAACAATCCAGGCCAACTAGTTGTGCCATATGAAATCCTGTTAATTTGAGTCACGGATTCTTCTATAATGCCAGGGGTATAATCTGGGAATGCTTCTGGAACCAGGCTTATATGTGGACATGCATGTGTCGCTGATAATTCAACAGTAGTTTTACCAGATTAGTTTTGATCTTCTACTGTGGCTTTATTTAGACCAAGCTTATCTTTGCTTTGGTAACATTTAAAATAGGTTACCCCAATGTGCTTTATGTGGAGCGGCTCCTCCATTTTAATTACTGGTAGAATCTATGATTGAAAATCATTGCAGTGCCCAGACAACTTTGAACAAATCATATTGACTCTGTACTTGCTAGTCTGCCGGTCTATTCACTTCTTGATTCCATTAAACTTGTTGCTGCTGACTTTCAAAGAACAAACAAGCTATTTGGGATCAAGTTATCTGACTTCACCTATGTATATCTACTTTGAGCTTTGAGATCAATTCTGAATCATATTCCAGCTAGGTTTCTAAATGTCCTTTCTCAAATTGCACATAACCAATGGGACAAGTCCTTTGTTGAGCTGTTGAACCTGCAATCAGCTGGAGAGAGGCTTATAAAAGGAAAAAGAAACATTTGTGTACACCTTGAACACCTCATAATACTGCCATCTGAAAAGCTATGCATCTTCTTTTCCTTAATTCTAATTCTCTTTTCACCAAATTGAATAAAAACTGGTAAGAAAAAAGCATTTTTTCCTCTCACTCGTACTACATCATGTGCATCTTTATAGTGTTAGTGTTTTAGTGATTATCTTGCTTCCTGCTGCTAATTGTAGTGTTGTCCTCTTCTTCCTCTTCTGAACCTTTAATAACCAGAATTTTGAATATTATTATATCTAATAATTAGCAATAAATTGCCGTAAATTATTTATTACAGATTATTATTTATTACAAAATTGTAATCAATGTGAAGGTGGTTTAAGCCATCTTTTGAGCAGCAATGCTTTTTAAGGCAGGATAAAATTCATTAAGCAAGCAAGCAAACAAACAAAGCTGCTATTGACTCATTTTGAAGTAGTTGTGTAATTCTGACCATGTTTAAAGAATAGCCCAAGATAAGATCAAAAGAACTTTGTTGGATTAGATTAAAGGACAATCCAATCAAGCATTTTATTTCCAATAGTTGTCAACCAGATGCCTTTAGGAAAATAATAAATAAGCTCTCCCAATTTTGATCCTCAATATGTTGCAATCCGTGACATGCTTTCTCTGATCATGATAACCACCAGCCATCATGATACTGCCTATTGTTCAATTTATCGTTCATGAATTGCAGAAACTCCTTTTTGAAATTATCTAAGCTGGTATCCATCATAATGAATGAATTACATGCAGCTCGTGATAAGAATAAATTAAAGTTTTATCTGTTCTGAATTTATAACCATTCATTTTATGATTAAGGGTCACACAGTACATTCACCGTGGAAGGAATTCAGGGCTAGTTCTGACTTGATCCCATACATTTTTCTGGCCATATGAAATGTTGTCGTTAGTTTGTGTTGGGTCGCACCTTTTGTTCATGAGAGTTTGGAATCTATAAAACCCAACAAAATCAGCTTCAGAATTTGTGGTTCAGTTCAAGATGTAATTGCTGTCCTATGCCATCTGGAAAGCATTGGTAGCTACTTCCTTTTTCTCTCTATGCATTTTAATAAAGATCCATGCTTTTCCAGGAATTTATCCAGACCAAGCTGAGACAGGTAGCACAAGTGTACATTAACAGACAAAATCCAAAGTTTTCTCAAATCTTTAAAGAGAACACAATTATCTATGAAATAGATAAGATTAAATAATAATTTTACCAATAGCTGTGTTCATTGTGTATGGTTTTTTTCCTTCGTCCTCCTAAAAGAAATATTGGACTTGCTTTTATTATTGTTGATGTTGGACCTATCTGGCAATGTCTCTGAGATCTTTCCAAGTTTGTACTGTTTTCCTTTCAAAGAGAAAAATCAGACTATGATAAATAATAATTTTCACTGTAATCTTATTCTTGAGAGAGTCTGGAGCCTTTTATGATAGCTGCCATCTAAGCAGCCTGACAAATATTTAAAAGATTAAATACTTAAAGGTATATCTGCGAAGGTAAAATGAAAACCAAGTTAAGGCCTAAAGTATGAATTGCTCAGGCACATTAATCAGACGGTGTGTTTTTCAACAAACAGGCACACATCATATAGAAATATCTTCCTTTCTAAGGTGCCCTAAGCATTCTTGCCCCATAGTAGAATGTCTGCAGTTTCTTTCTATGAATATAGATAATCCTCAACTTACGACCACAATTGAGTCCGATTTTTCTGTTACTAAGCAAAACAGTTGTTAAGTAAATTTTGCCCCATTTTACAATCTTTCTTGCCACAGCTGTTAAGTGAATCTTCTGATCATTAAACGAATCTGGCTTCCCTCATTGACTTTGCTTGTAGGAAACCAGCTGGGAAAGTTACAAATGGTGATCACATGACCCCGGGATGGTGCAACTGTCATAAATATATGCCAGTTGCCAAACATCTGAATTTTGATCACGTGACCATAAGGATGCTGCAATGGTCATAATAAGTGTGAAAACCGGTCATAAGTTATCTTTTCAGTGCCGTTGTAACTTTGAACTGTCACTGAACAAATGGTTGTAAGTCGAGAACTATCTATACTTCTGCGAACATATTTCAGCTTCTGTCAGAGTCTCTGGCCATCTCCACAAAGCTGTGTGCACTTCTCTGAAAAATTAGTATTGTGTGTTAGAAACTGTGTTTAATAACTGAAAGTAATTTACTTTAGGACTTAAAGATTTGTTTGTAACACTCCACAAGGAAAAGTCTCAGAAAGATCTTTAAGAACTTGTTTGGCAGGCATTTTGGTGTTACATCTCACCAATGTGCCACATAAGATATATTTGCTCTATCCCATCCTTTTTATCTGTTTTCTGTTAAAAAATATTTCTCCCATAACTATTTCTGTAAGGAGTACAATGACTTCTGTATGCTCCTGCTATTGAGTACAACCCATTTCATTGTTATCAAGCTGCCCAGAACCTGAATCTGTTTTTGTTGGCTTTATTAAAATTACTGGGAGGGATTGAGATTAGATTCTCTGATAAAATTGGGTGGCAACATTGATTATAGGGTGAGTACATTACTACAGTGAGAATGGGAAGGATTGATTGATCATTTGCCATTAAGTTGGTGTCGACATTTAGTGATTACATAGATTTTCTCCATGATGATGTCTATAATCTGGCTTCAGGTCTTCGAAGAGTGCACTCATTACCAGTGTAACTGAGTCTATCCTTCTTGCTGCTCATGATCCTGTTCTTCTCTTTCCTTCTACCTTTCCCAGCATTACAGACTTTTCCAGAAAACTGGGGCTTTGCATAATGTATCCAAAGTAGGATAATTGAGCCTGGTCATTTGTCCCTCAGATGGGAACTCTGCATTCATATGTTTGATGATCCATTGATTTGTTTTCATGGCTGTCCATGGTATTCTCAGGAACTTCTTCAACACCAGAGCTCAAACATGTCAGAACCCAACTTATAGTCTAGAACAGTGATGGCGAACCTTTTAGAGACTGAGTGCCCAAACTGCAACCCCAAACCCACTTATTTAACACAAAGTGCCAGGGCTGCATCAGCATTGTGGTGCCCTCAGGGGTGGGCGGGGGGGGGGCATGGCGCACTGGGTGGCGTAGCTGCAGTGGTCATGGCAGACTGGGTGAGCGTGGGTGGGGCCAGTCCCTCGCCATCTCCGGGGCATCCCAGGGGGCCAATGCCGCTTGCTCGCTCACTTCCTGCCCTGTCACTTCCAAACGCCACATGCTCGCTACTCTGGCGAACTCTGCTGGGGCAACGGCTCGCGTGCCCACAGAGAGGGCTCTGAGTGCCGCCTCTGGCACGCATGCCATAGGTTCGCCACCACTGGTCTAGAAATAGAGCATTGCTTTTGAGCTGAATAGGTGAATAGATAATCCCAACACATAGCAGCGGCAATCTTATTTATTGATCTGACATATTCTAAGAATTTTTTCATTCCAATAAGACATTTCTTCAGGGATCAAGGTGGAAATAATTGTATTAGCACACTTACAACAGCTATCTTTCTGTGAAGAGAGCACCCTTCTATAAGCCAGAGTTGTCCTAAAAAGGGATAGGGATGTCCCTTTTCTTTAACTAAGGGATCCCTAAAATCAGTAACTCATCATCTGCCTCCTTCCTTCAATACCTTTCATGTCACAAGTCCAGGGTGGACACACCACCTTGTGATGTCTTGTGGTCAGAAATTAATGCAATTCATTAATTCAAAATTAATGCAAAGCAATCCTATGGGTGCCTTATTCTAGGAGATCCTTATTCTTGACTGAGAGCCTTCACAGTATTAATAGCCTTGGCATTCTTGTTGGCACCCAGCTATAAGATTTGGCTTGCAAATGACAAATACAACATCTATCCTCAAAATATGCATGTACAAAGAAGCACCTGCCTCTTTCCTCCTGCAAGTCCTACCCTGGTTCTCAAATGAACAAAACAAACAAACTGTCCCCAAAATGGAATCCAGAAGGCCATTTTCTTTCCCCACTCAAATGTGAAGTTTTGGGCATTGCTTCTCCCAAGAGCTTGTGTGTATTCACTGCAACTATCAATAGGTAGTCCTTGGCACCAATCAAGTCCAGCCACTGGGGAAAGTTTTATAGCTGTCTTTGACAGAAGCAGCTGCAAAGCAGTGAGGTTGGATTCTTCTGCTCTTCACATTGGATTCAGCTCAAATCCCGCACAAACAGTGTTCTGTTTATTATTGCTTGCCAGCTTTGTAAACAAGTACAAATGCTCTATGTCAACTTTCTTCTTCTTAGGACTCTCCAGATGTGTTGAGATGTCACTTCCAGAATCCCCAGCTAGCATAGAAATGTAAATGAAAGTGAGATCAAATTTAGTTTTTATCTTTGTCTCCATTACTTTTCTGCTTGCTCTGCTCTATTCTTAGTCCATTTTATGATACAATTTTTAAGGTTTGTACCGCTCTGTCTGAAAAAAACAATGTTCCTCTACTCTATATGTATGTGTAATAGTCAAACCTTGGAGTGATCCAAGAAGACCAGAGTTTTACCAGTCACCATCCAAATCCATTCTTTTCTGTTGTTGTTTTCTATCCAAGGATCAAGTATCTTTTAATTTTACGGCTGTAGTCACTGTCTGCAGTGATCTTGGAGCCCAAGAAAATAAAATCTTTCACTACTTCCATTTCTTCCCCTTCTATTTGCCAGGAAGAAGAAAATAATACCATCCATTGAAAGTGGTGGGAGTGACTAACCAAAATGACTAAATTTCTACCTGGGCGTGATCACATAGTATGAGAGTGGTAGAAGTAGGGAACTTTTTAGGATAGGATTTCCAAAGATTTCTTTGCCCCAACCATGGAGTCTGGCATTGGGAGTGGACGGGGATCCCATATAGCAATAGCACTTAGATTTATATAGCACTCTCTGCTTGAATTACAATGTAAATATTATTTGCATGTTGCCCACAGCAATCTGGATCCTCATTTTTCTGACTTCGGAAGGATGGAAGGCTGAGTCAACCTTGAGCTCCATCAGGATCAAACTCCAGACTATGGGCAGAGTATGCCTGCAATACTGCATTTTAATCATCCCAAAGGTGCTTTTTCACGAGGCCACTGGACTTCCTTGTTATTCTTTGAAGACGTTTCGCTTCTCATCCAAGAAGCTTTTTCAGTTCTTACTGGATGGTGGGGAAAGGAAGGAAGTCAATGGATGGTGGGGAAAGGAAGGCAGTCAATCCATGAAGGTACAAAGATGAGATAGATTTGAAAGTCACCTTTCAGGCCACATACGCAATAGCTTAGATATTATTGCTGAAGTATAATTGCATTAAACATCTTCACACTTTAAACTCTTTAAAGAGTTAGCAAAAAGTTTCCTTTGAAATTACTGCATGAATAAAAGAAAAAAAATGTATTTATAAAAATAATATACTTCCATGTTCAGGATGCAAAATATTAAAAACATTACATTTTGAAAATGTTAATTTAGGTAACTTTATTTTAATTTGCACGAGAATGGTTGATAATCTCTTGTTTTTCCCCATCTAGTTTGTAATTAGATCGCTGGTGTTTCTTTCTCTGTCTCTGCGTGAGTGTGTGTGTGTGTGTGTGTGTGTGTTTGTGTATATATTAAACTGTAAATTGTAAAACTGTAAAAAAACATATAACTTGAATATTTTATGTCATGTTTCTTTACATGCTACAGAGAACAAAGCCAGATTTAAAAATTGGCATCATTTTAGCAGGTTTAAAGTTGGACCAACATAACATTTGCTTTGAATTATTCATTTGTATTCAGTTTCTGAAGGTCAAAAGAGACTACAGTGATAATGCAGAAAGAACATTGATTTCATTAAAAATTTAGCTACTATTTGTAATCAAATTAACCCAGAGGGCCCAATCCTGAAGTTTATTCTGCCAATAAAATAAATGCTTTAGGATGGGATACCCTAAGCATTGCTAAAGTTTATTAGCATAATTGATAATTTTCTGTTAGACTCCAACAGATATAGTATTGCAATTGTTCAAACTTATGGTGATTTTGATTAAAAAAAAGAAAAAAAGCAAATCAAGCCAAACCAAGCCAGATTTTAAATAAAGCATGCATCTGATAAGCAATTAGGTTGTTGTCACCCAAGTGCAGCCATACAGCAGTAGATTTCTACAGTGTTGGCTTCCTCTCCTAGGGGGAAAAATGCAATTTTGGAAAAGCTGTATTTTCACTGTCTATGATATAATATATTATGATGAACTTATGTACGTGTGGCTATGTACATACCATGAGACATCTCACTTAAAGAAAAAGTACTTTTGCTTGAGATTACAATATCTAATGATATATTATTATATGCTGCCAGAGTCACTTTGGATAGGGAGATGGGCAGCGTAGAAATTAATTAAATAAATGGATAAATGAAAAAATAAATAAACAATCTCTATGATTGTTTTCCAATGTTTCCAGCTATATTCTTAATTTATTTTCAGATAATACAGAAATTAGAAAAATATTTTACCCTTCAGTTATTTGTCCAGATCTGAGGTTAGGAAATTTCACTGTTTTTTAAGGAATGGTTTTTTTTAGGAGATGAAGGTCATAGTATTTAAGTGTTTCCAAGAGGCTAATTATGGGAATTAGGAATAAGATTTTAATATGTCCCTCTTAATAAAAAAACATATACAAGAGTTACCCTGTGGTAAGATGAATTTGAGAAATAAGGTACATAAATAAATACGATGAAAGCATTCTGAAGGAAAATAATATCTCTCCCTGAAATATTACAATGAAGGAACTTATGATAAATAAATATGGCAAATAAACACAAATGCCATAAAATTAATTTTGAGAAATACACCTATACATTTATTTAAACAAATGCTGACCAATTATACTGGCAAGATAATGCCCTTATATTTGATTACAATGCCAGAGAAAAAAGGGAAGTGAACAATGAATTTAAATTTTGAATGGTCACATTTATTTCCCTCATTTGTTTACTTGATTTTAACATTATTAAACGGAAAAGGGGAATATTTGTCTACTTGATTTTAATAAGAATAATAACTTTATTGTCGCTTTGAATGTACACGAATCGGCATACATTAAAATGAAATTTCATTACATACAGCTCTCAAAGGGTCATCACCTCCAATATACACTACATAAATATGACATAAATAAATAAATAAATAAATAAATAAATACATACATACATACATACATACATACATACATACATACATATATACAGAATTATGCATATAACCACATATATTATATGACACAGAGAAACAACACAGTCTAGTTCGGATAGTGAGTGCCCAAATAAATGAGAAAAGTCCAATAGCATAGTATAGTAGAGAGCTGGAAATATAATATTGCAATATTCTTGAGCTGATATTATGGATTTCTGTACGGCTTCTACAAGAAAACCTCTCAGGAGATAACATCATTGGTTTATTGCCCTTTCATTTCAGTTTCATTTACCTGGCAAATGTAAATATTTAATGGAAGCAGGTTTTCCCTTTTCCATTTTAGAGGAACTACTTCCTCTCTGGTGGCATTTGGATGGGTTGAGTTATATTTCCTCTGATCTCCCAGCCAGCATGGCTTTTGGCAATTGGTTAATGGGAGGTGAGGTCCAAAAACATTTAAGGAACACCAGATTGGAGAAAACCATCATTCAGCATTAGCAGAAATGAGTTATTTATCTTTGGCTGGGGAAAAAAAAAAAGCAAACAGTGAAAGGGCACGATTTTCTTATTCCACAACTATTTATAATGTTTAGGAATTATCATTCAATATATAAAAGATTGGATTTCAGAGATGTGTGATTTTGAGAAAATTATGTATTCAGTTAATCAGATCATGTCACTTTCTCTCTATCTTTGGGGGGGGTTATGTATTGCCTTGTGTAAGTTTTTTTTCCCTTTTGTGTGTGTGCATAGTGAATTGTTCATTCTTATCTTATTTTATATATGTCTGTCTGAAAATGGATTAATAAAAGCTATTTGGTTTTTAGAAAAAAATGTAATGTTTAGGAACATGTATAACAAATGTATACATATGCACAGGACAAAAGTTGGAGATATGGCTATCAGCACTGATTTGCAAGGCAGGAACCAGAGTTTCCATATGAAAAAAAAAGTCTTTTATCTTACTACAATATTGACACTAGGGCCATATTTTCCTTTCATTAGGATGTAGCGTCAGAAGGACGTGATACCGAGACAAACAGATATATGATTTCTTGTGTAAAGCAGCTGCTAAGGTTTACCCTTTTCAAGAAATGCAGGGGTGTGGTGGGTGTTAAATGCAAATACCTAATATTTGGATTTCAAAGCAGAACCTCAAACTCAAATTGGCCAGGCATACCAATATGGTATGGTATGGAATATTCTGTTGCATTTGTGTCTTTTGGCCTACAAACCGACAAGTTTGAATGTGGCAGATAATCAGTGACCAAATTCCGGTAACATGAATTTTTGGTGCTTTCCTAGGATTGGGGATAGGGAGAATCGTAGGTGTTCCTCTCAGAGGAATTCCAGTCCCATTTTTATTGTTCCTCCTGGCAAGCATGTGTCCCAAAACAAAACATTCCAGTCTCCTCCTACCATTGATTTACTGGCTGGCCTCCCACACCCCTTCCTCCCAAGATCCATGGTCCCTCAAAACTTGTCCATTCTGCACTGACTTTCCTAAAACAAAAGAAAGAGTTGGCCAACATTTAGGTTCTTCAGTTTGCTCAAATGCCACCAATATTTCAAAAAAATTCTCAGTTGCACGGTTCATTTGGGGTTTTAATAAGCAGAGGAAGCACTGAATCCCATTCTTGTATCACAGTTTCTGCTCACCCAGAGTTCTGAGCAGTTTGTGTCAGAGTCCAATCAAAGGGAATATTTTCAAATAACTGGGCAACTGCTGAGGCTAGATGTATTTTTTAAAAAAATATGAAGTAAGATTTCTACCAGCCTTCCCATTACATTACCAGGTAGAGACATCTGTAAAACAACACAGAAAATGAAATAAAATGGTATGTAACACCATAAGTCACAGTCCCATGCCCTGAACTTCATGTAGGACTTCTCTGTTTAGAAGTACTGGTGGCAATTGGGAATTCGGAGGCAAGATTGCTGCTGAATGAAAGATGATCTGAACAGAGATCAGGGAAAATAGACCGGGGTTAGCTTAACAGTTACACAGTTATATTTCTTTATGCTAATGCAGCCTTTTTCTTTACAAGGATAGATAACATTTTTCTAAAAAAAACCTATTTGCTCCCTTGGTTTATGGGGAAATATAGTGAGAAAGGGCAAACACCTTGCCTTTGTCTCCTTTTTTCCTCCTCCTCTCCACTGGGGAGCCATACAAAAAGCTGCAGAGAGGGCTTTTGAGAATGAAGGGGTCCACATTCTACTCCCCTCTCAGTCACGAAGCTCAATGTGGGCAAGTTGAAATGGTGATGTGAGTAGTGAGGTGCCTCCAATGGTGGGATTCAGCCAGTTCGCACCAGTTCAGCAGAACCAATAGCTATTTTTTTGTTGCCCAGGCCCAGAATGGACTTCCGGAAGGGGAATCCACACAGAGAACCGGTTGTTCACATATTTGAACCCCACCGCTGGGTGCCTCTCTGATGTTCCTGTAGGAAAGAACAGTGCAGGTTGGGGATAAAAATATTAATGACAATGAACATTTTTGGTTGACTATGTGCCATCAAGTCATTATTGACTCCTAGCAACCATGTGGATATTTTCCATGACAATCTATCCCTTACCTGTTCTTTTCTATTTTCCATTGGTGGCCTCATCACCACTGTAACTGAGTCTGGCCACCTTGCAGATGGTCTTCCTCTTCTTCTCTTTCCTTCCACCTTTTCCAGTATCAAAACCTTTTCCAAAGAGCTGGACCTTCACCTAATGTGTCTGAAGTAGGATAATTTGAGCCTGCTCATCGTTTTTTCTCAAATGCCTGGAAAGAAATACATGCATGATCAAAAGTAGAATTACAAGTAATATCACACTAAAATCAAATAGTGATTAAAATGATCTACAGAGGTATATCATAATAAATATTCTATAAATATTTTCTTTCTATCGATATATAGAAGTATATATTCCTTGAGAATATTCCTATTTTGTGGGAAAAGAGCTTCCCTATACCTCCTGAGCTGTTCTTTGGTCACGAGGTACTGTGGAGAGGAAATGCTTGTCCTGTTACTATCCACATTCGGAGGGACAAGAGGTATCACCACCTTTTCCATGGGCTTGGTTGAGCCTCCTAGCTAAAACCCACTGGGACCATGCAATCCTGCTTCATAGAATTAAGCAAGCAAATTAATCTTGGCCTGCAATGTCAGCAGTTTGCCCTCTTGTTTCCCAAAGCCAGATATTTGCTGTGTCTTGCTTTTTTTTACTGCTATCAATCCCAGAAACCTACCCTGGCACCTTATCTCAAGGGAAACATCAAGCTATTTGTTATTACTCAAATAACAAAGTAGATTAAGAGTTGAAAGTTATAGGGGTGGTAATACGTATACAGTGTTGCACAAACAGACCGACTCTCTCTTCTGCAGCCCCAACTGCAGAGTAGGAAGGACACAAGAATTTGCACAGGGAAGGATGAATCATGGCAATTGCATTGGTGATTAGATTCCATTAGATTCTATGTTCTGATGACACTGCTGTGCAACATTTGAAAAGAGAATGATCAAGAGATGTAACTTGAGATCAATCAAGCCATGTGGAAATTATGCAAATAATTCTTATACGAGAGAGAGAGAGAGAGAGAGAAGGGGTTCCCCTTGAACCATCGACAGAATTATTCTAAAGAGAGAAAACTATTATTCTGAAAAATCACGCTGTTCAAATTTTATGAAGATTCTGTTTCAACAGGAAGACCTTTAATCAGCTCAGGGTTACAACCAAAAAATAAACCAATAAATTCTCAATAAGCTAAGGACAGATTAGGGTGGATTTTCCCCCCCTTTGTTTGGGACAAAAGACTGATAATGCACATGTGGGATATCTCACCAAGATTTGCTTCTGAGAAACTTGTGCCTATCTTATTACTGAAGTTAGTATTTATCCACACTAGTTATCAGTACTTTCCCAGCCCAGGAGTAATAGGTATTGTCTAAACTTAAAGTTATCAAGAACCTTTTTGACAACAACACCAATGAAAGAGAAAAAAAAGAGAAAAAGAGAAAAAGAAAAAAGAAAAAAAAAGAAAAAAGGAGAGGAGAGGAGAGGAGAGGAGAGGGAATTCTTTATTTGGTTTTCCAAAGCAATATTGGAGAAAATGTTGGCTAAATGTGCATTTCACATGATTTGTATAAATGATTATTTCAAAAGTAAAGAAATCCTCATAGGTTAGTTATGGAAATCAACTTTTAAAAAGACTTTTAAAATCGACTTTTAAAAAAGTGTGGGCGTAGATAATCTAAATGGCCCAAATTTTTAGAAGACTACTTCTGGAAAATGAAAGTTTAGTAACTAAAGAAAAATCATTTAAATTATCCCATGTGTTTATTTACCTTATATAATTGGACATTTTATTTCATCAGATAACCCCTTTTCGATTGTTGATTCCTATAAAATGGAGCCATTTCATTGAATAAGGGCCTGCATTTCCTAGCATACATATTTTTATTTACTCTGAACAAAATACAAGTAACAGTTAAAATCCTCTACTATTCGATGTAATCTCTTTGTTATTCCACCTGTACCCTTGTCTTGCCTCCCTGGTGAATTTCAGTTCACTTCTTCAGAACTGAAGGAGCTTCTTGGATGAGAAGCAAAACGTTTTCAAAGAAAAAAACAACAAAAAAGTCCAATTGCTGTTGGGATTAAGGAAAAGAGACTGCCATCTTGTAGCCCAGGATTGCTGAATCACTGCTAAGAGTCCTTTCGTAATGTAGAAAAATAAACAAAACTCTACCAACACTAATGCTTGGGTTTAGTACTGTAGTTGTAATAAGGAGGTCTCTGAAACAATCTCTATTTAATGACTGAGTGACCACTTAAAAGAGCCTCCCCATATATCTAGATATGTCCCATTTTTCACTTTACTCATGGTTTACTAAGCCCAAATGGTTCTCTTTGGTGTTGATATGAAGAGCGACCCTTCCATATAATGGTGGAGATCAAGCATCCAAAAGCTGTTTCAAGAAAGGTCTTTTGCCAGGTATCCAGGCTCAAAGTCTTCCACAGTACGTGTAATAACCTCCCCTTAAATCTGGAGCCATTGGAAACCAGAAGATGTAATTCTCCATCTCCCCCTTTCCCCCTTGTATTTACAGACAAACATTTAAACAGCCCTGGGAAGAAGGAGGTGAAATTCATTACAGATACACTTCCAGCAATGTCTGTGGGAATAGAGGATTGACTTCAGCCCAATCCTCCATTTTTGCAGTTAACTCCGTGCTTAACTCCAGGTATTCCTTAACAACTGTAATTCACCCTGCAATTACAAGCTCTCAGTCGTGATAATCAAAAGCGGGTCACCATGTGACCACACCTGATTTTACAATCTTTTTTTTTGCAATGACATGGTCATTGTTTGCTTTCAGGTCTTTTCTGCCAGAAACCAAAATGAAACATTGATTTCCCTCCCCCCCCAAAAAACCCCAATCCATAATAAATCAGGGTCACATGACAATGGCATCTGCAAACAGTCCTTAAATACAGGTTGATTGCTGACTGCCCAAAATGTGGTCATGTGACCATGGAAGGGCAGACTTTGGAATTTTGAATCTGAGTTGTAAGCCCTTTTTCAGGGTCTATCGTACTTTTGAACGGTCACTTAGCAATTGGTCGTAAGTTGAGGACTGCCTATATATACTTTGTATGGAACTCAAATACGACTGATTCAGGACAGGAATGGGGGAAAAAACTTTGTTTGATTTTCATTTTAAGGGGCATTTACCCCATTTTAAATATTAGCTAGAAAGAGTTGTGTATCTTTAATATGGGAAAGTATTCACAAAATATGTAGAAAATGCATACTTCAAAATGTGTGCAGTAGAAGAAATGTACGTGGGCTTTCACTCAAAGTTTCATGCCAGTTTTGTTGACTTATAAACTAGGAAGTTTCCCCCTTGAAGCTCCACATTTTAGGACTAATGTAATTGAAGGATACTATGTTCACTCAATATGTTTCAGTTGCCTTTTTCATATGCCACACTGTCCAAGTCAACAACAGCTTTCACTCTTGTTTTGCAGATTTTTTTAGACATGTTCCCATTCACATTCTTACAAATGAAACTTTTGTTCTCAACAATATCTATATCTAAACCAGGAGGACAACATCATTTTATATTCCTGACTGGGAATAAATTATTTATTAAAACAAGACTGAGTTTGAAACACATAGAACCATAACACCCTCTTTCTAGGAGATGACCAGGCTGAGCTTGAGGGAGGGGTCAAGCGCCTCATCAGTAATAATAATAATAACAACAACAACAATAACAACAGCAACAACAAAGTTGGAAGGGACCTTTGAGGTCATCTAGTCCAACCCCCTGCTCAGGCAGGAAACCCTATACCATTTCAGACAAATGGCTGTCCAGTCTCTTCTTAAAAACTTCCAGTGTTGGAGCATTCACCGCTTCTGGAGGCAGGTTGTTCCACTGGTTAATTGTTCTAACTGTCAGGAAATGTCTCCTTAGTTCTAGGTTGCTTCTCTCCTTGATTAGTTTCCATCCGTTGCTTTTTGTCCTGCCTTCAGGCGCTTTGGAGAATAGCTTGACTCCCTCTTCTTTGTGGCAGCCCCTGAGATATTGGAACACTGCTATCATGTCCCCCCTCATCCTTCTCTTCATTAAACTAGACATACCATTCTTATATGTTTTAGTCTCCAGTCCCCTAATCATCTTTGTTGCTCTTCTCTGTACTCTTTCCAGAGTCTCAACATCTCTTTTACATCGCGGTGACCAAAACTGGATGCAGTATTCCAAGTGTGGCCTTACCAAGGCATTGTAAAGTGGTATTGATACTTCACATGATCTTGATTCTATCCCTCTGTTAATGCAGCCTAGCACTGTGTTGGAGTCCCTTTGTGCTCACAAAAGATCTAAGTCCAGCCCTCCTTTAATTCTGCTGACTCTTATCTACCAGCAATTTGTCGTGACCATTAGTAGTTCAGTATTCTTGTTTATAGGTACCATGGAATAAACTTGCACTCATTTGAACAACCTTGGTTCCCAATTTCTTGCACCTGACACTCTTTATTTCCAAATTCTCTTCATGCTTAGAATGATCCATAAAAATTCTTGCTATTCATTAGTTCTTCAATTTCTTGGATTTATCAATTAGTTTTGGAATGTGGTTTTATGGAACTGGCTATCCTGCTACTCAGCATAGTTTGGTTTAACTTAACAAAAAAATGTCTTCTTAGCAAGCATTGATGTTGCTCAAACATCAGTTAATTACTTGCTCACCAGCATAGGAACTAAAATGCGTATTTCAAGGAGACAAAGGGAATAAGATTTTGGGGGTGAACAATGAGATGCAGGCTTAGCTTATGGATATGTCCTCTGGAAGCAGCTAGTAAACTGTCTTTATACTTGATCAAAGAGACTGTTTGGATTGCTCTAAAACACCTGTAAGTATAGCTTTAGTTACACAGGGTAGACTCCAATTACCCACTTCTTGATGTGCTTTGCAAAGTAATGAAATGCTCTTTTCTTTGAGGATTTTACTCTTTTGATTGCTAAGAATTCAGAGAGCAGTCCTGTAGAGATTTATGGAGGGCTGCTAGTCTCCTCAGGAGAAGCCATGCTCATTTTGAAAGTACCAATTTTTCCTTTGTCTGGCAGAGCACAGATGTTTTTGTCTTGGGTTGTTAGCTCACTGCTGATTGACAAGACCAGGAGGGAAAAGCAGGAGGTGAGCAGCTGGAAAAATGAAAGTTGGTGTGGCAATGAGGTAATAACTTCATCCTGTTTTCTTTTTCCCAAGGAAATTCTTGGGTTTTTGCATATATATGGCTTGTGAACAGCCTTATCTGTGCTCTCAATGACTTCCACAAACTAAAAATAAAAATAAAAAAATTAAAGCGCTTATTGTTGATCTTCAATAACATTTGCTCTAAGATTTCAAAATAAATAAATCAATGAAAGAATTTTAATGTCAGGCTCTACAGAACAAACCCAGGCTACTTTGTGTGTGGTGTGTGTGTGTGTGTGTGTGTTTATTTCTTTGCTTACTTATTATTTAATTTTATAAACCCTTCTCTTTTGATTATCTCTCAGTTCAGTTGTGAGGGATTCTTGGTGGATGGGCGTACATGATTTTAAGTTACAAAACTGTTTACTCGTGTGAACAACCCTCTACAAGCCAACTTGGTTTTAACTTGAGGCAGAAAAAGAAGAAAAGGGCTATACTAGGAAAAAGAAGGAGAAATTGAGGCCAGTTCTTTAGCTGATGTAAATAGTGCAGATGTTTGTGGGTGTGGCAAAGAACTGGCAACTTTGAGATCTGAAAAATCTTTAGTTCCATCCTGATTCTGACACATTCCTTTCAGGGCTTTCTAAAAGGGGATGTTCAGAAAGAAGTTATTTTGGGAGGCCAAGAAAGAAACAAATACGGAATCCAAAGTAGGATAACTTTTTTTTTTTAAAATGGAAAGTCTTCCTCTAACTTTGAAAACTATGGGATTGTTTGTATCCAAAGTTCACTTTATCATCATCATCATCATCCTAACTATAATCATCTTCATCATTGCCATCATCATTGTCATGGTCGTCACCATTTTTTCTAGCTCTGAGGGCAATATACTAGCAAAAGAACTAATGATAATTATAACTAATGTATCACTTTCCTCAGACCAGGGGTTTCCAAACTTGGCAATTTTAAGACTTGTGGACTTCAACTCCCAGAATTCCTCAGCCAGCCATGCTGGGAGTTGAAGGCCACAAGTCTTAAAGCAGCCAAGTGTGGAGACCCCTGCCTTATACCAAGATGTCTTTGGGAGACATGTCCTTCTGCATTTAGAGAACCTTCGTGTGCTGGGAATCCCTTTCTTTAGAATCTTTCTGGAAACTCCCAAGGGTGTTTCTGCTTAAGGGCTTACCCTTGGAAAAGAATCTGCAGAACAGAAGTAACAACTGGCTAGAACCCTACACAAGACGGCAATTTTGTTGGCTATTCTCCCCCCCACTCCCACCCCCCAAAGCATTAATAACCTAACATTCATAGCTTTGGCTGCTCTCATTGAATAAATAAGCAATAGTCACTTTCTGCATGTCTGAGTCACTGCAGCACTTCGAGACTTTGAGCACAATGAAACTTTTGCCTTCCTTTTAAAATGGAAATAGAGCTCCAGACTATTTTTCAAGTGCTTTAATGTTACAAATGTGAAAGGGAGAAACAGGTAGTCCTCGATTTACAACCACAATTGAGCCCCAATTTTCTGTGGCCAAGCAAGGCAATTGTTAAGTGAGTTTGTGCCCCATTTTATGAACTTTTTTGCCGTGCTTGTTAAGCAAATCACTACAGTTGTTAAGTGAATCATGCAGTCATTAAGCGAATCCCCTTTCCCCCCCCCATTCATTTTGCTTGTCAGAAGCTCCCTAGGAAGGTTGCGAATGAGAATCCCAGAACCCTGCAACATGCTGGTTGCCAAGCACCTGAAGTATGATCAGATGACTATGGGGATGTTACAACGGTCATAAGTATGAGAACTGGTCATAAATCACTTTTGTCAGTGCCATTGTAAGTTGAAGTCTACCTATCCATAATAAACAGAGATGTGTGGTAAATGTCATTGGGTTGAAGAGACGGGCACATCCAAACAGTACTTAAAGCATAGTATTTGAGATGCATTTTTAAATGAAACAAATCACAGACACTTGCAGTAGGGATTTCAGCCAAGGGACCCTGGAATGTGGTCAGATTGTAAAAGAGAATGAAAAAGCAACAATCAGGCACAGCAATGTCTTGACCACCATGCAAGTGACAGCATTATGGAAGTGGAAAGGATACAGAGTGAGCCATAAAACCATCTGAAGAAAAATCTCCCTTCTATTGTTTTACAAGCAGTAATTTTTATTGTGCATCGAGCGGACACTTTCCATAGTGTGCAGTGCCAAGGTTAAATCCAGTTGTGCATGGCAAAGCTTGATCAATTGTATTACTTGGGGGGATGGAAGAAGATCCTAAAGAGGAACAAAATAATTAAAGAACATTTAAAACATAAAACCCCCGTATTGTGTGTCAAAAAATATCTCCTTTTTATTTAGACCAGCTCTCCCTAACTTGGGGCACACTAACTTCATTAAAGTATCATTCCTGTCATCTATAGCCAGCCAATTTTTAGCCCATGCTAGATAGAACAATGTGGGATAGGCAGTACCACCACCATATATATTTGCAATTGACTGACCAACCATGCTCAGCATGTAGTCCTCAATAGAACTACATCTACATGGAGGGAAGCATGCAGTGGGATACCTCAAGGTTCTGTCTTGGGCCCAGTGCTCTTCTAAATGAACTAGATAAAGTGATAGAAAGAGGACACATCAAATTTGCAGACAACACCAAGCTGGGTGGGGGAATTGCTAACATTCTGGAAAATACTCAAGATTCAAAAGGATCTTGACAAACTTGAGCACTGTGCCCTATCCAACAAAATATAATTCAGTGGTGAGAAAAGTAAAGTCCTACGCTTAGGCAAGAAAAACCAAATACACAGATATAGAATAGGTGGTACCTGGCTCAGGGTAGTAACTGTGAGAGGGATATAGGTATCCTAGTAGTAGACCACCACTTAACTGTAAGTCAGCAGTGGGCTGCAGCTGCAAAAAAAAAAAAAAGCCAATGCAGTCCTAGGGTGCATCAACAAAAGAATCGTATCATAGTCACAAGAAGTATTAGTACCACTTTATACTGCGCTTGGAATACTGTGTCTAATTCTGGTCACCACAACACAAAAAAGACATGGAGGCCTTAGAAAGACTACAGAGAAGAGCAACAAAGATGATTAAGAGCCTGGAAGCTAAGCAATACTATAAACGATTAAGGAACTAGGTATATCTAGTAAAAAGGAGGACTAGGAGTGACATGATAGCTGTCTTCTAGTACTTGAGGGACTGTCACAGAAAACAGGGGATCGATTTATTCTCCAAAGCACCTGAGGGCAGGACAAAACATAATGGGCGAAAGCTTATTAAAGAGAGATCCAATCTGAAACAAAGGACAGATTTCCTGACAGTGAGAACAATCATGTGAAATGGCTTGCCTCCTGAAGTTGTGAGTGCTCCATTGCTGGAGGTTTCAAGAAGAGAGTGGACAATCATTTGTCTGAAATGATATAAAGTCTCCTGCTCGAGCAGAGGGTTGGACTAGAAGACCTCCAAGGTCGCTTTCGACCCTTTAATTCTAAATTCTAAGACTACCAAGGAAGAATTGAGATCTTCTGAAATATGAATGGTATTATGTTGAGGCTAGATTAAAACTTTCAGGCCTTCTGGAAGCTAATAGTGCCATGCAGGAAAAGAAGATTTAACCAAACAGTGGCAACAGATCTGAAGATGCAACAGAGTCCAGAAGAGTCTATACAGTATATCTATACTAAGGAAAGTGGACTTAACACAGTAGGCCATCTATTGTACAATGTCCTTGATTTCAGATACTAGCAAATTATTGTTTAGGATCATCCCATGCAGATTAGAGCCATAATCTGAAAGGAAAGATGCCATATGTTCAAATTGACTTTAGGGGGGGGGAAAACCATGGAATAATTATTGGTGATGCATGATGGGTAATTCAGTAACCCCCCAAATACAAAAAAGAGATCAGCATGTTCTTCACTGATTATAGAAAGATCCTTTATTGTGCCGACTATGATAAAGTATGGAATGTGCTTAGAAAATGGGGGACCTGGAATATCTCATTCTCCTCATGAGAAACTTCTACACAAGACAGGAGCCAAAGTCTGGATAGAAGTTAATGAAACAAATGGGCGCCAGGCTGGCAAGGAAATGAAACAAAGCTGTATATTTTCTCCTTATTTATTCAAACATATGCCGAATATATTCATGGAGCGTGACTAGATTGGAAGATGACTGGAGTTTTAAAATTGAAAGAAGAAACATTAATTTCTTGTGTAATGTGTCTATATTTAACAAAGATCAGAATCATGCAGACAGTAATTTTTCCCATGACATTCTATGGAAGTGAAAGTTGGAGTTTAAAGAAGGAAGATAGAAAGATATTGAAAACTGATATTGAAATAAAGACATCTAGTTTGGTTTAGCTGCTGGCCTAGCTCCTGCCTAAGGTTCTAGCCCAGGGGTCTTCAAACTTGGCCCTTTTATGATTTGTGGACTTCAACTCCCAGAATTCCTTGGTCAGGCATGCTGGCTGAGGAATTCTGGGAGTTGAAGTCCACAAGTCATAAAAGGGCCAAGTTTGAAGACCCCTGTTCTAGCCCCACCTTAGGCAGGAAACAGCAGTTGGGTGGCTTTGGAACAGTCAGTCTCTCTCAGGCACCTCAACTCACAAGGCTGATATAGTTCCCATCTTCAAAAAAGGAAAAAAAATGGATCCAGGAAGAGTTACAGACCTATCAAAAAACTAGCCTGACCTCAATACCTGGACCAGAAGATTCTGGAACTGGCAAGATAGAACCACTGAACAATTTTTCACAACGAATCAGCGAACACCTAGAGGCAAACAAAATCACTACTAAAAGCCACATGGGTTTGTCAAAAACAGATCATGCCAGACAACTTATTGCATTCTTTGACCAAGTGACAAAATTAGTGGATCAGAGGAATGCTGTGGATATAATTTACTTGGACTTCAGTAAGGCATTTGATAAGTAGATCACAACCTACTACTTGATAAGATAGAAAAATGTGGGTTAGACAGCATCACCACCAGATGGATTCGTAGCTGGCTGACCAGCCATACTCAGCATGTGGTCCTCAATGGAACCGCATCTACATGGAGGAAAGTGTGCAGTGGGGTGCCCCAGGGCTCTGTTCTGGGGCCAGTGCTCTTCAACATCTTCATCAACGATTTGGACGAGGGGATAGATGGGGAACTCATCAAATTTGCGGATGACACCAAGCTGGCAGGAATAGCCAACACTCCAGAAGACAGGCTTAAGATACAGGAGGACCTGGACAGACTTGAACACTGGGCGCTATCTAACAAAATGAAATTCAATGGTGAAGAAAGTAAGGTTCTACATTTAGGCAAGAAAAACCAAATGTACAGGTATAGTATAGGGGTACCTTGCTCAATAGTAGTAACTGTGAGAGGGATCTCGGAGTCCTAGGGACAATCACTTAAATATGAGCCAGCAGTGGTGCTGCAGCTGCCAAAAAAGCCAACACAAGTGCTGGGCTGCATTACAGAGGGATAGAATCAAGATCACGTGAAGTATTAATACCACTTTACAATGCCTTGGTAAGGCCACACTTGGATACTGCATCCTATTTTGGTCACCACGATGTAAAAAGATGTTGAGACTCTAGAAAGGAGTGCAGAGAGGCAACAAAGATGATTAGGGGACGGATGGCTAAAGCATATCAGGAACGTTTGCTGGAATTGGGTATGTCTAGTTTAATGAAAAAGAAAGGACTAGGGGTGACATGATAGCAGTATTCCAATATCTCAGGGGTTGCCACAAAGAAGAGAGAGTCAAGCTATTCTCCAAGGCGCCTGAGGGCAGGACAGAAGTATGGATGGAAACTGATCAAGGAGAGAAGCAACCTAGAACTGAGGAGAAACTTCCTGACAGTTAGAACAATTAACCAGTGGAACAACCTGCCTCCAGAAGCGGTGAATGCTCCAACACTGGAAGTTTTTAAGAAGAAACCGGACAGCCATTTGTCAGAAATGGTATAGGGTTTCCTGCCTGAGCAGGGGGTTGGACTCGATGACCTCCAAGGTCCCTTCCAACTTTATTATTATTATTATTATTTGGAGAGACTATAGAGCAGGGGTGTCAAACTGCCGGCCCACAGGCCGGATCCTCATGTCGAAACCACGCCCACCCCATTGCCGTCACGTGACATTGAGAGTTTGACACCCCTGCTATAGAGCCATTTTTGAAAGACTTGAAGGACCGGGTTGGGGAATAGATCATCCTTGAGAATATCTATGCTGGAGGAGGGAAGAAAAGACCTCTAGCGACAGACTGATGATGCAAACACAAGTCTTACTGAAATTAATGGGAGTTAAACGTGTATAAATATGCTTTTGTTCACCCATTGCAATGAAGCAGGGGTGGGTAGCTTTCAGTTCGTGACATCATACTTCTGTCTACACAGGACCCTGAGACTGTGCCATTAAAACTTATTGGTAGTAAAATCAAATTTCTCTCTCTCTCTCTCTCTCTCTCTCTCTCTCTCTATCTGTGTGTGTGTGTGTGTGTGTGTGTCTGTCTCTGTCTCTCTGTCTCTCTCTCTCTCCTGTTTGGGTGTACAAATTAACAGAGTAGTTTTTCTCCTAGAAACCTCCCATTTCTGTAGTTTCTCTAAACTGGAAAAAGTAGGCCTGAAAAATGTCAGCCCGACACCTCTTGAATTCCTCTGGAGCACTAGGAACTTGAAATGTAGCTGCAATCTTCTCAGATATTACCTACTCTGACATTAACCATAGCTTTTAAGTAAGCTATAATCAGTTGAGGCCATAGAATATGCTAAGCCATAAATTAAGATCAATAAAAATTACTAAAGTTAGGTTGGCAGGGTGGATGAAGCCAAAGCTAAACAAATCATATTATTGCTAGCATGATCTAAATCTAGTCTGCAGGACTACAGCTTAGGAAACTGATTATGAGGCCTAAAAGCGGCTTGTAGCATTAGATTGGGAGGATTATCTGAAAGCTGCGCAGTTCCCAGTGAAGTGGGCAGGAAACCGGTTGCCCTGACTTTGCTCATTGTTTGCAAAGGACTATGGATAAAGGATTTCTTTCTTCCCCGTTGCATTAGATCTGAAATCCCAATCTGGTCTTGGGTAACAGGATATTAAAAGCGCCCTTGCCTCTGAAATGCAAGAGTAGCTGTGACTGCTAATCCCATGTATGGTGATCAGTTGCAGCGCAGGTGTCTGATTTTCATTAAAATTGCAAATGGGACTGAAGGCTTGATCTAATAACAAAGACATCATTGAAACCATGTGTCATCCTTCAGAAAGGGTGGAGGGACAAGACAAAGAATCCTGTCGTATACATCCCCTTGTGCCTGTACATGGCTTAATATTTTGGTCATGGGTGAATAAATAGCTTCTAAGGAATGCCAAGCCTTGGAAAGAGGGTCAGAGAGGAAAAAAGAGTCTTGCTATCTTTACAGGCCCAGGGACCGAGAAAGCGAAACTGAAAAGAAGAGGAGAAAATTCTCAAGGGCAACCAACTCAACAAAAATATGCTTATCTGCTGGGATCCCTTTGGATTTCTTTGAGACCCTACCATGCCCTTAATGCATCAGGCAATTTGAACAGACAAGGGTGATCTTCCCTCCATGCTATATTTCTAATGGTCGTTTTGTCCAATGAGGCAAAATGTTCAACTATATCAGGGAAGCCTTCCTGTGACAGGTGCTCTTCAGATGTGCTTCGGCTGCATGCATTGATCTAAGTTGGCTGCATGGGTGCAAGGAACATCATGCTGCTATGTCATCACCCTGTCTTCTTGTAGATGTCTATGGTTAGCTGGAAATTCAAAGCTACATGTTAGGAAGCTGCAGTAAAGTCTCTGGGCTGGGATTCATTTTTGCCTAATACAAGGAAGATGATACTATCCATTCAATCGTGTCTGATCCTCAGAGGTGCTATGGACCAGCTTTCTCCACATTTTCTGACCTTGTATGGTTTCTTTCAGTTGTTTTATGCTCTGGCTGGTGTTGATTTTGAGGGTGTCTAACCACCATAGTTTTTGGGAAGCCTCACTCGTAAAAACTGCTAACCATTCAGAGCATAACTGCCTTTTCCCAGTGAGTTTGATCACAAGACATGGCTGAAATTGCTAAGGTGGAATTTTGCAATACCTCTGGATTTTTACATTCCAATGCTTGTGTGCTGCTTATGGGATTTCTTTTGGTAGCCAGAACAGAATGAGTCTTAAGTGGCCTTGGATCTGACTTAGAATGGCTGTTCTTATTTCATGGGTTTCTGGGCCCAGCAGGATCTTATTCAAAACTTAGCAATGGAGCTATTGGATGCTCTTGGAGATAAAGTTTAATCCCTATGTTCACATTTTCCTTTTCCATAAGGTGTAATTTAAGCATTCTACTACTACTGAATTGTGTACTATAAAAAGATACAGCTGGGTATTATGGAAACAGTAGGAGATTATATATGGCGATGAAAAAACTGGGTTATCCTTTTACTTTTTTCTGCTTCTACATGGCATCAAAAGCACACCTGTAGAATATCCTATATATTATCTCCCGCTGCACACACACATATATATATGATGTATGGAATCATTCTGGTTCAACAGTATCAGAATGGATAATAATAATAATAATAATAATAATAATAATAATAATAATAATAATAATAATAATAATAATAATAATAATAATGATAATAAAGTTGGAAGGGACCTTGGAGGTCATCTAGTCCAACCCCCTGCTCAGGCAGGAAACCCTATACCATTTCGGACAAATGGCTGTTCAGTCTCTTCTTAAAAACTTCCAGTGTTGGAGCATTCACCGCTTCTGGAGGTAGGTTGTTCCACTGGTTAATTGTTCTAACTGTCAGGAAGTTTCTCCTTAGTTCTAGGTTGCTTCTCTCCTTGATTACTTTCCATCTGTTGCTTCTTGTCCTGCCTTCAGGCGCTTTGGAGAATAGCTTGACTCCCTCTTCTTTGTGGCAGTCCCTGAGATATTGGAACACTGCTATCATGTCCCCCCTCGTCCTTCTCTTCATTAAACTAGACATACCCAATTCCAGCAACCGTTCCTTATATGTTTTAGCCTCCAGTCCCCTAATCATCTTTGTTGCTCTTCTCTGTACTCTTTCTAGAGTCTCAACATCTTTTTTACATCGTGGTGACCAAAACTGGATGCAGTATTCCAAGTGTGGCCTTACCAAGGCATTGTAAAGTGGTATTAATACTTCACGTGATCTTGGTTCTATCCCTCTGTTAATGCAGCCCAGCATTGTGTTGGCTTTTTTGGCAGCTGCAGCACACTGCTGGCTCATATTTAAGTAATTGTCCACTAGGACTCATGTTCTTACCATTATTTGAGTGGACCTCTGTAATTTGCTTTACTTGAATCTTCCTTTAAAGATCACTAGGAAACTGCTGATTGTATAAAATGGAGGAAATGTTTTATCAATTGATTCAATTCACCAGGAGCACATTAGACTTCTGTTGCAGCAACAGTGTTCACGGGGAAGGGATTAAAAAAAAAATCAAGATGTCAGCTATCGCCATGTGATTGAACATGATGTGATTAGAGCACATACGCAATGCATATGAAAAAGGGGCAGGCCCTTGATTATGTGGTTGCAGCAACTATCTTGACTTTCTTAACATGTACACCTCTGGTTGTGGGCTCTGTGTTTCAGGAGATATCTGGGTGTACTTCAAAGCAACAGTTGTAAGCTATAAAGCCCTATACGACTTGGCCCTCTGAAATTTTCAGGACCAATTTCTTCAACTAGAATTAAATCATGTGATACATTGCACATGGTTCCTCACTTCTGTGAATCACTAAGTCCAGGAACAGAAGCTTTTCTGTTATAAAACAGATATTTTGAAACTTTCCCCTGGAAGTCAGATTTGACTATTACTGATGACCTTCTAGAAGCTGGTTAAGAAAGCATTCTGGAAGCCTTGGAAAGCTTAATTAAATTACTTAGTTTTTGAGATTAAGTCACATATAATTTTTGTGGTATGCAACTCTGGATTTAATTGTGATACTGTATGTTTATATCCTAATTAGTATTAACTTATTATGTGGTTTATGTTTTATGTCTGCTTCTTCAGTACTTCTGAGATTCTTGTCATCACGGCTGTACAGAAATATGATAAATAAATAAGAATCCCTGAATTGTAGAGCTGAAAGAGGCTGTTTGGGATATTGAGCTCCTCCCCTTTCTTGTGCAAAAATCCAGTTTAAAGCCTCCTTGACAAATGGCTGTCCAGGAAAGGAAGCACCAAGCCTTTGGGAAGTTAATGAGTGGTTAGTGGTTAAGTCACCAGACTAGAAAGCACAAGAAGGTGAGTTTAAACTCTGCTTTAGCCATGAAAGCCAGTTGGGTGACCTTGGGCCAGTCACTCTCTTTCAGACCAACTCACCTCACAGGTTTGTTTGGATGGGGAAAATAGGAGGAGGAAGATGTGTTGGATATGTAAAAATAATAAAGTTGGGATACAAACAAACAAAATGAATTCGACCAATGGCTTTTATTGTTCTGAAGTTTTATTAGCTTGTAATTTAAATTCATTACTCTTTGTCCTTCATTCTGGAAAGACAGAGAATGAATCTTGACCTTCTTCTGTGTAACATCTTTTTAGATATTTTAGGGTGCTGTCCTACTCTTCAACCTAGTTTTCTCAAGATTAAACAGGTCCATCACTTCTATCTCTCTTCATCAGACTTATGGTAGTTTCCAATCCCTTTGATCATTGCTATTCTCTGAACTCTTTTCAAGTTCTCTGATAACTTCATAAAATGTTGCACCCAGAACTGGACACAATATTTGAAGTAGAACTGTCAATTCCTGATATTTGGAAACCATAGTCCTGGTGATGCAGTCTAATATTCTATTTGCTATTTCTGTGGTGTTATCACATGGCTGACTCATAATCAATTTGCTATCTGCTATTGTTTCAATATCTTTTTCAGAAGCCAGATATCCTACACCCTATACCTGTGCATATGATTTTTGTTCCCAAGTAAAAATGTTTATATATGTCTCTCTTAAGTCCCTTCTGTTATTTTAAGCTATTTCTTTAAATTACCAAAATATTTTTGAATTTTATTTGCCTCCTAACTCTTTCAATAATAGAAGTACATACGGGTGGTATATTTGAGAATGTACAAACGATACAGTATGACAGGGATTCAACACTGATATTAAAGTAGTTGACTGAATTCTACAATTCACTCTCCATGGGGCTGCCCATGAAGACTGTTTGGAAGCTACAGGTTCAGAATGTAACCGCTGGAGTAGTTAACAGCACCTCCTGGTTGTTAAGTTAGTAACATAGTTGTTAAGTGAATCTGGTTTGTCAATTGACTTTGATTATCAGAAGTTTGCAAAAGGGGATCAAAGGACCCTGGGACATTGAAACTGTCATAAGTACATGCCAGTTGCCAAGTATCCAAATTTTGATCACGTGACTATGGGGATGATGCAACGGTCGAAAGTGTGAAAAACGGTCATAAGTGCCATTGTTACACTGAACAGTTACTAAACAAATGATTGTAAATTGAGGTCTACCTGTACTCCTTTTATATTCAGAAAAGCCCCCAAGATCTTGTGTTCTGGAAAACCTTTTGGTTTCATAGTATGGTAGACCTTATTTTTGCAGTAGGTGATTAGTGCTGTAATAACTATTTTTTTTCTTACTGTGTAAATGAACAGGAATGTTTGTTTTTATTATTGGGTTTGGGTAGTAGTTTCCCTGAGTTTACTTTATATTATTTTTATTTTATTATTTATTCAGTTTTTATAGCCGCCCATCTCAATCAATGACTCTGGCCAGCTTATAATTAAAATTTATTTATTTAGTGTATGGCATATGATACATGGAATAGCAATATATTAACATTTCACCTAGATTAGTAAAACACAATAAAATATAAATGTTAAAAAGATATATGTACAATTAAAATAATGTATTGTGCATCGTGATTATTTTATTTATTTGATACTTTATTTTACTTTATTTTTATTTTTTATTTTTGTGCCTTTTGGAAGCAACTACTAGAGCCTCAGGTTTAGACCTAAGTGACATATAAACTGCAGGAATGACTGAAAGAAAGAATAATTGTTACCTCCAGTATTGATAACTTTGATTGCCTGCATTAAATCATAAGCCACTTTATAAAATCAACAATCTACAAAAAGTAATTTGGCAGCAAAAAGCAGAGTGAAACTTGAATCCCACATGAGTCTGGCAGACACTCTCAGAGGAGAAGATGGCCATCTTGTGGGAAGAATGAAGAAAGGTTTTGACCACAATTATTTTGAAATAATAGGCTAGACTGGAAGAAGGGAAAAGAAAGCACCAACGGTTCCTCGTTGTTGTCAAGAAAACCTGGTGGAAATGTGAAGTTACCAGGACCCTGGCTTGATCTGAAGGAAACATTTTGTTCTAGTATAGAACAAAATAGGGATATTTAGTTATTGAAACAAGAGGGAGAAGAAATCACATGATTTGCATCTTAAATTGCACCACATTTTCTTGTCAATAGAATAAAATAAGTTAAATATATTATCATATTTTTTGGAACTGTGTTTATAGTAAATTACAATTATCTGGAAAGCCAACACCTCCTCCCCCTTGCCACCTCATGTTCTGATAAGCCATATTTGTTTTAACCACAGTTTGAACATGTTACTGTTTTGATCTGCCCGTAATTCTAAACTGTAGATCCGAGTTCACAAATTACAAAGGTTAATAGGTTAGGACCTGAATATATGGAGGCTGGTTCATACATAAAGCTAAACCACAATGCAATTTAGTTGACTTTGGCTTAGCAGGTTGTAGAAATCCAGTTTATTGTGGTTCTTTGAGGAAAATGTCAGCCCCAGTAAACCAGCTAGGAATCGCAACCAGATGAGCTAATTTCAGATTATAGTAAAGCTACACTGGCAGAATCTTGCAAATCTGAAAGTACAATTCTCTTTCCTTCTCCTTTACAGTCTGAGAAATTAGAGAGTCTCTTCTGATCCTTTTGCCCCATCCAGTAGCCAGCTGTAGACTATGCTGCCTCTTATCTTGGCAGCATCTTTTTGTCCAGGTTCCCGAGGTCTTTCCGACATAACATTATAGGAATTTCCTTATGTGTAAGGCTTACAACCATTTGTTTAGTGACTGTTCAAAGTTACACAACAATGAAAAAAGTCACTTAAGACCGGTCCTCACACTTATGACTGTTGTAGAATTCCTACAATCATGTGATTAAAATTTGGGTGCTTGGCAACTGGCATGTATTTATGACTGTTGCAATATCTCAGAGTCATGTAATCGCCATTTGCGACTTTCCCAACCAGCTTCTAACAAGCAAAGTCAATGGGGGAAACTGGACTTGCTTAATAACTGCATGATTCACTTAACAACTGTGGCAAAAAGATGATAAAATTGGGCACATCTCACTTAACAATGGCCTTGCTTAGCAACCAAAATTCTGATCCCAACTTTGATCATAAGCTGAGGACTATCCATATGGTTACCCACACCATGTGCAAATTCCATCAAAATATACTGAATTAGCAATGGCTAAATTTATAACAACAACAACAACAACAACAACAACAACAACAACAACAACAACAATAATAATAATAATAATAATAATAATAATAATAATAATAATAATAATAATAATATCTGCAAGAAATATCATTTGCCTGTAAGCAAGAACTGGTGGGATCATAAAATAGAGAAAGTTATAGAAAATGATAAAGTTAAACTGCTCTGGGACTTCAGAATTCAAACAGACAAGCACCTGCAACATAACCCGGACTTAACAATTGTCAATAAGAAAGACAAAAAAGTCTGGATAATGGACGTGGCAGTGCCTGGAGACAGCAGAATAGACAAGAAAGAACTGGAGAAGATAACAAAATACAAAGACCTACAAATAGAAATAGAAAGACTGTGGCAAAAGCAAGCAAGGCTAGTACCAATAGTAATAGGCGCCTTGGGTGCAATCCCAAAACAACTGGAGCACCACTTGAACACCATTGGCATTGACAAATTCGCCATTAGTCAATTGCAAAAGGTGGCCTTGCTAGGAACCGCCTCCATCCTGCGACTATATCTGTAATAACATCAAACATCCACATCTGCCTATCCCAGGTCCTTGGTAAGGACTCGATAGGTAGACAAAATGCCAAATCCAGTCTGAACATCTGGCTGACTGTACGATGATCAATAATAATAATAATAATAACAACAACAACAACAATAATAGTAATAACAATAATAACAATAATAATAACAAAACAACAACAACAACAACAACAACAACAACAACAACAACAACAACAACAATAATAATAATAATAATAATAATAATAATAATAATAATAATAATAATAATAATAATAATAATAATAATAATAATAATTCTATCATCTGGTTTGCTCACAAAATGCCCTGCTTATCCCCGAAGGCCTGATTCCATGTGTTCCATAAAGCCTTAGACCAGGGGTGGGGAACCTTGGCTCTTTTATGACTGGCTCAGGAATTCTGGGAGTTGAAGTCCACAAGTCATAAAAGAGCCAAGGTTCCCCACCCCTGCCCTAGGCTTATGAGAACATGACGGAGTCCCATGAAAGACTAAGTAGCAACAAAACAAACAATCAAAGAGGTTCACTTAACCATAGTTAAATATTCTCTCATTACAACTTCTCCCTTGGGTCAGGGATTCAGGTTTTTTTTTTAAAACTAGCAGGTTCCATGGCCTGAAGAGGTTTGATGATTTAAGTGATATATTTTGGGGGCATTTGCACATAGCTTTTCAACATTCTGATTCAACTTCCAGGTAAACTTCAGAGCCACTTTAGCTCTGCAAATCGTTGCATCTGTAAATCTTTTGTGGAAAAATTGCTAAGGAAGCATTCAGTGTCCTAATATTATTGAAGCTCAGTAGGTACAAGATTGATCAATATCTGATAAGAAACCAACTCAAGGAAGAGTCAGATAGAGACTTGATCAGTTCAGTCCATTGATCCTTATTTATTGTTGGGTCTCTTGTTCATTAGGGTTAACTGACAGATTACATAGCTGTCTAAATAGACAAGAATCACTGGGAATGATCTTGATGCAGATGGATTAACTCATCTCAAATTCCTCTTTGTGGTTTGATGATATTTTCACTCTGTAGGCAGTAATCTTCAAATGCCGCTTGCTTAACAAATTTCTCTCCAAACTAGATTGTATATATATGATCTGGAAGAGATCAGGCTCTATTCTTGGATATCCAATCCAGATAAACAAATCACATTTAAAAAAATAAAATAAAAAGAGGCACTTTGTGAGAAGTCAACAACATCCTCAGGCAATGGAGACACCATTGTGTTATTTCAAATAATGTCCTGCAGGCATTGTTTTGTTTTGTTTAAATTAAAACATTGATTTCAATATTTTCATTATCAAAAAGGGTCAAATCTTGTAAGATCTCTGACACGTGCAGCAAGAGCACAGAGATCTTTTAAGATCTGATCCCCATGAGTTTAGGGGTCATTTCAAATATTATTTGTAGTAGTAATAGCAGTAGAAGAGTCAGTCTGATGTAGTTATGGCATCGGGCTAGAAATTGTGAGGCTGTGAGTTCCAGTGCTGCTGTAGGCCCTAAGCCAGCTGGGTGACCTTGGACTAATCAAGCTCGCTAAGTGAGGAAAAAGGCAAGGGCAAACCACTTCCGAATCATACCAAGAAAATTACAGAGATTTGTTCAGACATTTGCCAGGAAGCAAAACTGACTCAAAGGAACCAAAACAAATAAAGCAGTAGAGGTATTTTCTAGGGATGATACAAAAGCCATATGGGCCCAGGCAGTGGTGGGATTCAAATATGTGAACAACCAGTTCTCTGTGTGGATGCCGCTTCCAGAAGTCCATTCTGGGCCTGGGCAACAAAAAATTAGCTACCGGTTCTGCAACCAGCTGAATCCCATCACTGGGCCCAGGTGTGCCATGTTGCTGATCACTAGAATATATGCTGACCTCTTTGTTCTGTTTTTTGTTTTGTTTTTTTGCTGGTTAAGAGCCTAAGATGAGCTGTGGTAAACCAGGCCATAAAATATCATAAATTACAGAGATCTTGTGGTATTTGGTTTTTTTTTTAAGTTTTCTATTTTATAAAACAGGTTTTTAATTAATTTTGAGAGCCCATGATACCATTTTCCAATTCTGCAGCAGGTTTGGATGCGGTTATGAGAAATTTGGAATATTTCTTCTATTAATATGAAGAAAATGGAAGTACATCCTGTCTATGTCTATATTGTACCTGATTTGCCCCAAAGCTGCTTTCTTTCTTTCTTTCTTTCTTTCTCTCTTTCTTTCTTTCTTTCCTCTTTCTTTCTTTCTTTCTTTCTTTCTTTCTTTCTTTCTTTCTTTCTTTCTTTCTTTCTTTCTTTCTTTCTTTCTTTTTCTTTCTTTCTTTCTTTCTTTCTTTCTTTCTTTCTTTCTTTCTTTCTTTCTTTCTTTCTTTCTTTCCCTCCCTCCCTCCCTTCCTTCCTTCCTTCCTTCCACAATCTAAACAACCCTATTTTGCTAATTTTCATCTCATAAACCTATTTCTATTAGGATTGGAGGCTTTCACTGATTCACTTCCCCTGCCCCCTTTTTAATGGGGTACATGATGTGATTGTAACTCCCTTTGCTTTTGCCCATCTCAGCCTGAAAATGATACTCGCATATGGAGATGGGGGTGAAGGCAATGAAAGAAACAGCTGTGCTTGGCCATTGTGAGTAAAATTTCACACCTGACTGCTCTAAGAAACTAAAACAAAGCAAGCAGGATTGGAGAAGAATTTAAACACAACACTGGCTGTATTGTTGTATTTGAGAAATACAACAACTACATAATGCTGAGAAGGGGTAGGAGAAATCCAACAGAGCTGTGCACCATTAATGGACATGTTAACAGAAACATCTTTCTTCTTCTTCTTCTTACAAAAAGGTACTTAAACTCTCATTTTCTGTGTACAGTCTGGCTCTTGACATGTCCTTTCTCCAGGTCAAATTCACTAGTTATCTAATCTGTCCCCTCTTGCAAGTATCCTACAAATGTACATTTAACCCTTTTTCTAAGTCATGGGCTCCTGATTTATGGTCAGTACTTATTAAATCTAATCTAAAAATTAACCTGCCAGGATCACTCTATCTGCATTGCACATCTCTCTCCCTCGCCCTCGTGATAACCGTGCACAGCATGAAAATCTGATTTAGCATGTGATTACAGCAACACAATCTCATTAACTATGACAAGCACGACTGGCCCTTCTTCTCTAGAGCCATCATTCTGCTGCCTCCTTGGGAGCTGCCTGAAAATCATGGTGGTGATAAACTGCAAATTGCAGCGGTTCGAGTCTGCAATATGCACCTGTGGCCTTGAGATAGGTTTGGAGATGGTTCCACAAGAGCAGGGGTTGGCCACTATGGCCCTGTACAATCTGTGAACTTCAACTGCCAGAATTCCCGAGCCAGCACACTCAGGAATTCTGGGGGTTGAAGTCCACAAGTCATTGAAGTCCACAAGTTGTGCCCATCCCCACACAAGAGTCTGAGCAGGTGGAACATCTCAGGAGATTGATGCAAGTGAACTGCTGAAAGAGGTTGTCTAGCTTCTTCCCCCAAAAGCAATGGTTGGATTCAGCCGGTTCGCACCACTTCGGCAGATCCGGTAGCTAATTTTTTGTTGCCCAGGCCCAGAATGGACTTCCGGAAGCGGCATCCATATAGAGAACCGATTGTTCACCTATTTGAATCCCACCACTGCCCAAAAGGGGAGAGAAGAATGCAAGAAATGGTGACACTTACCTGTCTTTGTAATATCCCAGGATAGCTAGCTAAATTTAAATACTAGCTTGCTCTTTCTATCTCCTGGATCCTTTGTGAAACTAGGGCCTCATATTTTATCTAGGCACCAGCATCCATCATGTTAAAGATGCTATTCTTAATTTCACGGCTGCTTTCCTTTCCAGATTTCCAAAATCTGGAAAGGTAGACCATGCTGAAATATGACCCTAATAAGTTTATACAAATTGGATTCAGGTTGCCAAAGTGATGTGATCATCTTTGAACCAACTGCACAGTTGATGAAGGCCATTGGCTCATTTTCATATTGATGTGCTCATCCATATCTAAATTAGGCCAATAATGTTTCTGATTTAGTTGATGTAGACAAACCTCTTTGTAGTGAGGGAAATGAAATCCAAAGTTGACTTCTGACTTAACCGAAGTTAATCTCTATAGTTCACTATGGCATGAGGGAAAACACATCAAAGCAGGAATCAATAATGGCATATCTGTTCCCAGTTTCAAGTTAGCAGAATGCCAGCCCCTATTAACACAGTGATAAATGCAGTTCTGTGGCCAAATTCTTCTCCCCCTTTTTTAAATGGAAAAATCTGTCTGTCTGTCTATCCATCCATCCATCTATCCATCTTTCATCTCTCACTTTAAAATTAGGGGGAATTATTTAAATATAAAATTCCTAATGAAATATAAGGTGCTGTTCCCTCCTCCTGATTAAAACAAACTACAAATCCACAGGTAACTTCTATTTTTTGTTTGTTTGTTTAATTTTGTTTCAGGTCTGTTATGTCCTGGGCCTTGCTGAGTCATTCAGCAAGGCTCAGGAAGGCTGCGGAAAGGTTGCAGAGACCCGGACAGACCACATGTCTGCCAGACAGGCTGTCTCCGGCCTCGCGCGCATGCGTGAGGCGGGAGAATGGTCTGCATTGATTGGCTGTGCATCCCCCTGCTGCTGGCCTTGGGCTCGAGGGACAGTGCTCCCAAGAGGAGTCCCAAGGAATTCTGGGGAACTCCACCCCACGAAGGAACTCTGGTTTGGGTCTAGCGGATCCAGCCAGTCAGCAGTGAGGGGAAACCCCTGAGTCTTCTGGGCGACAAAGTCCTGGTTTGTTTTGCGCAAACCGGGAGCAGGCACTCCAGGCACCTAGTGCAATTCCCACACCTACCATTGCACCTGCAACTAATCTGTCTCCACGGAGATCAGAGAGGGTCAAGGGTCCTCCTAAGTATTTGAATGAATATGTGAGGTCCCTGCGGTGGTGATATTGTCAAAGAGTGAAAGAACGTGGATACTACGGAACCCAAAGGGAAGTAGGTTGCCAGGAGTAAGGTTGACCCATAATATGCCAACCGGCCAGCCATGTGGTGTGTGATGTTACACTACATGTATAATATTGTTTAAACCAAGAGGGGAGGGGTGTTATGTCCTGGGCCTTGCTGAGTCATTCAGCAAGGCTCAGGAAGGCTGCAGAAAGGTTGCAGAGACCCGGACAGACCACGTGTATGCCCAGGACCCAGACAGGCTGTCTCCGGCCTTGCGCGCATGCGCAAGGCGGGAGAATGGCCTGCATTGATTGGCTGTGCATCCCCTTGCACGGGGGGTATAAAAGGGCCTGTTGCCATTGTGTGCTTGTTTCTGTTCTGTGAAAGTAATCAATAAAAGATCCTTTGTTTGAACCTGCCTCGTCTTGATGTTTGCCTTGTGAGAACAGAACAAGGTCCATCATTTTAATCTAGTTAGAGCCTCTCTTTAAAGGCATCCTTGCAGCTAAGGTTTTCATTGGATAGGTCAAGAAAGTATCCACTTTGGAAAAAAACAAAGTTGGCGGCCCAATCCAGATCGGGATTTGGCAAGGAAAAGTTCACTGTTTCCACCAATTATCCTTTTCAAGCCAATAAAAACTTCAGCGGGGAACTTTTTTCCCCTCCAGGGGAAAAAGACCAAGAGACTTCTAGCTGCTTTCTCTACCAAACACTTTAGTCTTTAAATAAGACAGAAAGAGTAGTGCATTTTGACCTTTAGCAGACATTGACTGTATCCAGAATTTTTCCAAGGCTGCCAATGTCTTCCAGTGAAAACATTCTAAATATTTTTAAATAAAAAGACAAGTCATTTACACCTGACTTCATCAAGCATGCCCTCTTCAGATGTTTCAAGAGGGCATGTCTCAAAATTCCTGACTCGTTTAAAGCAAGATCTGTTATGGAACATCTGGCTGCATGACACCTGGAAGGGATCTATTAGTGGAATGAGACAGGAGATCCTAACTATGCATGACTAGAACAAATACACTGTTTAAATTTTGCAATGTGTCCGAGAGCTATGTAGTGCATCAGGTTCAAAAGCAAAACAATTCTCCTAACTATGCATGAGTATAAATGTGGTGTTTGGTTGCTATTCCTTAAAGCAGCTGGGTCTTTTTCCTGGATTAAGTTATTACCCTCCACAACTTGAAGAAAAGACAATCCTAACCCCTAACCCTAACCTGTCAAATACTGGAATACTGCTATCATGTCCCCCCTAGTCCTTCTTTTCTCTAGACTAGCCATACCCAAATTCTGCAACCATTCTTCATATGTTTTAGTCTCCAGGCTTTTAATCATCTTAGTTGGTCTTCTTTGCACTTTTTCCAAAGTCTCAACATCTTTTTTGTAACGTAGTGACCAAAACTGGATGAAGTATTCCAGGTATGCCTTAGTAAGTCTTTATAAAGCGGTACTAATATTTCACATGATTTTGATTTTATGCCACTGTTTATACAACTAAGGATTGTATTAGGTACTTTTTGACTGCTGCTGCACACTGCTGGCTCATATTTAACTGATCGTCCACTAGGACTCCAAGGTCCCTCTCACAGTTACTGTTTTTGAGCCAGGTTTCGCCTAATCTGTACTTGTAACTTTGGTTTTTCCTGCCTGGGTGTAAAACCTTGCTTTTCTCCACATTAAATTTCATTTTGTTGAATAGGGCCCATTGTTCAAGTCTGTCAAGATCTTTTTGGATCCTGAGCTTGTCTTCTGTGATATTGGCTATTCCTGCCAGCTTAGTGTCATCTGCAAATTTGATGAGTTCCCCTTCTATTCCCTCATCTAAGTCATTTGTGAAGATATTGAAGTGTACTGGGCCTAAGACAGGATCTTGTGGTACCCCACTGCTTACTTCCCTCCATGTAGATGTAATACCATTAAGGACTACTTGTTGAGTACAGTTTGTCAGCCAGCTCCATATCCATCTGGTGGTGATGCTATCTATCCCACATTTTTCTAGTTTACCAAGAAGTAGGTTGTGATCTACTTTGTCAAATGCCTTGCTGAAGTCTAAATAAACTATGTCCACATGTGTCATATCACCACATGACATCCTGTGTGTATTTAAAGCTGGAACACTGACATTTTTAGGAGCAAAATTTTAAAAATGGGGACCTGCCTAACCTTTATATATAGAACATTTCTTCCTTTCTGGAACCAGCTGGCCTTGTGTGAACATGACTAATCTACGTGCTCTGCTCCCTATAACCCAGACAGAGACACACACATTCACACTGTGACAGAAAGAAGCCAACTCATATATATTCATGTTCCATATCTCTCCTTCAGACATACACAGAGAAGCAAATATGTAGAAATCAGATTCTAGTTAATAGTATCTTGGCTGTGGGAATTCCTCCACCAAGAGTTATTACTTGATCATCTCCACTCACTTAGCATCGTTTTTGGAGTCCATTTCTAGAATGACTTGTTCAGTCCAATTCAGGGCCTGTTTTATATAGCACGATAGGCAGGGCAATCCTTAAAATCTTCTACTGGTTGGAACACATGGAGAAAAGGCAATTAAAGTAGCAATACAGGGCTCTGACGGTGGTGGTGGTGGTGGTAATAATGACAGATGATGGTGGTGGTGATTTCATCATAGGGATTTTCCAATACACCTATTCAGAGAGAGGCCCTGACTTTGAGTTGCATCCTAAAATACAAGAAACCCATCACAGCAGATCTGGGAGTTATGCTCAGCTTTGTAGGTGCAGCTGTTTAAAATATGCTCCATTTAGAATGTCTCGGTGTGGTGTGTGGGTCAGATGTATTTGGGTACCCAGACAGAAACAAGATCCCAAACTCCTGCAAGAAAAAGTCCAACGTGAAGCTCAACAGTAGCAATTGTGAGAGGGATTTAGGTATCCTACTGAACCACCACTTAAGTATGAACCATAAATATGCTGCAGCTGCCAAAAAAGCTAATACAGTTCTAGGTTGTGTCAACAGAGGGATAGTTTCAAGATCATATGAAGTGATAGTGCTGTTTTATACTGCATTGATGAGACCACACTGAGACCACGCTGAGAATACTGCACCCAGTTCTGGTCACCATGATACAAAAAAGGTGCTGAGACCCTAGAACAGGGGTCCCCAACCTCCGGTCCGTGGACCAGTACCAGGCTGTGGCATGCCAACAACTGGTCTGCACAAACTATTAAAGCCCCATCTCTGGGATGCAGGCAGCACACAAAACCACGTATCCTCTGGTCTGTAGAAAAACCTCTCTCCATGGAACTGGTCCCTGGTGCCCAAAATATTGGGGACCTCTGCCCTAGAACAAGCATAGAGAAGAGCAACAAAGATGATAAGGGGTCTGGAGGCTAATTCATATGACGAATTATTAAGGGATGTAGATATGTCTAGTCTAACAAAGAGAAGGACTAGGAGTGATATGATACCAGTCTTCTAGCACTTGAGGAGCTGTCACAGAGAAGAGAGCAAATCAGTTGAGGGCAGGATAAGAAGTAATGGGTGAAGATCATTAAACAGAAATCCAATCTAGAACTAAGGAGAAATGTCCTGACAGTGAGAACAAATAATCAGTGGAACAATTGCCTCCAGAAGTTGTGGGTGCTCCAACACTGGAAGTTTTTAAGAAGAGATTGGACAACCATTTGTCTGAAATGGTATAGGGTTTCCTGCTTGAGCAGGGGGTTGGTCTTGAAGACCACCAAGGTCCCTTCCAGCCCAATTGTTCTGTCTTCTGTGTTCTAAGTCCCATTCGCATCTAGTTCCCTAAAGTGTTACTGAAATTAAATAATTATTTTCCATTTCCTTTCTGAGAAATGTATCCATTGTACATAGCACACCAGTAAGCAGTAATATTGTAATACATGTGGTGGTGGTGGGGAAGCTGTCTAAAATCTTGCTAAATATGTTGGTGCCACCTCCTGGAAAGAAAACACTTTGCCAGAATACTACACTGCATCTTTCTCCGTTATTAAAGAAGTTATTCATTTGATTGAAGTGAAGAAATGCTGACAAATATACGGAGTGCCTTCTTGGAATATATTATGCAGAAAAGACTATGTGTATGCATTGCAACTTAAGAATTACTTTGGACAAAGACTGTATTTGCTGCAGAGGAACATTAGATCGTCTCTCACAATATTTTATGTGTATTTAGTAGGAGAGCACTGTTTAAAATGGCACACATTTTAGTGATTAATTTATGAGAAGCATGTATTAACTGTTCTTCAGCCATGACTACCTAAACCTGTAAAATACAGTAAAGGAGAAATAAAATTGCAAATGCTTGGAGCACGCAGATTTAAAATCCAATCTATATATCTATATATAGATAAAATCTATATAAATTGAATTCTATTCCTGGTGACCACACAGGTTCATCCATGGTATTTCCTCTGAAACAATACAGAGACAATTTTCCATTGCCTTTTTCCAAAGTCTTCTTTTTTAAGTTTTCCAGATTTCCTAGTACTTTCCCATCCAGTATAACAATCCCATATTAATTATACTGTCATGGTTCCAATAGACAGAGATGAATAAAGCAGAACTCCGAGGCTTGAAAATTCCTCAAAGAACATGTTTAAAAAGTACAAAGTATCGGCACGGTCAAATACACAAGTAACAATTGCCCAATTACAAAGTTTAATGTCCCACCCACAAAACTATGCAAGCAACTACGTTCCCCAATATACTTATTTGGCAGGCTTTTTTATGCAATGCCCAGTCCCTGGTCACAGGAGCAGCAGATGACCTTGGTTCCCACGGGACAGAAGATTATTTTGCCTAACGAAGCACCTGGGCAACCCCCCTCCTTCTGTTCTATGTGGCAACCTCGAATGAGAAGACAAAATGGCTGCAGCCATGCTCATTTGTAGAGTTGACATATACCTAATCCATTTCAAATATACATAATGTTAAGAGCCTTGAGCAAGTGAAAGTTTTTAACTGGCACAAAGATGTGATACTAACTCTTACAGAAGGAAGACTTCTATAAATGAGGTGCCGTAGGTGACAACAGGATGTGCAAAAAGACTGACTGCCTCAGTTTAATAGCCAGACAGGTTGATACAGGAGAAGATAATCCTTTAGATATTTTGATAGAGGATTGTAAAGTTGAGCACCTTCCGCCAAATCACCGAAAAGACCATTTCCTACAATCTGGGTCCCAATACAGGTAGTCCTTGATTTACAACTATTTGTTTAGTGACCATTTGAAGTTACAATGGCACTGAAAAAAGTAACTTATGACCATTTTCACACGATTGTGATCACGTGATCAAAACTCAGATGCTTGGCAACTGGTATATTTATGACGGTTGCAGTATCCTGGGATCGTTTGATCACCTTTTGCAATCTTCTGACAAGCAAAGTTAGTGGGGAAGCCAGATTGTTAATTTAACAACTGCAGTGATTCACTTAACAACTTTGGCAAGAAAGGTTGTAAAATAGGGCAGAACTCACTTAACAATTGTCTTGCTTAGCAACAGAAATTTTGGGCTCAATTACGGCTGTAAGTCGAGGACTTCCTGTAGACTGTCCAAAAAGCCACCACTTTACCATTTATCACAAAGTTATCAGGGCATGGGCATTGTTGTCTCTGGGGCAAGGCCTTTTAAAGCGGTGTTTCTGAATCTCGGCATCTGTATTGATTTAGGAAATCCTAAGCATGGAGGGTTTTGTCTCCTGGAATTCCACAGCCAATTCCACAGTTTTCTGATAGTCTAAACAATTCTCTATCCCATGAGAACCAAGGTCATCCCCACCGGTTGGATTGGGGGGTTGGGTGTACTGTCAGAAAGCCCGCCAAACTATTCTATTGGGAAACATAGTTGATTGCATAGTATTGGGGTGAAAAGTTTAACTTTGTAATAGTGTAACTCTTTGGAGAGAAATTCAGGCTTGGTTTCACTTTTGTTTGTGCTGATACTTCGTAACCAATAAACATGTTCTTTGAGGAAGCCTCTAGCCTCGGAGTTCTGATTTATCTGGTCTCATCTACCGGAACCATGACATCATTATCTTGAAAAGGAAAGAGCTAGCAAGGAAGCATGTAAAGGGTTCCGACTATGCAGAGCTATGGATACCACACTAAATCTTCAACATAAGGCAGTTTTCCCCCATCTGGCCAACCATCCAGATGTGAAAGTGATGGGAATTGTCCACCAGCATACCTAGAAGGCTCTGCTGGGAAACAGCTGTCACAGCAAAAGCTCATTTGATGAACTGTTCTTTTGTTAATTTCTGGACTTCCACAGAGATTGTAAAACTCAATACTTCTAGCATCTGCAGTTTTCCAATCCTGAAATTACTGCCTAGTTCCCCTGAGAATAAAGCAGGAAAGCACAATGTGGATATGCAACTCAAGACTATTCACTGTATTATCAGAAATCTGATAAGCAACAACGTAAGTTGATCAGCCAACAAACAAATGCTATAGTCTTTCTTCAAATGGTAACTCGTGGTGGCATGCTAATTTTTTTCAAGGTCATCCCAGTTAATGCATATATAAGAACCATTTCAGTCTTTTCATTCCTCAGTTAATAATAATAGCAATTTAATTGTCAGAGCAGAACTTAGCTCAGTAAAATCTCTCAAGGAACAATGAACTAATGAATATAATGTACACAGAAGGTTTAAATAACAAGCATTAAATCCTTCTTCAATCTGGTTCCCTTCCAAATGTGTTGGGATTACAGTTCCTATGGCTCCCTGCCAGTCTGCTGAGTGGGAATTCCAAGAGATTGAATCCTATCACATCTGTCATACATGGACCAGGGAAGGCTGCAATAGAAGGTCAAATTGCTGATTCTACAGAAGCTTCCTATGAAGCTCCCATGACAGCAGATCCACAGCTCTGAAAGAGTACTGCATATGCTTGCGAATATCTTTTTTTCCCCTAGGGAAAAAATTGAAATTCATTAAGCTTAGTTAACATTATGTGTAAGTCTTCCAAGAAGGAATGGTAACCTGGTTTTGTATACAACTTCCAATTTTCATGGCCTTCAGAGCTGCAAAGATCACAGTAAGCCAAGGATACACAACCAGAAGCACCAGCCGTCAAAGATTTGGGTAAGGTTCCCCTCCCCAACTTTTTCATAAATTGCTGCTGAAAATTTAATGCAACAATAAGCAAATTATTAAATGTGTTTCATTAATTTTATTTTTTAAAAAAATATCTTAAAATACAAAAAATGTAGTTTGGGGAGTAGAACTCCTAGGATATCACTTAAAAATCATGTAATTATCAGATCCTAATTTCTACAGCCCTGGTGTAAGCCCTTAAATAGACTATATACACTGAAAAAAGAGCAAACACAAATGCCTGTGTCCCCCAGAAAAAAAGCTTCAACAACCATATCTCTCCATTTGTGAGATCCCTTTTAGACAGACCAGATCAAAAAGTCATAAGAAATACTAAAACACTATTGTGTTGATATAGGCCAGTGATGGCGAACCTTTTAGAGACCGAGTGCCCAAACTGCAACCCAAAACCCACTTATTTATTGCCAGGTGCCAGGAGGGCGTGGCCCACTGGGTGGGCGTGGCTGTGGTGGTCATGGCAAATTGGATGGGTGTGGCCAAGGTGGGCATGGTCACCTCAATGTTGCTCGTGGGGAGGGACGCCTGTGGGGGGTGGGCAGGGTTGGGGGAGATCCAGGGGGTCTCTGGCAGGAGGGGGGCGGTAGGCAGGAGGCTCGTCCTACGGGGTGAGGTGAGGCAGGGCAAGGGTGCCATTGCCATGGGATAAGGCAAGGGCCAGGGCGGCTGCTGCCTGACACCATCGGCCCCCGCACACAGAGGCCAGTGAGCGCATGGGGGCCGATGGTGTCCGTCAGCAGCCACAGCCTGCTGGCCCCTTGACTGGCACACTCTGGGGCTCTGCAGCCCACCAGCAGCAGTTCAAAGAAGTCGCCTCTGAGCTGGATGGCCAGCCGATAGCTGAGGAGGCGATGCAGTGGGTCGTGCCCGGGAAAAGGAGAGCATGCGAGGCCAGGAGGGATGGGATGGGGGGGAGGGAAACCAGCCGTGCCGGGATGCATCTGGCCACGTGGGACCTCGGCGAGTTAGCAGGTGGCTGGTTGAAGAGGGACAGTTGCCATCTCCGGGGCATGGCGCACGTGCCCACAGAGAGAGCTCTAAGTGCCGCCTCTGGCACGCGTGCCATAGGTTCGCCACCACTGATATAGGCTATAATGATTACATCTTGAATATCTGGCAGCACTTACCTTCCTTTCCCTCTTATACCAAAGAGTGTTAAGGGGAAACAATCTTGAGTCTCTCAGGCTTTCCTGTTTTCCGAATGTAAATTTATTAATGAATATTATATATTTTCTCCATGACCATCTCCATATTCCATTACATACACCCCAGAATCCTTTATAATGTTGATGAGTTGATATGAGAAAGCATTTTATAAATGTTTGCTAGATAATATTTTATTCATATATTATTGCCATATCCAGATTATTTTCTTGGCAATAATATAGAATGGTTTACTACTGCTTCTTTCTCAGAGTTGGGACTTTTTTCGTGGAAGGTGGATGTTTCAATCAAGCCAGAGTCCTGAGATTTTTCTGATGGTCTTTGATCCAAGTAGTTATATATTATGTGTTTTATTTTGAGAATCAGTTTTTAGAGAAAATACTAGATTTTGAGTGTTTTTGATATAACTAATTTCTGGCACACATGAAATATTTTAAAAGGTGATCTTTGTCCGATGCTAAGATAATACAATTAAGGAAGGATTTTTTCCTTCATCGTGGAGCTTGGCTTTCAGTGTATGTGTTTTTGGTTGGTCCCCTGGCACAAAAATTATTTGTATTTAATTGCTTAAAATTACCACTGGACTGAAATAACTGGTTATTGATTACAGAGTTGGAAGCGGATTAAACAGGAGGCACATCACAGCATTTGCAAAGGTGGGTCAGTACTGTATGGCAGCTTGGTTATTTGTATTGCATTATGTTTTTATTTGTTTTCTTTTTGTTATTGTGAGCTGCCCAGAGTTGGGCAGTGCTTATATCTGATGACATAAACCTAGAGCTATGATCATTGCTTGTTGCATCCGTAAAATCATCACATGACACACACCCCCCGGGACACTGCAACCGTCAGAAATACAAGTCAGTTGCCAGCGTCTGAACTTTGATCATGTGACCATGGGGATGCTGCAATGGTCATAAGTGTGAAAAATGGTCATAAGTCCCTTTTTTCAGCACTGTTGTAACTTCAAACAGTCACTAAACGAACTATTGTACTCTAAGTCAAAGACTACCTGTAGTATGTTTCCAAATTCCACACATGTATTCTTGCTAGAAAAGATTTGGAACCACAATATATTCAAGTTATCTTTTTACCTCAGTATAATAATCTCCTTATCTGACTATCACATCTTAGGACAATGCACTGACCTAATAAATGGCCACCTCCCAATTAACCCAAAGGAAAAGTCCAAGTCTCTTGAATGCCATGAAGAGACATAAAGCAAGGAATGTCAAGGAATGTTAAAGGAAGGGCGTGCTCACAATCTCTCTCTTTCTCTCTCTCTTTCTCTGTCTTCCTGTTGCACTACAGCTGTAAGTCTTCTCAGGGCCAAATGACAAGCGAGTCCCAGGGGTTGCAATTCAGAGGCCTCCAAAAAGAAGATAGTTTTAAACAATTTGTTCCTAATTGAAAAAGGTCACATAAGGCAGGCTTTACATAAGTTTACATAACAAAGCACAATTCTGTTCCATAAAATGATTAATTCCTGTCATTACACATCAAACAAAACCTCTTACAAAACATTATTGTCTCTGCCCACACTGCATGGCTAGAATGCTTCCTGGGTTTCATTTTTAATCATTGACTCCTTTGACAGAGACTTAATTCTCTGGCATTAATTCAGGCCCAAGGAATTTGTGAATGGGAACCGAGTAGGTTGGCTTCTAATGAGTGAGATGTGTTGCACTTGTATTGTGGCAGGAAAAAGACAACAGCCCTTTAGATGGCATTTGGGCTTTATGAGGCGGGTTGCTTGATTGAGAAAAATGGCCGGAGTAGACAAAAAAACTCTTGTAAAGCCTTTTCAAGATTAGGGTGTTGAGAAATTTCACTATGTGAAATTTAAGCACTATGTGCTTAAAATCTTTCTGAACACTGCTGTAACTTGAGTACCATGTTGTGTACTGACCACAGAACTTCCTGTGTGATCACTGGAAAAAACATCCCAACCTTTATCTAGGTTTGCGACAGCAGAGTGGAATGAGCAAGTGGTGGTTTTCCATGCTCCAAGCTGCAAAGTAGCAGGAAATATGAATTAGGAAAGGCAGAAAATCATTCCCCATCATCTTTAAACTAACAAGCTGGCCCTACCATATGCAGATCACACACCATATGCAGATCTTCAAACATAGAACTAAAGAATTTGAACTACAGAATTTGAATATATTGTTCTGTCCTTACTACACGTTACTGTGTGTGCAGCTTGATATGCAGCTAAACCCAGCTATCCTCCAATGCCATGTGCATAGATCTGAGGAACAGGATGGGTGAAACTGGGAAGAAATAGAAATACATATAATAAGAACCAAATACAAAATAAACAGTATTGGGTTACTGGTGGACATAACAATGAACAAATATAGATAAATCTAAATCTCACCAGCGATGCTGTGTGTATGGGATGTGGGTTTTGTCCTCAGATGATCATGATTAGACTGGATTCTTCCTGGTGCTTCTGCTTCTCTCCAAATGCTAAAGGAAATGAAGTCTGGTTTCCCAGAGTGCACTTGTTCTGGGAGTGAGGGTTCATGGGTAAAGAGGTTGGGTTAGCTCAGAGGTGTTAAACTGCCGGCCCACAGGCCGGATGCATCATGGTGAAACCGCGCCCACCCCATTGCCGGCAATGGCAAAAAAGTCGCGATACGTTGCGACACGTGATGTGACGTTGTGAGTTTGACACCCCTGGGTTAGCTTCAAAACAATAGATGGTATTTGCTCCCCAGCAACAATAGTGTGTGTGTATGTGTGTGTGTGTGTGTGTGTGTATACATACAAATTATATGCTGGGGCGTGACACATATATATATATATATATCCAGTCTTCTAAATTTTAATTGCAGTCTTTACTTCCTTCTAGAGTCTAATTTTTAAAGTCTTATTTAAAATAAAAAGGAATTCAAAATAAAAGCATTTTCTCAGGGGAAGGATTCTTTATAATTAATTCCAATTCAATCCAATTAAGTCCCAGTTAGGATTTAAAGGCTAGACTGTAGACTGCTCTCTACAGGCAGTCAGATGGAAAAGCTAAACCTTGCAAAGACTCAGCATCCTCCATTTTGTGGCACAAATTTCTAGTGTGACTAACTTTTTAGAGATGAAGGTTTGTTTGTTTTTTCCCTTCTACTTTTGGAAAAAAAGGTGCAGAAAGATTTTATTTCCTTGCTTGCTTTGTTCCTCTACTCTTCAGCCTGGAGTAAGGTAAGGTAAGGTTTTTAAAAGGGATTGAAATTCGAGAGCAGAGAGTTTAGTTTTAGCATCTTGGGGGGGAGGTGAGGGAAGATTGACAAGCCTGTCCTTCCCAGATTTTTTTGTTTTTGTTTTTAACTGATGTGGCTTTCTGGGGGAGGGAGGTGAAGCAAGGGGAAGGTTTTGGGAAGCTTGTCCTTGAGCTGCCTTTCATGCAAGGGCCGGCTTCCCAAAGCCAGGCAACAGGTTAGCCCGCTGATTGAGGGACAGCTGATTGGTGCAGAAAGCACTGAAAGGCTAGGGAACTGATCCTTTTTATTTGCCCCAGAAAGGTAGGGCACCTTGGCAGGAGGAAGGGCAGGGGCAGAATTAGGAAAAGAAGGCATGCCCAGCATTTTCTTTTCCCATTGTTTCTCCCTGGCAAGACAGGGGTGAGACGAATCTGCATGCAAGGTGGGGGAGACCTTGAGAGACCTGAACAGGTGTGAGCTTGTGCCTGCATTATGCCTCCCAGGATTTTCCCACCCCTGATCTCCATTTAACAACCTGTGCATTTATTTAACAAATGCACTGGGGAGAGCAGGGATGGCAGGTCATTATTAGAGGCAGTTCATTTAGCGTTATTCTGACATTCAATCTAATGGGCAGGCTCCATTATGGTCATAACTCAAAGACTACCTGTATGTGGACTCAGGGTCCTTTCAAAGGTCCAATTGCAGTTTGATTCTCTCATCTCCTCGAGTTCTACACCCACCAGAGACCATTGTCTTGTGTGGAACAACGGTCTGGAGCACTTGTGGGCAATCTTAAGCCCTCTCCTTGTCCAGAGAGGAATTATGGAACAGCTGGTCTACTCATTGGTTCTTCATTCTTCTGCTTTTCACGGAGCCATCTTCAGTCCTATATAGTCTGCTTCTTCTTGTGCAAAAAGGGTAATGCATTTGGTACATGGTAGAAAATGGTACAAGGGTAGAAAATGACAAATCAAAAGAAAATGCAACATTACAGACACCTAAATCTATCTGGGAAAATCATATAGGAAAGGATCTTTCCTGGCTCGTACCACTCAAAAGTTAGATCTGAAAGTAGATCTAGATACAGTTAGACATAATTATATATTATGTGTTTTATTTTGAGAATCAGTTTTTAGAGAAAATACTAGATTTTGATATACTAATTTCTGAGATACATGAAATATTTTAAAAGATGATCTTTGTTCAAAAGTTTATAGGTCTATTCCCGATTGCACGGGTCATTAACCCAGTTATTGTGAAACTAAAGCTGCCCCATCTCTTGGGGAGGGTGCACCCAGTGTTCCATAGTAGTTTACTGAAGGACCGGGTCCTGTCGCAGAGGACCACTACAAGATTGACGAGGTGTTAGATTCTCGATTCCACTGGGGGTCGCTTGCAGTACCTGGTATGGTGGAAGGGGTACCCTGCCACGGATGCGTCATGGGTGGGGGAAAAGGACATGAAAGCCCCCAGTTTGCTGAAACTGTTCCACTGGAGGAATCCCCATAAACCAGGGGGGGAAGCTGAGTGAGTAAACTGCCATAACCAATGAGTAATTGCACATCTCTCCTTGCCTTCCAGGTGGAGCCCTGGTAGGGGGCTGCCTGTCAAGCCCCTGTGGGTTTGCTACTAATAGGAGGGGGAGGGGGCAAGGGCACATCGGAGGGCTGCATCTGGAAGCAGCGGCTGGGACCAGCAGCATGGATGGCAGCGACAGCCCTTTCCCTCCTCCATACCTGTGTGATGGCTGGGGTCGTGTGGAGCGCAGCTGCGAGGCCGTCTTGAGCAATAATGGCGGCCGGCCAAACTTCCAGCTTTGCCGGCTCAGCTGTTTGGCGCTCCGCTGAACAGCTGCTCGGCATGGAAAAATGGGGAGTTTAAAACCTGCCCTCGCTTACCTTGCCTTGCTGTCATGCCGGTGCTCATGCCGGAATGTTTGCCAGGGTCAGAAGACTGCTGCTGTGAACTGAATATGCATGCTCGTCGTTCCGGATGCTGGTTAGGTGGGTGGGGGTGGGCCCGGGTGAGAGGCGCCTATTTAGAGTGCTGGGAGGCAGTTGCTCCCAGCGCTGAGTTTGTTTGCAATAGCTCGCATGCCAGAGTGTACCGCAATAAACCAATCTACCTGTGAACTCAACGTCTTGTTTCCTGTTGGAACCAGGAGTGTGGCAAGGACCTCTGACACTACGATAATACAATTCAGAAAGGATTTGAGCTTGCTTTCAGTGTACGTGTTTTTGGTTGGTCCCCTGGCACAAAAAATATTTGTATTATTCATCCCTTGCATAAAATTATCACTGGACTAAAATAACTGGTTATTGATTACAGAGTTGGAAACAGATGAAATAGGAGGCACATCACAAGCAGGTACAAGTCAGCATTTGCAAAGGTGGGTCAGTATGGCAGCTTGGTTATTTGTATTGCATTATGTTTTTATCTGTTTTCTTTTTGATATTGTGAGCTGCCCGGAGTCATTTAGGAGTTGGGTGGTGCTTATCTCTGATGACATAAACCTAGAGCCATGATCATTGCTTTTATAAAAGATTTATCCCTCTCTTTCCACTCAAAAATCTTATTCATTTTCTATTCACAATTTTACAGCTATTTATTGACATTTATTCCTTGAAGGGATGGGTTGGATCAGACAAAACAACTCATTAAATTGTCAGATTTAATGTCAACACTGCAGCAATGATTGCATCTGAAAGCTGAATAATCTGACTGTTTATATGTCTATGTGTTTGTGTAGAGAAAGATAATAAAAAGTACACATTTCTCTTTTTTGCTTAACTCCTCTACACAATCAGAACTGGCAACACCACATCTTTTGCTTCGTTAATATGAACTGTCTTGGGAGTCTCTGAAAAGCAACTGTGATAAGTGTAAACAACTAACAGCTCTTTCAGGTAGCTGTTTTGAGCACAGGGTGCTAATCTACAAAGGCTAAAACTCTAACCTTTCATTAAAGTAAATGCCTCCCAAGGTCAAGCTGGTGGCTTTATGGATGCATCCATGAAATTGCTTGATAGCAATAATTTATCCCTAGTAATTTATTCCAAGGGGTTTTGTTTTTTAAAGGCTTCCCAATCTAGCCCATCATCTTGAAACTCCCTGAGGTCTTCCACTCAAGAATTAAGCAAGTCCAAGCATGCTTAGCTTTGGAGCCTAATCAAGAGCACAGAATCGTACGGTTGGAAAGAACCTGGGAGTTCTTGTAGTCCAGCCTCCTGTCCTGGGCAGGAATTCTCCGCTCATCTTCAACAGACATCTGTCTAATCTGTTCTTAAAGATCCAGGGTTGGAGGCCCCACAGCTCTGGAGGCAAGCTTAAAAACTCTCATGGTTAGGAAGTTTGAACTTATTCTGTGTTTGGATCTATGTGCAGCTTTCAATCATTGGTGCTTGTCTTATCTTCAGGTGCTCTGGAGGAAAAATCCACACTGCTTTCCTGTGACATGATAGCAATGTTCCAATATCTATGGGGTTGCCACAAAGAAGAGGGAGTCAACCTATTCTCCAAAGCAGGACAAGAAGCAATGGATGGAAACTAATCAAAGAGAGAAGGAACCTAGAACTAAGGAGAAATTTCCTGACAGAACAATTAATCAGTGGAACAACCTGCCTCCAGACGTTGTGAATGCTCCAACACTGGAAGTTTTTAAGGAGAGACTGGACAACCATTTGTTTGAAATGGTATAGGGCTTCCTACCTGAGCAGGGGGTTGGACTAGAAGACCTCCAAGGTCCCTTCCAACTCTGTTATTCTGTCTCCTCTGAATTTTCTCATCTTTAGGCTACACTTAGTTGGTTCCTTTAACTGCTCCTTATAGCAATGTTTCCCAACTTGGTAGTTAAGTCCAATATTCCTCCCTCCCTCCCTCCCCCCCCCTCTCACACACACACATTATTTTCAGTTTCTGGGCATCTTTTATGTTACTTGACAATCCAAACTGGACAGATAATTCCAGGTGCAGTCTGCACAGAGTAGCATAGAGTAGAACTATCACTCCCTGTGATCTCAGCATTATACCTCTGTTGATGCTCAAGACTATATTAGCTCTTTTGGTGGGTACTGTTGTGTCCTGAGCCTTGCTGAGTCAATCAGCAAGGCACAGGCAACCTGCAGGATAATTCAGAGGCCCGGGCAGACCACGTGTTTGCCCAGGACCGGTTGTATAGACCCGGGCAGCCCATAAGTTGCCCGGGACCCAGACAGGCTGTCTCCAGCCTCGTGCGCATGCGCGAGGCGGGAGAATGGCCTGCATTCATTGGTTGAGCCTCCCCTTGCAGGGGAAGTATAAAAGGGCATGTTGCCATTTTATCCTTTGCTTCTGTTCAGTGCAAGCACCAAATAAAGAACATCTTTTTGCACAACTGCCTCGTCTCCATGCCTGTGTTGAGAACAGAACATTGGCGACGAAGGTGGGATTCGTCGTGGGGAATCCTGAAGAACTGAAGTAGGCCTACTCACCCAGGCCAGGAAGAAGCGCGGCGTCCAGGAGGAGCAGCCGCCTGCCAGCATACATACGCTGGAGGCGGGCTTGGCTTCGTTGGACCCCTTCTTGATTCCTGAGGGCGAGAGGCATGGACGAGGCCATCTAGTTGAAGATGTCCAAGCTGGGCTGTCTGGGCGAATTTGACATCGCGCATCCTGAACGCTGGAGGTCGTATGCAGCTCACGTTGAAAATTACTGTCGAGTAAACAAGATCCAGGAAGACGGCCTAAAAGTGGCTACCTTGCTTTGTGTGTGCGGACAAGAGACATTTGAAATAGCAGAGAATCTTGTCGCACCAGCTGCCTTAGATTCAATCGCATATGCCGATTTAAAAAAGATGCTGCGAGAGCATTTCGAGCTCAAGCTCTCGATCATTGCGTGGAGGCATAAATTCGAAGAGAGGGACCAACGGCCAGGCGAATCGGCTGCAGAGTTTGTCGCGGCCCTGAGACAGGCCGCACGCCCTTGCGTGTTTCACGACTTGGAGGAAAGGCTCCGAGATAGACTGGTGTGCGGGCTGCGAAGCCGCGAAGTACAGCAGAAACTGTTTGCAAGGATGGACGTCACCTTCCAAGACGCTCTCAGAGAGATCGCAGCAGAAGAAGCAGCCGGCGGCACCGTGAAGGCCTTGCGGTCGTCGAAGAGTCATCCAGTGACCGTCCCGATCCACCAGGAGGCCGCCCGTGAGGCTTCGGGGGAAGAGTCCGAGGAGGACGAGGTGGACAAGATCCAGTCTGCGATGGAGAGACGGCGACCAGAGCGGAGGGGGCCACCGCCTGCATCCCCTCGATGTTTTGGCTGTGGAGGACGCCACAGGAGGATCGACTGCCGGTTCCGATCCACCATCTGTTGAGCATGCGGAAGGCAAGGCCACATTGCATCAGCCTGCATGGGCCGCCCTAAGAACAGGTCCCCAGAATTGCCTCTGAAGGGTACCAAGGTCCCCAGCCAAAACAGGGTGGGGTTTTGCGCATCTAGGAGGGGGGTGTTCAAGACAGGAATGCATAGGCCCCTCAAGAAGAAGCTCCGTCTTGATGTGAAGTTACAGGGAGTTCCCCTGGCTATGGAGCTGGATAGAGGCTCCGCGTTGTCCATTATTTCAATGGACACCTTCAATAAGATTTGCTTCCGGAGTGGCTCTCGAGTAAAGCTCAGGCCTTCCAACCTTGTCCTTACTGATTTTCAAAACATGAGAGTAAACGTAAAAGGGGAACAACGGTCAGAGTACAGCGAAAGGGTTTCACGGGTGCATTGGATGTGGTCGTTGTCGAGGGGGACAGAACGAGTCTTATTGGACTTGACTGGAATCCAGGAATCCAGGTGACCGGTCTGAACCAGCTGCAAACGGCTAGTCTTGCGGGCGTCTGCAAGGAGTTTGCAGATGTGTTCAGCTCGGAACTTGGATCGTACAAGGGGCCTCCCATTACATTAAAATTGGACCCAAGCATTACACCCATAAGGGTCAAGCCTAGGAGGGTGCCTTTTGCATTAAAAAGTAAGATTGATACCGAGTTGGACAAACTGCTCCAACAGGGCATCCTGGAACCGGTGGATTCTAGTCCATGGGAAACCCCCATAGTAACTCCCTTAAAATCCAATGGGGAAGTCCGTATTTGCGCGGACTACAAGTGCACGCTGAATAAGGCCTTACAACAGCATGCTTATCCGGTGCCCGTGGTGAGCCACATTCTGGCCTCCCTGAAGGGAGGGAAGTACTTTGCTAAGCTTGATTTGGCTCAAGCATACCAACAATTGCCGGTTGACGAGGCGACTGCTGAAGCCCAGACCATAGTCACGCACAGAGGTGCGTTCAAAGTAAAGAGGCTGCAGTTTGGGGTAAATGTAGCCCCTGGCATATTCCAGGGGGTGATGGAGCGAACGCTCCGAGGGATTCCCGGGGTCTGCCCCTATTTTGATGATATCCTAATTGCAGGAGAATCATCAGGAAACTTAGCCGAAAGGCTGAGGGCTGTCTTGTTGAGGTTCCGCCAAGCTGGGCTGAAGCTTCAGCAGGACAAGTGTCAGATTGGTGTGCCATCCACCGAGTTTCTGGGGTTCCGCATCGATGCAGATGGCATCCACCCCGCAGAATCCAAATTCAAGGCCATCCAATCGGCCCCTAGTCCCCAGTCAAAAACTGAGCTTCAGGCTTTTTTGGGCCTCTTGAACTTTTACCATTCCTTTCTCCCAAATAAAGCTGCTGTGGCTGAGCCGCTTCACAGGCTCTTAGACAAACAGGCTCCGTGGACATGGACAAGCGTCCATGAGGAAGCCTTCTCAAAGGTCAAAGCCTTATTATCTTCAAATGGGGTACTGGCTCACTTCAATGAGCAATTGCCAGTGTGCATCGCATGTGATGCATCCCCTTATGGAGTAGGAGCAGTACTAAGCCATCTCAAGGAAGATGGAACACAGGTCCCTGTGGCCTATTATTCCAGGACCCTCTCATCTGCAGAGAGGAATTATGCCCAGATCGACAGGGAGGCTTTGGCAATAATTTCAGGCATTAAGAAATTCCATGATTTCTTATATGGGCGCAAATTTACAGTCTATACTGACCACAAGCCTTTGCTAGGGTTGTTCACAACCAACAAACAAACTCCCCAGATAATATCTCCTAGGATGCTGAGGTGGTCCATATTCTTAGCAGCATATGATTACACACTGGTTCACAAACCAGGTACTGAGAGGGGCCACGCAGATGGCCTAAGCAGGTTACCTCTTAAGCAAATAGAGGCAGACCCTGCTCCAGCTGTACATATTCTGTCCATTCAGGACTTACCAGAATCTCCCCTCAATGCTAGGGATGTGGTTGCAGAAACTGCCACTGATCACACGCTTGCACGCGTGCTGACATGTGTGTTGTCAGGATGGCCTGACACGTGTCCTGGTGCTGAATTCCAGAGCTTCTGGTGCAGGAAGCACGAATTGTCCACATTTAAAGGGTGTATCCTGTGGGGAAACAGAGTACTCATTCCGGCCTCATTGAGGACTAGAGTCTTGCTCTCTCTTCATGAGGGACATCCGGGAATAGTGAGGATGAAGGCGCTTGCGCGCAGCCATCTATGGTGGCCTGGTCTCGATAAGGACATCGAGGCCCAGGTTCAGGGATGTCAAGTGTGCCAGCAATCACGGCCAGAAATGCCCCAGGCCCCTGTACATAGGTGGGAGGAGACACTCACTCCTTGGTCACCCGTTCATGTTGATTATGCTGGGCCCTTTCAGGGGCAATTCTTCCTCCTCCTCTTGGATAGCCATTCCAAATGGCTAGAGGTCGTTCCTGTGGCCTCTACTACTACTGCCAGGACCATCCAGGTGCTCAGAGGAATCTTCGCTACCCATGGGCTTCCTGATGTTTTAGTGTCAGACAATGGTCCACAATTTACCTCTTCTGAGTTTCAGGCATTTCTACAAGCCCACATGATCCGGCACGCCATATCTGCTCCTTTCCATTCTGCCACCAACGGTCAGGCTGAATGCATGGTGCGCACCACTAAAGACACATTAAAGAGAATCACTCAAAGACCCTGGCATCACAGGTTAGCTGATTTTCTTCTCACACACCGCACCACACCATGCACAGCCACTGGAAAGAGCCTAGCTGAACTCCGCTGGGGTCGCAGACTCATCACAAAGCTGGACAGGCTTCACCCAGACCGGGTGGCTTCACAGGTGTCGCAACCGCGGATACCTAGGAGACTTCAACTGGGTGACCCGGTCTGGACTAGGAACTATGGACAAGGGCATCCCTGGGTACCTGCTATCATCTCTAAGGTTTCGGGGCCGCTGTCCTACGAAGTGGTCTTGGATGATGGGCGTGTCCTCCGGCGCCACATTGACCAGCTGCGTTGGCGGCTGCCGGGCCAGCATCACTCCCCTGACTCCGCTCTCGGGGGGGAGGGGGACCCCAATTACGATTGTGGATCACAGTCTCCCCTAGCAGAGGGGTCTCCAAATGTCCCAGATGAGGGTCTGGCAATGCAGGCAGATCCTGACTCTGGCATAGAAGCAGGGAGTTCTGCCATGGAGGCGGCTCCTGACTCTGGCAGAGGTCCCTGGTTGAGGGCAAATGGCCGTAAATTGGCTACTCAGGGCACCCCTACTGCTGGCCTTGGGCCCGACGGACATTGCTCCCAAGGGGAGTTCCAAGGGTTTTTGGGGAACTCCACCCCACCAAGGAACTCGGGGAACTCGACCCCCCCAAGGAAATCTGGTTTGGGTTTAGCGGACCCAGCCAGTCAGCAGTTAGGGGGAATCCCTGAGTCTTCTGGGCAACAAAGTCCTGGGTTGTTGTATGCAGACCGCAAGTCAGCACTCCAGGCACCAAAAACAAACCACCCACAGGTCAGCACACCTGGCCCTAACCTTGATCCGCGAAGATCGGGGCGGATTAAGGCCCCGCCTAAATACTTGCAAGAGTATGTGCGGTCCCTAGAGGGAACTTGTTACCAAAAATTAAAAGACCGTGGGTTGATTTGAATCCACGGAGGACCAGGTTACCCGAGGGTATGGGGAACTGCCAGCGTGACATTTGCTGAATGTTACATGGTACTGATATAGCTGCATGTGCCGCATATTACACGGTACTGGTATAGCTGCGTCAGTGTTGTCCCAACTTAGGGGGGAGGGGTGTTGTGTCCTGAGCCTTGCTGAGTCAATCAGCAAGGCACAGGCAACCTGCAGGATAACTGCAGAGGCCCGGGCAGACCACGTGTTTGCCCGGGACCGGTTGTATAGACCTGGGCAGCCCATAAGTTGCCCGGGACCCAGACAAGCTGTCTCCAGCCTCGTGCGCATGCGCGAGGCGGGAGAATGGCCTGCATTCATCGGTTGAGCCTCCCCTTGCAGGGGAAGTATAAAAGGGCATGTTGCCATTTTATCCTTTGCTTCTGTTCAGTGCAAGCACCAAATAAAGAACATCTTTTTGCACAATTGCCTCGTCTCCATGCCTGTGTTGAGAACAGAACAGGTACCTTTATAGACACAGGGTTAGCACACTTCCTTTTCTAATTACTTTCAGAAAATGCTTTGCATTTCAGCTGTTAAGAACCTTTGAATCTACCGGTTTTATAGCACCAGGTGAGTTTCCTTCAATCAATACCAAAACAAGTTTTAAATGAAGGTTTAAGGACTTAAAATGCTTTTTAAAAAAATAAATAAATAAAAAGCAAAAGGGTGATTAGAATATTGATTTTGGAAAGTTACCAATGGACTAAGGGTCCAGATGGATTTGAAATAAGATTTTGGAATTAATTATAAGAATCCTTCCTATGGGAAAATGTAGTTGTTTTGAATTCTTTAAAAATGATAGGATGAGACTTTGAAGGTTGGACACTAGAGGAAACAAGAAAGAACTAAACATTACAAATAAAGTAGATAAATGCTTAAATTTGACTTGCTAATACAGAATGGAGCAAAATACTTTAACACTGGATGTATTAAAGGATATCTGTAAACAATAGACCTAGAAGTTAATTTTAAGAATGTCTGCCATCATAGATAAACTGTGTTTAAATTGCTATGGAACAGGAACATGTTTTACCAGACAAGATTGAGACTGATCTGAAAGTAGATTTATAAATGTTAGTCTACAAGAATTATATTGCAAAAAAATGCTGTGTATGATACACAAATGAAACTGGCTGATGTCTTAATAATTAAAAGGGACAACAAGTCAAAAGAATGACCTTAATAATTTTCCTATATTAGATTTACAAAAGAGAAGTTGAGATTTCAAAGAGTTTTATGAGAAGGGACAAAGAAAAAATGTAAAAAAATAGAGTTCTAGGATATTATTTGAAGGGATTAAAGATAAGAATATTAAAAGGAAGGAATATAAAACTGGTTTATTTAATAGATATTTAGATATTTGATATCTAAAATAGATATGTGTTTATGTCTGGTAACCTTTAATGGATTTTTTCTGATCAGGACAGAACCACAAGGCTTTAATTGGTTTATAGATTACACATGAGATATGGGAAGAAGAGATCATTTGTTGTATTTTAAGAGAAGGTGATAAGTTACTAAAATTGTTTATACTTCTAATGAAGGGGAAGTCACTTTTTATTTTATTTATATATTTTCTTTCTTTTTTTTACTGTATTATTAATTTCCATTTTTCTTTCTATTTTTTTCTGCACTTTCTATTTTTCATTTTTTTAGTTTGTATTAGTTTAATTTTTTAATTGTAATGTTTAATAAAATGACTATTAAAAAACAAGTCTAGATTTCCAAAGTGCTGCTTCCAAATTGGCATCAGCCTTAAACTGTTTTGTGACTTTCAGTTGCCCTTTTTCAAGTTGGTTGAGAGCTGTGACTGAAATAAAAATGAAGTTCAGTATCTACACCAGGCTAATCACATTCATTCAATTGTAGGATTGTGGCTTAGAAGACGAATATGCATCTGATGCAATAATATATTGAAACAGGCAAACAAATCTATTGTAGGCAAACTGTAAAAAAAACCTTCTAATAATAGCCTGCATTGTTTGCCTATTTTCCTGTATTAGATTTCTGCAATTGTGTTTCTTTGATTTGTCTGCTCTTTTTCTCCCTCTTTTGCAATTGTCACAATCAAAGGATATAATGCTGAAATAGGATATAATGCCTCTTTTATTGAAATACCTGTATTTTTGGAAAATGGCTAAGTTCTAAGTCTAGCGAACCATCTGGTCCAGACATGGCCTATAATCATTTTGTGAGCCACTCATACCGATCATCCTGAAATATCTAGATCTCCCTATGCCGCAAAAGAAGAATAGAGGATTCTAAGTCCAGACTGCTACAGAGAAAATTATTTTTAGAAAGAAATGGTGAGCCTTCATTGAACTTCTAATCTAAATGTAAGGAGTCTGTGACTTTCCAGTTAGATTCTCAGCATTTCCAAACATCCTAAGAAATAGTAAAAGATGTTACCAGTTGAAGCTCAATGACAACTGGGGGCCAACAGATTCTCTGATGTATTACAATTGACTTCAGATAAAAATTGTTTCTCCAAATATTTATGTTGATGGTGTCTTCCAAAAGAAGGAGATGATGAAGTTGGGACCAACACAGAAGCACTTTACCCAATAACCTATCTTCACAATACTTGATACTCAGGAGGAAGCAGGAGAAGGAGGAATGAGGTAAAAGTGGGATTAAATTATAGGAAGCTGTATTGCATGGTGAGTGTTGAGAAAAATATTGTAATGGTAAAAGCAAAGTAACAGTGGAACCAGTTACTGAACTAAGATAATTCCCCATTACAGGGCATGTAAAGAAGAGTCTATCTAGACAGCATTCTTTTGGGGATAGTTTGATTTGGATTTTTGCATGGAGCATGAGCTCATGCTTGGCCCAAATGGACCTTTCCGGCTTGATGAATCTATGATTATTCACTATTTACACTAGCTGTCAGTTTATTTCTGGGTTCAGATTAAAGGGGTCAGTCCAAAGTATGCATATTAAACTCATTTTGATGGAATATCTTTAACAGAAGATCCTTGTGTGGTATAAAGATTAAAGCTTTGGACTAAGAGCAACAATACCTGAGATCTAGTCTAGCTTCAGCCACAGAAGCTTTTTGGTGATTTTCAGGTAATCATTATTTCTCAGCCCATGCTACTGCAGAGGTTGTTATTGGGGTGAATGGGGAAATAGATTTTGTGCTGTGCTTGCTTGCTTATGTGTCATTGGGTTGTCTTCAGCTCCTAGAAACAACATAGATTTTTTTTTTATCATGACAGTGTCTCCCTAATCTTTTTTCAAGTCCCCCAACTTGAGAATGTACTTCTCTAAAGTGTTCTTCTCTAACTAAGTCCACCCACCTTGCTGCTGGTCATCCTCTTTCCTTTCCCAACATTAGAGCCTTTTCCAGACAGTTACGTGTTTTCATTAATGTGTCCAAAGTAGGATAATTTACCCTTGTCATTTGTGCCTCAAGTGAGAACTCTGGGTTGACCTGTTTGAAGACCCATTGGTTTGTTTTCTTGGCTGTCCACAGTATTCTTCAACGCCAGAGTTCAAAGATGTCAATACTCTTGCTATTTTGTAAAGTCCAACTTTTACTTCCATTGAGTACACAGAATACTATGACTTGCACAATTCAAATTAGAATTGTGCTGTGTTTATCTGTGGTATTAGCAATCACCATGTTAAAAGCAGTAAAAGCATTTGATTTAGTGTTATTATTTTCTCCCCTGTATTTGATTTGAATCAAAACAAATCTCCATATCTCGTGTCCTAGCTGAAGTAGGTTTCTCCAAAATCTCCAAACACAATAGAGTCCATTATTTTCATCCATAATGGTGATTACCAAGGAAAGAATGCCTAAATACCTCTAGAACAGGGCTTTTCAACCTGTGGTACGTGTACCACTTGTGGTACATTAATGAGTGGCAGGTGGTACGCAGCCCTGCCTAGCCAAGTGTAGTGGGGAAGGGAAAGAGCCAGCACAGGCAAAGACTTACAGTGAGAGAGTCCTCTGGAGCTGCAGATTTTACTTATGAATGGAGCCATTTGGGGAGGCTGCCTTAGCCGGCAGCCAGTACTTACATTTTTTTTTTCTTCCTTAAGTGCGGGCTGGGCTCCTTAATTTCCTTTCTAGCCAGTAGCTAATTCTTAAAGGGGAAGTGCCTTTTTAAGCTAGTTCACTCAGCAGCTTGTCTTTTCTGTCTCTGGAGGCCTTTCCTTGTTTGATCAATATATGGAAGAGGAAAAATATGGGGGGGGGTTTCAAATTCTTCCTTCAGAAGGAGATGGGAATGAGAAAAAGGGAGGCAGGGAAGGGAGGCAGGGAAGGAAGTCCCGCCTTAGCACTTGGCCACCAGCAGCTCTGCCATTGACTTTGCTTGTCAAAAGGTTGCAGAAGGGGATCACATGACCTTGGGACACTGTGACCATCATAAATATGAATCAGTTGCCAAGCATCCAAATATAAATCACATGACCCTGTTGCTGCAATGGTCATAAGTGTGAAAAATGGTCATAAGCCATTTCAGTGCAATTGCAACTTTGAGCAGGTTTTTTTTTTGTCACCAAGTTTTTGACACCTTGCTAGGTGGTACTCGAATATTGCCATATCCTAAAAGTGGTACAATCGGTGAAAAGGTTGAAAAGCCCTGCTCTAGAAGTTACTCCTTGGTTCCCAGAGGATGTCAGAAATGTCCATTTTGCACAAAACCTCTAGCATGCAAATGCGTAGGTACTTATATATTGCTGATGTTTAATGTTACATGGTTTGGAGGTTTTTTTGTTTGTTTATTGTTCTTTTTAATGCAATACCTTGCCTACACTGTTTGCGTTGGGTAGCCTTATAAATTTTATTCATAAATTTAGGCATTTTATTGCAAAATTGAATGTCAATGCTGCTGCTCCAAGTGCTGCACAAATTCAGCAAATGCCAAGGAAAAGGGAAAATGCCACAAAGGAATTAATGTACAGTCATGTACTTCCCTTCCCTGGGACCCAGTTCCATTGAACTAACTGGCCCTTCTGTGTAGCTGCATAAATGATTGTACGGTTGCTGTTTTACATTCTGGTTGCCAGAAACTCAGCAGAGAAACTACAAAATACACTGTAAAGCTGTATACAATAAGTCTCCCTGCTCCTCCATTTTATTCTTACAACAATTCTTGGAAGGTAAATAACCAGCCCAAAAGGACGAACAACCACCCTTCTGACTTTTACGTTCTCCCCTCTCGCTCTTTGTTGATAAAGCTTCTTTGCACTCTTGCACAGACACAAAATGAAAATTTATTATGTAAAAGGATAGGGGGTGGGATGAGGGGTTAAATTGAATGTTCAAGTGTGGATTTTTAATATTGTATGTCACATGGAATCACTGTGAGGCCTGGCAGCTATATAAATTGGTTTAATAAATAAAATAATTTTCTCTTTCCCCTTCTCCTTGTATCCTCTAGAGCAGGGCTTTTCAACCTTTTTACCGATTGTACCACTTTTAGGATATGGCAATATTTGAGTGCCACCTAGCAAGGTGTCAAAAACTTGATGACCAAAAAAAAAAAAAACCCCTGTTCAAAGTTGCAATTGCACTGAAATGACTTATGACCATTTTTCACACTTGTGACCATTGCAGCATGCCCAGGGTCATGTGCTTTATATTTGGATGCTTGGCAACCGATTCATATTTATGATGGTCACAGTGTCCCAGGGTCATGTGATCCCCTTCTGCAACCTTTTGACAAGCAAAGTCAATGGCAGGGCTGCTGGTGGCCAAGTGCTAAGGCGGGACTTCCTTCCCTCCTTCCCTTCCCTGCCTCCCTTTTTCTCATTCCCATCTCCTTCTGAAGGAAGAATTTGAACCCCACCCCCCATATTTTCCTTCTTCCATATATTGATCAAACAAGGAAAAGCCTCCAGAGACAGAAAAGACAAGCTGCTGAGTGAACTAGCTTAAAAAGGCACATTTCCCTTTAAGAATTAGCTACTGGCTAGAAAGGAAAGTAAGGAAGGAAAAAAAATGTAGTAAGTATTGGCTTACTAAGGCAGCCTCCCCAAATGGCTCCATTCATAAGTAAAGGAATGCTACAGGCAAAATCCATTCAGGAGAAAAATACTTCAAAATCCCTTGCAGCAAAACTTACAGCTAACAACAGCAGAGCAATAGAAGCTAACATGAGACATCAGCCAAATAGAAATTGCCAAACACTCCTTAAGAACACAAAGCCCACATTGCACAAATCCCAGAACTTCAAAGTCACAAAAGCACATAAGAATCCTTCCACTCTCCGTGCCTCACCTCCAGCCATTGCTGCCTTTTTTCATTCCTGTTGGAGGGCGACCCCTCCCCCACTGCATTTCTTCCCTGTTTGTTGCTACCAGCACAGGTGGCTGCCACAGCAATTGTAGATTGGCTCATGGCCTGCTTAATCTCATCTCCCACCCTCCTCCTCCTTCTTCTTCTTTCCCTTTGGGCAGCTAGAGCTGACTCCGCCTCCTCCCAAGGCTGCTTCTTTTTCTCTCTCTCCCTCTCCTGCCCAAACTGCCTCCTTTTATAGCCTCTCCTGTCTCCGCCCCCCCTCCTCCTTTCTCATGGGGGAGGGTGAGCCATAAGTGAGCCTGGGGCCTTTGCAGCTCCAAAGGACTCTCTCACTGTAAGTCCTTGCTTGCGCTGGCTCTTTCCCTTCCCCACTACACTTGGCTAGGCAGGGCTGTGTACCACCTGCCACTCATTAATGTACCACAAGTGGTACGCGTACCACCAGTTGAAAAGCCCTGCTCTAGAGCAGAGGTCCCCAGCCCCGGTCCGTGGCATGCCAGCATCCGGGCCACACAAACAAGCAAAGCCCCATCTGTGGGATGCAGGCAGCACACAAAACCATGCCCCCTCTGGTCCACGGAAAAACTTCTGTCCACGTAACCGGTCCCTGGTGCCCAAAAGGTTTGGAACTTCTGCTCTAGAGGAAAAAAATTCTATGAAACATTTGGGACTGTGTATTACGGGAATGCATTCCCGCTTCCTCCCACCCGCCAGTCTGCAGAGCCAGAAAAGTTGGGGGCTGCTGTGCCCAGACGTGCTTTATATACCCAAGAAGGTATACAATTGAAGGACAATCAACTGATCATAATTTTTTAAAATTAGAAGATTTGGAAATATATTACATTGTGTACATAAGGAGGAAATTAAAAAGCGAATAGCAATTTCAAAGGAAATATTGAAGAGTAAACTGTTCATAAATGATCATGGGAATATAAATAAATTAAATGTAGAAATGATTGCATGAATAAGGAAAGAGGTATAAATGATGGATGTAAAAGAGATAAAATGTAATCTACTTTGGGATGTAGGGCTTTAGGTTTCTAAAAGAAGTTTATAATTGTATGTAAATAATAAATTAGGTTTAGGATATGGGAAGGACTGAAGTTGCGGTGGCTGTTTGTGTTTTGGAAAAGCAATTGCAGCCAGGCAGGAATGCTTCTTACATCCACTTTTCTCATACATTCAGATATTTACTCAGAAGCATCCAAGTAGTGATGCAGCTGCTTGTGGAAATTGAGCCAAACCCTAGCATTTTCATGGACGAGTTGATGTCCAGAAGTAGCCTCACTCACTCAGAGTTTTAGCTTGTAATAAAAGCAAATAAGGAGTGGGGTGTAGGAGGGAAAGTGGTAAGCAAAGGTACAGATGGGAAAGCATGTTCATGTTACAACGGCACTGGAAAACTTTGACCAGTTCTCATGTTTGTAAGGTATGTGAGGAGTCACAGTATCCCCATGGTCAAAATCCACATGGTGGGCAACCAGCATGTATTTACAATGGTTGCAGCATCTCAGGGTCATGTGATCACCATTTGCAACATTCCCAGCCAGCTTTGCTTAACGACCACATCATTCATTAACAAGTACAGGATTTGCTCATCAATTGTGGCAAAAAAAAGGTCATAAAATTGAGCGTAACTCACTTAAGTGCCTTGCTTACTGGGTCAAACATGGTTATAAGTTGAGAACTACCTGTGTAAGCAGGCAAGATGGCTATCAGTCAACTGCCAAGACCATAAGCTATGGTGAGCAGCATAAACAGGTGGGAGTCCTGTCTGGAGTTTGGCAGCAGCTAGAAAAGGAACAACAACACTGAAATAGTAGCTCATCCCAACTAGTGCAAGAACTTGGAAAAAGGCAAAGGTTGTCTGCTATTTTGCTACCCTTTTTTGAACAGACTGAGTATGAATGACTGAGTATGAAAGATATATTTATGTGGCAACATCAGCTGGCAAGTCCTACAAGTGTGTAGTTGTCCCAGAACAATAGCCTGCCATTAGGAAAGGTGTGTGTTGCAATAAAGCATTATGTACAGTTTTGCTACACTGTGGTTGTTCAGTTCTTGCAAAGTAAAAAAAAAAAAACCAATCCTCATAAGACATTGCACTTTGTGGGAGAGGAATGGAAAAAAAAAACAAGACAAAATGTACCAAAGAGATCTTAAGGATTAATTAAGCAGATTTTGGAGGTGGAGGGAGGAGGATGTATTGTAGGGAATTCTTGATTGGCTTCTAAAAATTGCTGTGGAAAAACATATACAATAATTAATGGAAAGCCTATGGTTCTCCAGATGTTACAATTCTCAGGAGCCAGAAACAGTGTAGATGCTGCAAGCAACCTTTGATAGTTCATGGGTTTTTATTGTGTTGTAAAAGGTCTAACACTTGAACTAGAATATTTGAACTAGCAACGTTTTTGATGGACCTAATTAATGGCATTTTTTTTTTATTTCTGATTGCTTGATTGATTGCTGTTTAGGCCTGCTCCTCATGTAAAATGCAGGAAATGATATGGGCCGTGGATTTTAGCAAGCCAAGTTGGGGCTGAGAGAAAAGTTCTTGAAGTCCTCCCCCTACCATTTCAGTAACTTTTACTGTCACATTTTTAACTATTCTTTCCCTATTTTAAATTGTTATATTCTGTGTTTACTGTATGTTTTTTTACATTTTACATGGTTTTTAGCATTTTATTTGGACACCACCCAGAATCCTTCTGTGAGGGAGATGGGCGTTTTCTAAATATAATAAATAAAATAAAATTTATTTGTATTTCCTATTTCTTAACCATCCCCATCTCCCTCAGAGAGGGGGCTCTAGGCAGTGTACAATGTAATCAATATATAAACAACATACAGCATTAACATTAAAATATTATAATTAAAGTTTAATTTTTTTAAAAAATATAAAATATAACATTATAAAAATTCAAAAAGGTAAAATGTGTATAAATCATGTCAAGAACCAGAATGCTTGAGGGTAGTTGCCTTTTCTGATTGGGCTGAGAGTGATGTAAATAAAAAATGTCTGTATTTGTCAACTGATGCTGAATATAATATCGAAGAATCCAAAAGAACAATATATCCTGTGAGGAAAAAAAATGAAACAGGAGTTAATGATACTGTATTAATTAAGGTGTTGGTGATGAATTAGGAACAGGCAGGTTAATGTCTCTCTTGACCATGAAGTTCACTAAGTATTAATGGCCCAGTTAGGCTTTCTTAACCTCACCTGCTTCACATGCATTTTTTTGTGTGTGTAGCCTTAATATGAGGGAGACCTCCTGTGATGTAAGCTTGAACTCCTAGAAGAAAAATGGGATAACAAAAAGTATAGTAGTTTTGAAGCTCATAAACATACAAAAGTTCAGAGAAGTAGACATTTTTGACAATTTTTTCAATAATATAAATGGACCCAGAAATCCACACTAACTCTCTTTTGAGTAGACCCGATAATTTGATTATCTCCCGATAATTTGATTAGCAAAGTTTCATTTGTTCAAATGTGGATACCACTATAGTCAGTAGTCCTTGCTGTTCTGCTCTTCTTTGTCCTAGCAAACATATATATCTGACTTTTTAAGACATTGGGATCCTTCATTTCCCCCAGTTCTTTTGCATCTCTAAAACTACTCAGATTAAATATTTGCAGGAAATGCATATATTTGTTTCTAAAAGCCATTTATCAGAGGACTGCAAGATAGAGTATCTACCTGTATACGTAATGTTGTGCAGAGAACTCTAACTCTAACATTAATTTTTATTTCTTTCCTACTAGGGGACTTAATATAGATTACAAGGCAGAAACGGGTCCACTGTTTACTTTTTGGCCAAGGCTTTGTAATATGTTTATTAATCCTTAAAATGGCAAAAATCTCATGTTTTTACTTGAAATAACAACCTTCGCTGCAAATATCATTTAATAGCAGCCCAATAAATAAATAAACAAATGCTCAACATATTTCTCTGAAATTGGGATGCTTTTATCAACCTAAATATTTTTAATGGCCCTACTAATTTTATCCAATTTGGTTGAAATAAAGAAATTATAATTATTTGTGTTGTAATCAGTATAGCCTAAGGCAGGACTGGGCTATCTTTATTGCACCTCAAAGTCAAGCAGGCTGCTACTAATTCAGTCCAAATGAAAATAGGATTTTTAAGTTCTTAAATGAATCCCAAATGAAATCTTGTGGTTGATGTCTATCTAGCTGCCTAATTAACTGACATTCACAGACAACTCTGACTGGGTCTAATGATTTCTTATAAAATATTGGCATAGCCTTATTGCATGTTGTATTCGCTGCTCCACAAACTACCTTTTTATGATCCTGTAGCCCCTATTTGGGGTGGTGAAGATGGTTGTCTCCCACTCAAAAGTTTAATAATTCAATCCTAAGTAGAGGCAGCTGTTTCTCTTCTAGGGTGCAAAGAAAAAATAATTGTTGCATAAGCGTCAGGAAGGGATCCCTCCAAAAAACACTCAGCTCCATCCAGTTGCCTCAGTTCTACCCTGAATAGGGACTACAAGGTCATAAAAAGGGAATTTTTATTGCAAGTTGCATTCAAAATGAAAATAAGTGGAATGTCTTCTTACTCTAATTCACTGTATTTTTTTTTTATATACCATGACATTTGTGCTCCCTTTGTAGCAGGTGTTGAGAAAACACATGGTAATACGTGACGCTAGTAAAATTTCTATCACTGGAAATCAAATTTAGTCTTACAGATTTCAAACTATCCAACTTAACTGAGAGTAAGTGCGTGAACCCATTGACTCCTTATCATGTCTTAATATATTTCGAATTAACCTGTGTCCACTGGTGGGCTCAGAACAGTGTGATTGTAGCTCTGGCACCTTGTATATGTGCCCAGCATTGATGAACCTTCAAAGGGCTTTGAATATCCTGCTGTGACTGCCTTCTTACCATTTTGTTTTTACCTCCCCCAAATGCTGCAGTGTGCATGTTTGTATGATCTGTTTCTCTTTTCTTACATCTCTGACAAAATGGTGCTTGTTCTCCTAGTGTGTATGCCAATAAATAGAATCAATAAGAACTTTGTGAGTCTTTAATCTGCCCCTGAATTCCTGGTTTGTTTTGCTGCTGCAGAAATGGCTACCTCTCTGTTGCAGCCAAAATGGTGAGACAGGCAGAAACGTGTGTTAGGATGTCTCAAATGTCCTACCTTCAGAGCAGACCATTCCATAATTTCTCTCATGCTTTCTCTAGACCATGGGTGTCAAACTTGCCACATCATGTAACGTGTTGCAACATATCATGACTTTTTTTGCATTGCCGGAACTGAGATGGGTGCGGCCTCCACATGATGCAACTGGCCCACGGGCCAGCAGTTTGACATCCCTGTTTTAGACTAATATCTGGCCCAGGCCTATATTTTTATTAACAAAATATAGGATGAAATATAATGATAAAAGTGTAGGCTTGAACTCTCCCAATCTACTCAATGAAAAAGTGAGAGTTTGCTGGAACTGAGCAGACCCTGGCCTTAGGAGAATCCTGGGCACGAGAGGGGCCTACATTGTGCACTGTCTGATAATGAATCACGATAGAAGTTGAAATATTATATATCTGTATATGAATATTCCTGAGAGCTGGAAGCAATCTTGAACAACAATTAGTGAAGCATAATTATAGTTTTTTTTATAACAAGGGTTCCTTGATGCTCCTTGATGTTGTTTTCTTACAGACATTTCATTACCCAAACTAGGTAACATCATCCGATGATGTTGCACTGATGTGCACTGATGAGGTTACTTATTTCGGGTAATGAAATGTCTCGGAGAGCATCAGGGACCTCTCATTTCAACCCTGAGCTACAAATATTCTCCTTTATTAGTTTTATAACATAGCAGAAAAGAGATTTATGTACAAGAAATACATTGTAGGAATGGCATTGTACATCCTACCAGGAGAAGATTCAAAGACCTTTGAGATTTGTGCCTGGAAAGAAAGGCAGAAGGAAGTGACTTTGATGAGTGATCTCTTAAAAAGCAGGCAGAGTGATACACAAAGAGGAGAGATGGAGTAAAACTAATTCTCTGTCTCTGCCCTCTTGCCCCTTGTGGTCAGTAGGTCCTGAGGTATTAAAGAGTCAGAATCATTAGGTTTGGACTTCCAAGAAGCCATTTGTCACTGGAAGTCACACAGGCTTTATGGTGTCATCCTTCATTCTCTTCTTTTTTGTTCAAGCAATAATTCTTTTCTTGTGTGAGATTGCAATATGGTATTTGCCAGCTGTAGGGTGTTTCTGCAATAAACACTGGTACTGACAGGTACTGTGGCAGATTTCCAATTTCCAGCCAAGCTGGCTTGGAGTATAAGATGCCAGATGAAATTAAACTTCATTTTTTAATGATTAGGCTCTGCATCACCTTCACGAGGCACTCTTTGCAAACACTATCTCTGGAAAGATAATTTGGGAGGCTGCATATGCTCTAAGGAATTTGCATCAGAGAAATGAAGCCAAAACATGCACTGACTGGCAAGGGCAATTGGGAAAACCTGAACTGGTGTATGTAAGCTGGAACATCACTTGTCAAAAAGCCACATAGCTCATTATTCAATCCTGCCTGTACAGGGATTAGCAGTGTGTGATTTATTTAGTGGAGAGGCTAGAATTGTTTTTCAAAGGAAACAACATGAAATTTCTCTGACCAGTGCTGATATAATTCCAATGTAAATCATTTTAGCTCATTCTTCATTCAGCTGAAAGCAGAACACAAAATATGCTTATTGTGGTTAGGTATTGTCCTTTGGGCAAAAACCCCCCTCACATTGGCATATGTCAGGTTGTTCCTTTCTATTTTTGCAGCTGCCTTGTTGTGGTAGATTAAACCAGGTGAGACAGCCTGGCACAAAGTCAACCAATAACCTTCATGCTGATCTGGGATTTCACTCCACAGTCCAATATACCAGCCTGAATTTTATGTAAAATCTAGTGCTGATTTGTTCTACTCTAAATCTATTTGGCTTAGTTTAGGAGACAAGGCCTGTGGCCTCCAGATATCAGTAATCTCCGTAGGGCTTACAAATCCCCCATCCCCTATTTCAATTATGTCATAATTTTTAATTCTGTTGTCTAAAGTCAGTAAGTTCTAAGTATAACTTACATTGATTTATATAACTTAAAATTTAACTTACAAAGCATAGGTTATTTACAAACACTTCTTTAGGCCTATTGCTCCCAAGTGGACCTTGGAAGATATATTCTGCAGACTGGGGATAACTAGGACAAAATCTAAATTTAATGAAATTGAACTATAGCTAATATCATCTTCCATGTATCTAATACTTTTTGAATTAAAATTAAAAGTGCAATTTGGAGACTTTGAGACATTGTGGCTGAGGATTTGAGGGACCACTTCTGTGGGGGGAAATCAGGAATCTAGGCAATGTAAAATATAGTTATCACGGAAAATCTGAACTTGATCTCAAGTTCAAAACAAGGAAATTACATAGATGGATCTTTCAATCAAGCAAAATCACCTTTGTGATGGAATTTCTTGTAATATTTCAAAGTAGTATTTCTGGTTTAAACTATTGATTTCAAAATATGTAATTTCAAAACATGAAATTAAAGGGTTGCATCTTCCAGGATATTTCAGAATTGTCATGTAGTGTTGTTCATCCTCAAAATGTTATTTTTTTAAAAAAAGCTTTACAGATTTCATTAATTTATTATTTTATAACAATCTGTTTGTTGGAGGGCAGACACCGATTGCCTTCTGATGGCCATGCAATAGAGCAGAGCCTAGTGACTTCCTTAGAAATTTGGGTGGAATTATCCAGTAATAAGAACTGTACAATCTCAGATTTGCACCTAGCAAGGAGTGGATATAGTAACATAGATTACCAATCTTGACATGGTCAAGGTAGTCCAGGGCTAGGCAACCTTGGCTCTTTTATGACTCGTGGACTTCAACTCCCAGAATTCCTGAGCCAGCCATGCTGGCTCAGGAATTCTGGGAGTTGAAGTCCACGAGTCATAAAAGAGCCAAGGTTGCCTACCCCTGAGGTAGTCCTTTATGCCATTTTTCTTTCCCAGAAATCAGCATTTACTTTTGGTTTGACCAAATAAATAAATGAAACAACATTGCAGACAATGGATTTGCTTAACAACCACTGCATTTGTTTAATGACTGCCACAAAAAAAGGTTGTAAAATCAGGCATGGTCGCATGGTGACCTGCTTAACAATTGGCACAATTTACAACTCAAATTATGACTATAAGTCAACAACTACTTATATTGTTTTGAAGACTGAAGCTGAATTAGTTTTGAAGCTGAGCATATCTAGTGGCGATCTAGAGAATGTTAACTGAGCTGCCTTTACACCATGTTCATGGATATTTACACATCTTTAAAAATAGTTTTGAATAATAAAAGAGGTGTGACAAAAAATTCCCTGAAGGATAATTTCAAACATTGAATCAGCTTCTAAGTGAAAGTTATAGTTTGGACTCCAGATCCATTATTTTTAGTTCTTCAGCTGAGAAGCAACAGAATAATGTTGTTGTTGTTTTTAAAAAAATACTGGCTGTATACAGAACACAAAATAACAAGAGTTGGAATGGACCTCGGAGGTCTTCTAGTGCAACTCCCTGCTTTAGCATATGTTCCATGAAGAGTTAAAGTCATTGTTTCTATAAGTGAAAACTTGGGTCAATAGGTGGGCCAATGAATCACTTCCATAGTTATCTTCAGCAAGTAGCTGAAGAAGCATTTTCAATGATTGTGGAAGGAAGGATCTCTGTGGAAGAAAATTCTGATTCAAGATTTGGTAGAGTCTTGGGAGTAAAGCAAGGAGCACAGAGAATGGTTTCATAAATTCGGACTCCCCTGCTTCTAAAGCTTTGTATTTTTTCTTTATAAAGGCAAAGTTGCATCCTTGTGCCAAAATGATGTGGTCCTACTAACAAAAAGATATTCTAATTGGCAATATAAGCGGCAAATTAACAAATTCACACGGAGCGTATCAAGTGCTTTAAATATTAAGGATTCACCTTCCACTTGTCCTCCACTTGGAATCAACAAATCTCATACGCAGAGGACCACAAATGAGATAATTAGATATGTAAATTGGAAAGGTAACCATTTTGTTCCTGCAGCAGTTAAACTATTTGGAGCCAAGGTGATTCTACCTCTAGAAATTGAAATTCACACATTAAAGATGCTTAAGTTTGTATTGAAACCCATTTCTTAAAATGTAATGCTTGCTATATGTCCTTCATTTTGCTTATCTGTATCACTTTGTTTTCTTAGGCATCTTTCTTGTACTTCATTGCTTTAAAGTATCTTGGAATAACCCTTTTTTTTCCATTTCTTTCTTGCTCCTGGTATTTTAGGTTTCCCCCCCCTATAATCATTGAATTTGTAGCAAACAATAGTGAATGGATGGTTTCTGGTAAAGGTTTTTAATAAGCTACAATCTTCATGATTCATTAGTCTGGGCAGGGATTGTGGTAAAGCTATACATTTAAGCTTTGCCTCCAGAGACCTTGACTGAGTTGATTCGCATTGTTATTCATATAGACACAGTTTAAATGACATACAATATCAGGAGATTATTGTCTGTATCAAGACTGTCTCTTTCAGGCCATTGGCCCAGTTTTTCAGACGCATTCAATGTTCATAAAATATTCTTAGTCATTAGAATTAGTATCTATATCATTGGAAGTTAGGCTGTGAACATATGTTCTCCAGATTGGAGTCCTCTACATTTATTGTAGAACAGAACAAAATAAAAGAATTGGAAGGGACCTTGGAGGTCTTCTAGTCCAACCCCCTGCTCAGGCTGGAAACCCTATACCATTTCAGACAAATGGTTATCCAATCTCTTCCTAAAAACTCCCAGTGTTGGAGCATTCACAATTTCTGAAGGCAAGTTGTTCCACTGATTGTTCTATCAGGAAATTTCTCCTTAATTCTAGGTTGGTTCTCTCCTTGATTAGTTTCCAACCATTGCTTCTTGTCCTGCCTTCAGGTACTTTGGAGAATAAGTTGACCCCCTCTTCTTTGTGGCAGCATCTTTTCATTAAACTGAACATACCCAATTCCAGCAACTGTTCTTTATATGTTTTAGCCTCCAGTCCCCTGATCATCTTTGTTGCTCTTCTCTTCACTTTTTCTAGAGCAGGGGTGTCAAACTGCAGGCCTGCGGGCCAGTTGCATCATACGGAGGCCGCACCCATCCCAGCTCCGGCAATGCAAAAAAAGTCATGATACGTCGTGACATGTCACGTGACGTGGCGAGTTTGACACCCGTGTTCTAGAATCTCAATATCATTTTTACATTGTGGTGACCAAAGCTGTATTCTTGAGTATTCCAAGTGTGATCTTACCAAGGCATTGTACTATTGTACTATCTCCCAAGTTGTGAGGCCAAAACATAACTGAAATAAATTAGCAATGAATCTGGTAATTAAGGCATCAGAGAGACACATAGTACAGTCCCTTTTGTGTAGCAGTTTGTGTGGGTACACTTTCCTTGATGGCTGCTGGGTTTCTACCCCATCTAATTTGATTTTTTTTTTGGGATGATTATTTTATTGTTTAATTTATTTGCTGTTTATCTTGCCATGGGGCTACTCTAGACCGCTTACAACAATAAAAAGGAAATATGAAAAGAGTGTGAACAGAACAGAAGGTAATAGAACAATAAAATAAACAATGAAAAATAACACAGTGAAGAATAGAACTATATGATTACCAACAAAGAAAGCTGTATGGGTAGAGATAAGAGAACAAAAGCAAAGCTTCGGTTTCTGCATCATTTTAACTTAGAAACGTTCCAATGGAAGAGAATATCTGTAATTTAATTGTTAAATTGTAGAGTCCTTGGAGTTCTGTGAGGTGGGTTGTTTGCAGATGTTTCATTGCTTAACTAGGTAACATCAGTACTGTTGAGTGTGGGGTTTGCTCTCACTAGCTTGCCCTGCCAGTAGGGGTAATTGGTAGTTCCTTGATTAGGGTTTTCTGCTTGATTATTTGTCTGCTATTAATTTTTCCAAGTTGAAACTATTAAGTTTTCCAAGTTGAAACTATATTTGAATTTGTCTTTGTGTTGTGAGATTAAGGAGTTTTCATAGTATCTTCTGATTGCTAGTTGGTGTTTATGGATGAGCTCTGCTAGTCTTCTGCCTGTCTGTCCCACATAGTAGCTGTTGCTGTCATTACACTGTATGTTGTAAACGACTCCTGTTTTTTGTTTCTTTTTAAAGCTGCTGGCTGTTTTGGTTTAATTAATTTGCTTTTGAAGTCTTTAGTTGGTTTGAGGGCTATGGTGATGCTGTGTGATTGTAATAGTCTGTTGGCTATTTCTGAGAGATTTTTGATGTATGGTCATGTTATCCTTGTCATAGCTTATGTTGGTTGTATTGTAGTCATTTGAGTGCTCAGGCAATTTTTTATAAAGTTGTGTGGGTATCCACTTTATTGGAAGATGTATAGGCAGTCTCTTTCCTTTTTCTGGTGTTCTGGATTGTTGCAGATTATTTGTACTCTTCTGAATTATGTTCTTACATAGTTCTTGTGAGAGATTAGGTTGTTACTTTGGTAATGGATCACTTGGTTAGAATGGGTTTTCTTTATAGACTTGCATTTCTAATTTTCCATCATTTCCTCTGCTCATGAGGATATCCAGGAAGGGTAGTTTTATTCTTTTCTTCTTCCCTTGTGAATTTTATTCCTTTGAATCTATTATTGCTTTGTGCATTTTTTCTAGTTATTCCTTTTTTATTATGATAAAGGTGTCAGCTACATACTGGATCCATGCCTTTGGTTATACGTATTGGAATGTTCTAGTTTCTAGATGCTGCATTACAGTCTCTGCCATGAGGACAGAGAGTCTGTTCCCTTGGATATTTCTCTGATTTGCTGGTATATTTGTCCATCAAACTAAACTGGCTCCTGTCTAATGCTTTTTTTTTTTAATCTAAACCCTACTGCTTCCAAAATGATAGATAAGATGTGGTTAAGAAAAATCATGCTGGGTGACGCTAGAAATAAAGGCGAGGAGCAACTTTAAATTTGACTTATGTTACCAAAAGTCACCATGCTCAACATGGCAGTCCTTTTATGAACAGGCAAGCCTTTTTGTTGTAATTGTGGGAAGATTTAAAATATGCTTTTGAAATTACATATGTGCCTATCCTTATCTTTCAGGTAATATTATCTACTCTAAATAAACAAATCTGGTTTAAGCTTAGCTGCTCAAAATCATGGTGTACTTTTTAACTTCTACAGAAGGATCTCAAATACTTTAAAACAAATCCTAAATTGTAGCTTTTACTTCCCAGGCTGTTTTTTTTTTTTTAAATGACCTCATCTTTTCTTTACATGCTGGAGTTTAACTTTCATTGTAAGCGTCCAGCATAAATTCTCTCTGGATGCAAATCTTCCTGTCAAGAGTACAAGCTGACATCTGATCAAAGGTCACCTCTCTTTTGTGTTTCTATTTGATACTGAAATTTCTATTTCATTTTTATCTGTCATGGTCAGTTAGGGGAACTGCATCTTGATGAGAAATTACTGATGCATTTCATGTCTTCTCCTGGAAGTGGTGTGTGGGTCTCTTTTCATTCTCTCACCTTCTTCCTTTTATCTCCTTTCATATCTTACGGGTGTTTTAATTTGAATGTGTTTTCATTTTTAATGGAATAGTTAAATAGCGTGGTCCAGTGCAACTTCTGAAGATTGCTGCTTATTAACTGAAGCTAAATTTGCTATGAGATGAAACCCCAGAAGCTGATAAAATCACCACCATTCTCTTATTTGTAGCTTTTATTTTATTCCTTGCTTGGATAGTATGTGATAAGGCTCTATACTGTTTTGGGCAACAATTGTTGAGGGGGGAAACAGAATTTAAACACAAGTGCATTGGTAGGATTGTTAGATGTGAAACGTAACAAAAATAGTATAGAGCAGATCTAAATATTAAACCAAAAATCTCAAGAGCCCTTATAATCTAGAGTAGGAATTGGCAGCCTGCCACATCTGTTAAATTGCTAAATGATCCCCATGTATTGATCATTGATTTGTGTCTCTGGGTATATAATATATATGTGTGTCATGATTCTTGCATAAGCTCTCGCAAGAATCCTGAGTGACATTGCCAAAATCATATAAAAATGGTGAGATCTTGTGAATATTCAGACTATTGGAGGGAACCCAAGGACACACTGGAGAAGCACATGCTTCCAGGCAAAGCTGAGGCACAAACACAATATCAGGAAGATTAAGCAGGAGTTAAGCCAGGTTTTAAAGACTCTTTAGAAATGGAGTCCATTGTGCCAGCTGCACTGATTTCCAGAACATTTCTAAATCAATCAGAAGAGTCAGTCTTCATTGACTAAGCTTTAAACATCAGAATCAAGATATTTGATGATCTCTACCCATATTATTATCCCTAAACCATAAGATCTGTCAAAAAGATTCTTGTTTGCCCACATTTGAGATAAATCAGAGTGGCAGAGGTAATGAGGATGACTATTACTGCAGTGGCCTCACATCTCTGAAACTTTATCAACTAATTTGTTAAGTTTAGTCATTTGGAGATCCTAAAATGTATTCATTTCCTTCTAAGTTTTTTTTTTTTTTTACAGAATTGCAATAGCAATGCTTTCTGTTTTTTCATGTTGCTAAGGATGGGATCACTGAATTTTATTAATTCTAATATTTATTGTTGTATTGTTTTATGTTTTAAGCCTTTCAGAAAGGTGGAGTAACATAATTATAAAAATTCAAATGCATTCAATCTAGGAAACATCCAGAAGGCTAAAAACATTTTACATAAATGAACTGCTGTTTCTACTATCTCTATGCTGTGCTAAACATTTCTTCTGTTTTATCACTCATGTTCACTTTGGTGGAAAAGAAAATGTATGTCCTCATCTATCTTTATGTTCCTAGTTCTGTAACACTGGAGAAGGATTCTCCATTGCCATAGACATACCTGTTATAAAGTTCACAGATAAAAATGGAAATGTACTTTCCTGTTAGCACTTTTTCCGGATAAGACAGCTGCAGTGGCATTACAATACAGATGCAACTCATTTGTCTGATGATAGGTTTTAGATATCGGCGCTTTGGAGTAGACCTTTCCATTATATTGAAAAATCCTGCTGCATTCATGCAATTTACTTCTGTCAGGATTGCTTCCTGACAAACAAGCGTTTGAGCTACATTGTCATTGTCTCCTGTGAAGAGATATACGATCCCGTGAATATACGAAATTCACGTATTTTAAAATACCAACCAATTTAGACAGGCAATAGACAACAAAAAAAATATAAAATCTTCTTTTTGGGGAGAAGATATCTTGCAATGCATGAGATTATAAAGCTAGTCTTGGAGGAAGATGCACCAGTCTTTAATCTGCTGAACAAAAATAAAATCATTGTGTCTTCATTCATTCACCATCTACTTAGTAGTAATAAAATTTTGGAAACAAGAGTTTACTCAAATGCCCCAAAGATGGCAGCAGAGTACTTTCAATTCCTCCTCGTTTCTGAACAGAGCTTGCAAATCTGGAAAGGTTTTATTATAAAGGCAATTAGGTTCAGACTCAATCCCCAATAGATATATCTCTGATTGTTCACTTTGAAAATGTAATTATGCTAAGTCATCATGACACCTGAGAAAAAGTACAGCTAGAGCCAGAACATTTTGAGGTGGAAATATTCTTGGTGTTTGCAATATTTCCAAAAGCAAACATTCCTTTAGGATTTGTTCGTATTCACTATTTTGAAGAGAAAGGTTAACAATCTCAGTCTTCAAACGTAGACTCTGTTCGGCCTGGGGAGATTCTCTAACTCATAAAAATGCACAACGCTTTTGAAGAAAATATCCAAATATGAAAAAGCAAAGCTTAGACAGCCAGTTGGAAATTCTTTTCAGGATGGAACAAAAGCATTTCAACAGATTCAGATTGTGTTATGAAGACCCTTAATTCAATGTAAAGTTCTATTAATAGACCTCCTGGGTTCCTTTCTCTCTTCAGGGAGATGGGAGTGGAGGCTATCAAATATTCACTATAGCTATAAAAACAATTAAAGTACAAAGGTGAACAAAAAATAGTTGACTTCACTTGCCCCCCACCCCCCCAATAAATAAGCTAATGTCCAAAACACACATATTTCAAGGTAAAGGGAGATAGAGGTGAACTCTCTGAGGGAAACCTGATTTTAAAGTCCAAAACTTCTTCTTTGTTGCAGCCTGTTCCATAGTCATGCAGAGCATTTAAATTTAAATTTAAATTTAACTTGCTCTTTTCTATTGTTCTTTGTCCTCTTACTACTTTTCCAATTTTTTAATATCATTTTTTTTTAACCTTCTCTTCAGGATGGCTATTGTCTCTAATTGCTAGGAGAAGATCTTGACTGTTCCCTTCAGCTTTCTTTGTGTTTTTTTACTAGATTTGTGAATTTTTTTTGAAAGGGGTACTTTGAAAGCCACTTTGGTGTGATAAACAGTCCCTTCCTTCTTCTATTCAGCTACATATGTGATAAAAATAACAATGAATTGTTCTCAAGACTACAAACAGATCTAGTTCCTTTGTCCCTATAAAAGGACCAAACAGTGGTCATATGGAAACAGAATACTGCCAAATTAGGATAAATGATTTCTTTTTCTTTGAGGAGAACTAACAACACTGATTGATTACCAGAATCTTTTTGAAGAACCGCAATTCATTCCAAAAGTAATAGAAGAGTAATCTTCATTATAAAGCTCTGTCTCTCTTTGCTTATTGGGATGAAATGATTTTGACTTTTTAGTCCAAGGAAAAGCATCTTCAGGTATTAAATTTAACTAAATCTGATCTCAGAAAATAGTTTAGGCAGGGTCTGAGTTTTTCTTTCCTCCTGAGGCAATCCTAGCCTGTATCCTAAGTAGTGATGCTACTGTACGTGGAGGCAGGCCCAAAGCTAAGTGTTAATTCTAAAAAATGGATACAGCTGCCTTGGTTTTAGAGTTTTCTTTTTCTTTCCAATGGAGGGCTATATTCTTTCACAGGTAATATGTGGAGAAATCTGGCAGGACAAAGCCAAAATTTGGCATTTAATTATTATTATTATCCTTTTGCTCTGTCAAAGGTACGAATTTATTTGCTTTCAAAAAAAGTTTTTTTGTTTGTTGTTGTGGAGTACTTTCGTGATCTTTCGTGGAATTAAGGAAAAGAACAAGGATGGTGTTCTTTATAAAATATGCTGCTTTTCTATAGTTCATCTTTAAACAGAAGGAAAGATGATGTCTTTGGAACTTGCTGAATGGTGCCCCTCCCCCTCCTATCTTGGGTTTCCACTACTGATATTTCAAACAACCCCCCAACATTAACTCTTTTCTTCTAAAAGTGATACACTATCTCTTTAACCTCAAGGCAGCCTTTTCTTAGAAAAGCTTTTCCCCCAGTTCTTCTGCGTTGTGCCCACCATTTTTCTATTATTCATCCTGCAAACTAATTTGAACTAGTTGCAAACTGTAAGACTTTTGAGATAGATATGTCTTTACATCAACTCACACACTGCCAGAGCAAATAAATATTGCAAAACTATGTATGGTAATGTAAAATCTCTGCTTTTTCCCCACCAGATTGATTTCAACCAAGAGGCAATTAAAAATAATATAAAAGCTAGGGGTAGTCCCGTAAAACAGGTTAAATTTGACTGGAGATCTTCAGTACTATTTTCTGAGAATATACTAACCTGCTGATGGTTAAAATATAGCTTCATTCTTTTTCTTTAAAAGTGAATCAGCTGTAGAAACTTATTTAAAAGTCTCTAGTCAGCAGTTCATTCATTCTTCTTATGATTACATGCATAAGCTGTGCTTATGACAGTCTCAAAATATTTATTAGTTTTCAGATTGATTGCAGAAGACTTCCCATTAGCCTTCCTTTCTGGGTCAAGTGAAAAATGATTAACTTAGGAGGTGTGAGAAAAAACATAAAAGTTTTTTTTAAAAAACATGATTGATTGCAAAAAGAGTGGATGGGAAAACCGAACCCTGTTATAAATAAAACAAATTAAAAGGGAGGGCAATCAAAAAAAGTGTTGGCTGCAGAATATGCTGCGGGTATAGATTTAAGAACAAGCACATCCTTATTTTATCAAAACTGATAGTTATGCCTATTTGTTTCTTGCCAGAAAAGTAAATACAGTATGTGTATCACCAGTGAGTTGAAATAAAAAGGATACAGCAGATAAGAACTGTAAAAGATCCTTTATGAAACAACCAAATGCATACCATTGATTTCCCATGTTTCCAGAAGCTGTCAAGCAGAACATGAATGACAAACATGTAAAGCCCTCACATAATAGGCTACATAGGTATCAATGAAAGAAGGAAAGAACCTCATTTAGGCTTAAGCATCTCAAAAAGTTATTGCTTGAAGACAATCCACTTCTCACTGTGTTACTAACCAACTGGTGTTGGATGGCTTATTGTTTGCATTACACTAGGTGCCATATAGCCATCATATCCACTAGAACTGATAGACTGAACTTTGTGGATTGATCCAAATATCAAAACTACCTTTGAAAAGCTCACTAAGCCAGTGATTCTCATCACATCTGTTAAAAGTGTTTTCCAAAGATTTTATGTAAGTGTTCCAAAGGATCTTGGAGAAAAGGGCAGGACAGACAGAGGCTCTTCCTGTGCAGTCATGGCTTTTGTCTCCTAGGATTTTTATTGTTGTACTTAATATCTATCCAATCATCTCTAGCATCTAGAATCAATAACTTGTTCGATTAGTCAAATTTCATTGTAATTTCCAGAGTAACCTCAAGTGGCATAATAACAATCACATGAATATCTTCAGATGATTTTTTTCCTCCCTCAATAAGCAAGGAAATACTGTTCTTTTCATCAAAAAATGAGAACCGTTTTGCACTGACTTCCAGGAAAGAAAAAGAAAAAAAATCAGAAGTAAATTTGCATTAGGAACAAAGCAATAACGTAAGTCTAAATTTTCTGCACTTGGCTTTCACAGGAGCAGAAATATTACAAGGGACTCTTCTTGGAGGTCTATGTACATCAGCTTCCATTTTTTAAAAAAAATATCAGTTTTATTAAGTTTTAAAGAGATATAAAATACGAAATAACAGAAAAGGAAAGGTTGGAGGGAGGAGAAGGGATCAAAAAGGAAACAAAGCTAAATAGGCATTTGTGTTTCATCAAATAATCAGTTTTGCCATCCTTGCCAATTCCATTAATTTCAGTTGCGGAAATTTGTGTATATGTGCATATAAAAAAATCTTTGCACTGTCATATATAAATACAAAATTCCATGTTTTCTTTCAATCTGATTATCCATGATATCTAAAGAAAAGCTTCTGATTTCAACTTTATATCCATTTTTAATATTTTATGAATCAAACAACTTATCTGATCCCAATACTCGTTGGCAGTCTTATATGTCCACCAAAGATAATAAAAGGTACCTTCACAATTATTATGCTTCCAATTCTTATTTGATTTTCCCTTATGCATCTTTGACAATTTCTCTGGAGTTAAATGCCCACAATACATCATTTTATTAAAAAAAGAAATTCAAATTACAATTCTATGAAAATTTCAATCCATAAATTCACGTATTTTCCCCTTCTTAGACTCCTCTGCATTTAAGCAACAACCACTGAGGGGAAATTTTACACGTACAAAGAGGCTAAATTAAAGTTCATATAAGTAGCAGCCCAGCTCCTTTCTAGCACAGCTCTTATCTACTCTGCATAAAAGAAAAATACCACAATATGTTTTTGTGTCTCTCTTTGCATGTATGTGCTATGAATGAATAATCAGCTGTCCCTCCTTTGTGCAGAATACAAGGCTGGGCATAAATTCTGTACTGGGTACTAGCAAAGAAATGTCTATGTGCATAACTTTTGTGCAGCTGATGAGGTTATGAGCTGAATTTTTTCAAACCAACTGGGAATAAGTATTCAGGGTCTAAGAGCTAAGGACCCTACTATTCTGCTTTCAAAATTAATCTATATGGTATGAACATCTTACAGGCTGAGCAGTTATGTGCAGACAACTTCTCATGCTACACAAGTTTATCACAAAAATGAACTTGCACGGGTCCACATTGCTGTGTTTCTGTAGACCCAGAGCTTCAAATATACATGATCATATAGACATACTTCTGTGAAGTTGTGAAGACATTTTTCACGTTTATAATTTATCACAATACAGGTAATCCTCAACTTATGACTATAACTGAGCCCAAAATCTATGTTGCTAAGTGAGAAATTCGTTAAGTGAGTTTTGCCCCATTTTACGACTTCTCTCATCACATTTGTTAAGTGAACCACTGCAATTCTTAACTTAGTAACACAGTTGTTAAGTGAATCTGGCTTCCCCATTGATTTTGCTTGCCAGGTCGCAAAAGGGGATCACATGACTCCAGGACACTGCAACTGTTATAAATGTGAGTCAGTTCACAAGCTTTCAAATGTAAGTCACCTGAGCATGGGGACGCTGCAATGGTTATAAGTGTGAAAAATGTCATAAGTCACTTTTTTCAGTGCTGTTGTAACTTCGGACGGTCACCAAATGAACTGTTGTAAGTCAAGGACTACCTGTGTAACTATCACAAAGAAAAACTGAATAAAATGCAGATATTTAGGCTTAAAATGGCATATACATTAATGTTTTTATCATTATACTTAAGGACTGTACACATTTTTATGTGGAAACAATATTTTAATAATTTCGGACATAAAAATACTTTTCATCCTCCTATATCAGCACAGCCATATATGTCTGTGAAAGGCACTATCTTTCAGTAATTGAGGTGGCAGAAAGTGTGCTGACTTAAAATTTGGAGCCAGATCCAATTCTGTCACAGAAAGGGGGAGGTGTGGTTCTTAACGTGGGTAGCTCTTTAATATGGATCATTTGTTCTGAAAACTCACTAAACCTGTGTAATAAAATAAGTTGGCAGACATGGAGGAGCAGCATATGGTGGAAGGAAGAGAAAGCAATCGGTAACAAATTGGCTTCATCCTCAGCCGGTACTACAAGGGAATGATAGAACTGGTAGTGAGTATACTACTGGGCTTGTGGGAAGCAGCAGGCGTAGCAGAAGTAGTCTGTGGGTGGGCACCAAAACAGAAGGTAAACAAAATGATGTTTCCCCCAGGCACATATTATCATCTTTGGTGGACATGCCCTAAAGCCAAAAGATTTTGGTTAAGAATACATATATGGTTAGAGAAAATGATTTAAAAACATATAGATTTTAAGCCAGAATTATTTCTGTTAAGGTATTGTTGGAAGATTTACCCTGACAAAACTCCCATATTCTCATCCCCATTAGAAAAACATGCAGACATACTTTTTTTCTCTGTAAAAGCTCTTTTTCTGAAATCCTGGGCATACCACCAAGAACAATGGGAAAACTCAGATAGCAAAGCCCTCAAGAACTACCTGCCCTGCCCCTGATGGGATTAACTCCCAAAATAGAATCAGGACAGAGGGAACATCCCTGAGGAGAACTACCTGCTCTGCCCCGACAGGATTAAGCCCCCAAAAATAGAAACCGGACAAAGGAGATACCACTTAGGACAAAGAAAAGCACATCAAGCAACCATTAAAAACACAAAAGAAAGAGCCAGCCCAGCCACAGCCACAGCGTAGAAAAAGCATATAAAAAGCCACACATTGGACCAGGGGGACACCTTGCAAGGCAGGAATGCTGAAGTCACTTCTCTGTCACTTTATTGCCTTCCTGTAATAAAGACCTGCTTTGCGGTAGCTGCTGTCCTCAAATTTCTTCATCGTCGGCTTTTCCCAGCTGGAAAATGAACTGGGAAATTCTTCGGACAGTATAATTGTAGGAAATTATGAGAAGGAACGTGTATATTTAATGTTACATGTATCAACTGCAGTGAGAATTGTATTTGCTCAACATTGGAAGGATGAAGAATTACCAGCGGAGGAAGAGATAATTAAGAAAATTTTAGATTATGCAGAAATGGACAGATTGACACTGGAAATGAAAGAGAAAGAAGATTCAGAATACTTTAGAACATGGGATACATTTTATCAATGGCTAGAAAAATGAGGTAGAGAGAAAGAAGTTTAACATGTATTAGTAAACTAAACATTGGAACCCAGACAATATGTTGCTGATAAAATATTAAGGATTTATGATTATAAAAAAATAATAAAATATTAAACTAAAAAAGATGTTTTCCCCAAATAATGCAAACATTATAAAATACGGCTGTGTGAATCACCCTGTTGGCAAAAGCAACGGAAAACCTGTAATTCATCCATAGAATTATGGATTATGATAGAACAAGCAACACATATCTGAATCAATCTGGGTCAGTCACCAGGACCAGAAGTTTTGTCTTCTGAGCTTTTGGACTCGTCCTGGAGCCCATCTTCAGGGAACTTCTCTCTAGCAGAGAGATCTGGAACATATCTGAAAGCTATCTCCCTCTCCTGGTTTAAAACTGATTTTTCTGTAAAACATAGAAATAGCACTTTTTCAAGATAATTGGCAATTTACACACACACATGTATATGTGTCTGTGTGTGCGTGTATCAAACTGTGTGTGTGTATATATAGTTTAAGGGTCCTTCTTGCATCTCAGGGCAAAATGACTATATCTTACAAGCAATGGTGGGATTCAAATATGTGAACAACCGGTTCTCTGTGTGGATGCTGCTTCCGGAAGTCCATTCTGGGCCTAGGCAACAAAAAATTAGCTACCGGTTCTGCTGAAGTGGTGCAAACTGGCTGAATCCCACCACTGCTTACAAGCCAATGGGAGTGGATACATCCACACGAGTTTAATGTAGCCCGTATAAGTTGGGCAGATCCCCTCAGACTGCATCAGCAAGCATATCAATGGTAATGCAAACAATTGTTCTTAAGAAGAAAGACAATGGTACTTTAAAACAATAATGGCTAAAGGTGATTACTTCAGCTGTCAGCTAAGGATGAAATGAAAGCAGTACACCAAAGACATTGCATAAAAAAATAGTTCCTGGGACATGTTTGTGTTGCAATTTCGATGAAATAAGGATGAGCTTTATTGTCCATTGGATACCTTCCAGTTGTATCCTTCAATTATCCAAACTTCAGCAGCATGGTGAAATTACTGGGAATTCTAGTAGATATGATCCTAATTTGTCCGGATGCCATTGATGTTTGTCAGCAAATCACTGAGATAATCTTACTGCAATCTTACTTACTCTCCCTGTATCTAAGATAAGCTGTTTTATAAAGTCTATTGAGATGGGCACTCATAACAAATTTAAATGACATATATGTGAGTAAAACAGGTTGTAAATAATGGGGTTTTGGATAAGTGCATTGGTTTGATATAAGTGCTTGGAAGCCAACCCCAACAGTTGAGAGGGGGAAAGGATTGCAAGAACAGAGATTTATCTGAATCTCAATTAATGAGAGTAGATGTTTAGGAATGAAATATTGCACCATGTTGGAAGCATGGCATTTTCTCATGAAGTCACCCACAGCCAAGATTTTCTGCAAAGCCAATGAGATTAATTAAGTGCTTCTAAACTAACTGGATTACCCATAAAATGTTTATTAAAACATGAACTGTTAAATGTATTTCCTTGCTTTGTTGTAGTTTTCTTTCGTCAGTAGTGATAATTACGACGTTAGAGATTAAATGAACCTCATATAGTGCTGCTTGCATGCCTCCTTGGAGACTCGAGAAAGTGATTTAGGGAAGCACATTTGCTATTGTACCTAATTGAGTTACAGTAATTGTCACCAATAATTCTGACTTGACTGCTTTGTATTTAATCGGAAGCTTTATCTAGGGATATTTTATGGCAAAGTGTTCTCTGTCTTCCTCCCCCCACCCCACATGCATTTCTTTTATCATGACATTCTGAACGAGCAAAGTTCAAAACAAGTGATTTTCTTTTGATGTTCTCCTCAGCATAATCTGCCTCTTTCCCCAATTTAAGGGCACAGCAATAGATGTAGACAGTCCAATCTCTGTTAGCAGTCTTCAGCAAAGATGATAATTAAGAGTGTCAGTAGAGGATTTAATATTATCCTATAGTTCCCAGACTAAATGTGTAAAGACATCACAGTATTAGTACTTGCAGTAAAATGAGTTCACTTGCACATTCTATTCAACAGACAGAAACTTAATTCAAGAGATTCTTGCTGGCTGTTTTTACATTCAGAAACCAAATACATTGGGGGCAAAAAAGTCAGGCACAATCACTTCCTTCAGCTTCAATTGGGAAGGTCTGTAGGGGTGCTAAGTATAGTTGCAATGTATTTGGTGGTTGTGCTGTAGATAGAAACAGCATCACGGCACAGAATGGCAATGGGGTATGAGAAAAAAAAAAGATAAATGTTAGCCTTGCATTAACTGATCCTCATCAAAGGTGTTGAGCACTGCAATTTTTAAAAAATGCTAATTGGAAGGGCTTCAGATAAGGGCAATAAAGGGTCAGAAGTCTGGAAACTGAAAAATGTTAATTGTATGTTTCTCAGCTAATGTAATTGGGTGGGAAGATAGTAAGTCTTTTAAATCCAGGTTCTGAAATTCTCTAGAGGTATCATGTGAGTGCTTAAACAAAATATTAGTTCTTGTAATTGAGTTTACATGTTTAGTAAATTAATTTTACTGACCACACAGCCATGAGGGTCAGGTCTGTTTTGATTCAAGCAAACTTTGATTTACAAGATTACTCTCTCTTGGAAATATAGACAACAAAGGAGAGAGTGTTAGACTGTTGTAGTAAATACATATGTTATACATAGTATGTTTAGGTGTGTGTCATGTATGTGTTTCACTTTGAGAGCGGGCAACTAAATTTCATTTTTGATGTGTGCCGTTGTGCCCACAGTAAAAAAATGACAATAAAGGTTATCTTATCTTATCTTATCTTATCTTATCTTATCTTATCTTATCTTATCTTATCTTATCTTATCATCTTATCTTACCTTACCTTACCTTACCTTACCTTACCTTACCTTACCTTACCTTATCTTATCTTATCTTATCTTATCTAAAAAGAAAACAAGATGAGTCTGGTAGGATTTTTTCCATCTAACAAAGTGTGTTAAAGGGCATAAGCTTGAAAGCTGCAGCTCCACTTCATTAGATGCACAGAGTAGTTAGACTGATGTAGGAGTTAAACTGGGGTGAAGTGAGGTGGGGTAAGGGGTAAGAGAAGATGAAACAGGTTTGTTATGCAGATGAAGGTTACAAATGGGACAGATTGCATGTGTACAGATTATACTTGGAAATGTGGTCTATCTCTAAAAGGGCTCATGGAAAGTAATAGGAGAAGGAATCATCCAGGTATTCAAGGAACCACCAAGCGTATAAGAACAACAACATTATTTTAACACATATTCTCTAGGCTGAAAAGCTGGCACAATACATCTATTTACCTTATCTTGTCTTCTGGATTTCTTCATAAGAGCTAAGATTGGAAATCTATCAAGTCAACTGCTGCTACATGGTCTGTGGAATGTCACCATTCTCTGTTCTGATATCCACTCCCTTTGACAGTAATGCCTTTGATGCAAAGGAGAAGATTCTGTCATAAGAAAGGAGGAGAGCTAAATAATGAGAATGTCAGATTCCAAAAGAGAGAATCTAGAAATGATAGCAACATCTCCACATCTTCTCCATTCAGATAGCTCTATCTGAGAAGCTGTCTCGATTGTTAGGATTTTGCAAAGCCAGGGTTTTTCCTACAAGGTTGGATATTTGTGTGTCAGCCTGGAGATCATCCTGGATCCATCATACTTAATTAGGGTGGTGGCACTGAAGATTGAGCATAAAAGCTGCATTTCACAATCTGGCCTCCAGCAGATATGCTGGAACAACTCTTCAAATTCTTACACATGATGGTTGGAAATTCTCCTCTTCTTCTGCCTTTCGGATAATTGTGATAATTGTCCATATAGGCCCTGATATCACTACCTACTAAAAGAACCTATATAATCAGCCACAATGCATTATATATTCCAGGTTCCCACAAAAATATCCACAAAAGCTCTAAAGCTTTTTGTATCATTCTATCACATATTTGTAAAGGACTCACATACCCAGGTTAAATAATCTCTGCCCCAGCAGTGTGAGGAGCACAGAGACCCTGAAGAAGGTAAGTGACAACGGTTAATGAAACATGAGCTCAGCCTAGGAAAACAAAGTTTGAGAAACAAACTTAAGGTTGACCCACCTTGGAAGAGAAAGTGATGTCAGGCTTTCAAGATTCTGTTATTCGGTCTATAACCAATAAAATAAAGTTCTAGTATTTCTTGCGCCTGTTTTCTGACATGCCCTACCTTGAAGGGCTGGCCCATGTTGTTATTGTAATGTGAAGTGTCCTGAAAGATGTAATTGGTTGTTTTTTGCATTGCACAAAAATTACACAATCCTGTGGGGTCCTGTCTAGTTCTAGAGATGCCTCCTTCACGCCCAATTATCCAACAGGACTCTGAAAAGATTCGCTTGCTTCACCTAGGCTGATAATTCTGGAAGTTGTAGTCTCAATACAGTATGTCTGATAAGGAAAGGCTGCTTTGTATCTGACTCGCCTCAGCCTCATTTGGAATCTGATGGTGGAGAGTGATTTGAGAAAGTTAATATAACTCTGTCCCTCATTATTGCTTTTCCCGGATGCTGGATTAATTCACCCTAAATACAAAAAGAGATTCCGCTTTGAACTTACGTTACAGCTGCATAAATCAAAGCAAGCGCCAATTAGAGTCGAAGTGGAGCAGCTCATAGAAGGTCAAACTATCCTAGTTTATTGGGACTAAAGAGAATTGAAAATCCATGCTAGAAACTCTTACATGTCTCTCTTCTCACTTTGGCACTAAGCTGAATTTGTGCATTTGCACCAGGTTTGAGGCTTCAATCATATGCAAAATAACAGAGGAAAAATAATAACCTGCCTCTGAATAATTCATGCTATTTGTGAGCTACTTTAGAAGCTTTCCTCTTAAATTGCAGATTAGCATTTTTGTTGCTATTCTAATCAAAGGGTATTTTTTTAAACAATTCCCAGTGCTTCTGAGGTGCATTTTCCATGATTCTGATTCTAGCTTCTAGAGAGCTTTGCTTCCCCCTTTTTCCTTTGTGGGTTTCATTGGGCTTTCGGAAAGCTTCTTCGTTTATTCTGAAGCCGAGAAATTCAAGAGCTTTCTGCTCAATGGGAAAGACATTAAAACCCAAAAACCATTTCCCAGTCATGAAGTGTCCTTCCTAAATAATGCGACTGTGTTTTCATTATATGATTTGTCATTCCCAGATGCATTCTTTTTAAAAAAAAAAAAAAACCAGGAGTCTCACTCCATGGGTCTTATATATGTTTAATACTAACTCTTCTAAATGACATTTGTTCATGATATATTCTGTATGCAGTACAGGCATTGTACTACACCTAAGCTGCTACTAAAAAATCTTGACATTTGCCTTTCTGCTCACAATAAAGCTAATAGCATGTTCCTATTATGTATGTTGTGACAGAAATCCTTTTATGGCTAGTCAGTGATTAGTTACCTGAATGCTATAATGTGGAAGACACTGTTCTTGACTCATTACTCTGCCAGCCAAGAGGGAAACATTTGTATTAGTAGGAATGGTTAGATGATGAATGAACTAGACCAGGGGTCCCCAACTCCCGGGCTGCAGCCCATTACCAGGCCACAGCCTGTTTGGAAGTGGGCCGCGGAAGCCCACCGCTTGCGCAAATGGAACTGCATGTGCATGGTCTCCTGTTGCTCGCATATAACCATTCCCTCTCCCTCCCTCCCCCACCAGTCCACAAAGCCAGAAAGGCTGAGGATCGCTGAAGTAGACAATCCGCGACCTATTGTCTTTCCCAGTGCTTTTTTTGTAAAAAGAAAAGGTGCCGGAACTCACACATGTCATACAACCTGCCTTGCCTATCCTACAAAGTTCCATCCAAAAAAGGTGCCGGAACTCCGTTCTGGGCATTCTATGACAAAAAAAGCCCTGGTCTTTCCCCATTGATTTTGCTTGTTCGAAGCTGGCTGGAAAGGTCGCAAATGATGGTTGTGTGACCCCAGGATGCTGCAACCATTGTAAATATATGCTGATTGTGCCGATTGAACTCTGATCATGTGACCAAGCTGTAAGTTATAAGTGTAAGTGACCATGCAAGTCGTAACTGTGAGTTTTTCAGCTCTGTCATAAATTTGAATGGTTTCTAAACGAATGGTCATAAGTCAAGGATTATCTGTATAGCATGGTCCTCCATATAATTACTCAAAAATAAGTGTAATGTAGATTTGCTAGAGAACTTTCTGACTACATGTGAACTTGGCAGGAGTATTTAACTGCAGTTATTTCCAAGGCAGACTTACAGTCTATTGCACGGTGTCAAACTCGGCACGTCATGTGATATGTCGTGACATATTGCAACTTTTTTCACATTGCCGAAGCTGGGATGGGCGCGGCCTCTGCATGATGCAACCGGCCCGCGGGTCGACAGTTTGACACCCCTGGTCTATTGAATTTTCTGCTATGGGGATGAGGGATACTTCATGAATTTGATACTTATCTTCATTTTGAACTAGAATATTTGCATACAGTGAAACCTGCACTGAAGTATTCTTAAAGGAAGGAGAAAGTTATACAAAGGGTAAATAAGCACTCATTTAAAGACATGTGCAGACAACATTATTATATATACAACAATGTAAAATCACAGCTTCCAGTTCCTTAGCTGGTGTTCGCTTTTTATAATAATATTAAATTTATATGGCCATCCATCTTCCCAAAAATTACTCTGCAATATACAATAATCAAATCAAATAATACATGTATAAAAGCAGTTATATGAAACAGTAAAAAATTAAAACTAAATAAGATTAAAATATAATTTAACTAAACATTAACTAAATCTTTAGTTAACTAAATCTTTTCATTGATAATAACTAAATGTCTGGCTTCTGTCAACTTTTCCCAGCTGGGATATCTTGTCCAAAACAAAATCCATACAAATGCAAATACAGTATCATGCAAAGCCAATATCTGCCAAAAAGAAAAAGCCCTCCAATTTCTACATTGTTTGAAACTCCTTTGCAAGAATTATGACTTGTTCTATCATTTCAGCTTGCCAGAAGCCATTTTTCTGCTGACACACTGACATGCTGCTGAAATGACAGCTCAGGATTTTACACATGGGTGCACCATAGTCACAAGGGACTTCCTTTTATTCCTTTTCACTGTTAGGTTGCAACGTTCCCCACTGAATGGATATCCTCAAGTCATCATAGGTATGTTTAGTTATGCATTGAACTTTTGGAGTGGAACTAATCCAGCAATTCATCTTCAAACTGAACAAAGGGAAATAAGCCTCACACCAGGCAGATGTTTAAGGCTTTGCAAAGCACAAGTCTTCTAACTGAATGTGTTTTTTTCCTCTCTACCCATCAGCTTAGCTGGATTGTGCAGAAATTGGACTGTGTGCCTAATCTGTGTTCATTCCAAAACAAGGGGTTCTTTCCACACTCCCTTTGTTAACCACAGAATCAACTTGCCTAAAACATGAAAACATTTTTTTTCTAGACAGTCAATCTCACTTTTTCATCATTCAAAGCAACTTCAAAACAGAGAATAAGTCATGCAGAACAAACCAGCTAAAGAAAACTAAAATCTATGGAAACAGAAATAATAATTAATAACTTTAAAAATACTCGACATCTTAAATAGTTTGACAGAAAAAGCTTCAAAATCATGGAACAAAATTACCAGGAGAGAGAGAAAGAGGAGGGAGGGAGAGAGAGAAGTTGAATGTTGGTTTAAGCTCTAGTCCTTCCTTAGCACAGATAGGAAGTGGGAGCTGTTGTGTCCTGGGCCTTGCTGAGTCATTCAGCAAGGCTCAGGAAGTCTGCAGAAAGGTTGCAGAGACCAGAACTGGTGTAGAGACCCGGATAGACCACGTGTCTGCCCGGGACCTAGACAGGCTGTCTCCCGCCTGGCGCGCATGCGCGAGGCGGGAGAATAGCCTGCAGTCATTGGTTGAGCATCCCCTTGCACGGGGAGTATAAAAGGGCTTGTTGCCATTGTTTGCTTGCTTCTGTTCAGTGAGTGTACCAATAAAAAGACATCTTTTGTTGTGAACTGCCTCGTCTCAAATGTCTGCTTGTGCGAACAGAACAGGAGCATTAAGTAAATAATCTGTGTTGAGTTGACCAAAGAAAATGGTAGCATAATGTAAACCCTGATATCAAGGATAACTGTGGCATCTGGCTTTTGAAAGGGCACACACTGAATATATTCCTCAACATGTTGTGCACTGAAGGGACATTCAGGTGATTCTGGGATGAACTAGCACTCAGGTTGCTTGCTCTCCACGGGCAGAGAATCAATTTTATTTATTCATGCAGGTTTTCTACATGATGAAGGAGACATCTCTGCAGTGAGAAAAGGACAAAGTTCATACCAAGACCTCAAAGGCAGTGAGAGGGTTGGTGGCCAAATCCTATGAAAAATGCTGAAAGGAACTCAGTGGCCTTAGAGAAAAGAAAGTTGAGGGAGACATGATACCTGTCTTCCAATACTTGATGTGGATTTCAGTTCTTCTGAAGAGAACGTAGATTTATTCTCCCTGGAGTAAAGAGAACAAAAGAACCAATGGATGGAAGTTTTATAGAGGGAGCTTCAAACTGAAGGACAAATTTCCTGACCATGAGAGTATTAAGCAGTGGAATAGCTGGCTCCAGGAATTGGGTATCTCCATTACTGGAGCTTTTCAAACAAAAGTTTGATAGCCATTTGTCAGAGTTGGTCTGAGGAAAACTGCCCTGGTGAGAGATTTGGACTACAATGTCTCCAAGGACTTTTTAACTACATTCTATGCCAATTTATTTTTAATTTGTTTAAATTATGCATCAGGAAGCTGGTGAGAATAGCAACACAGAAAAATATTTCTAAGGATCTGTGGGAAGTCAGTGCCCCCCCAAAAGAAAGAAATATTTTGAGGAATATTAAAAAGGCAAAATATTATATTTCCCCACAGGAAAGCAGGCCCAGGTTTTCTTAACAGCCCCAAGCAGAAACTAAGCAGAGGCCAGGTCTGTAGAAATGCAGATTTGATAATCCCATTCAGAAAGACTGAGGCCCCATTCATGAGCAAATACTAGTAGGCAGAAGCCCATTCAAGACAAAATATTTTGAAATCGCTTGCAGCAAAACTGATCGCTAACAATAGCAGAGTGATAGAATTAAAACCAGCAACCCCTCACCCCAAAAATCCAACATAGGACATAGCCATCAGCCACAGTCACAGGAAAGCAGGACATGATCTTTAGGACATAATAGGATTAACCCACCACCATCGGAATACCAAAAGGACGCACTGAATCTCAGGTCAAAGTTCATGCCACAGGAACAAGAGCAACTCCAAACACAAAAGCCCAAGAAGGTATAAAAACCCACAACTCCTAGCAACATGTGATCAGCTGCTCCAGAGCCACATATCTTGTTCTAATCTTCAATAAACTACAACCTTCTTTCTAAAGCAGTCTCCATTTTGTTTATTCCCGGCTTGGACTGGACCCTGATGAAGATTTTTCTTTCAACAAATGTAAGCACTACACTATACTCTGTATAATTGATAAGCAAAATCCAAAGCTTAGTGCTAAAGGACCATGCGCAATATACAGAATTCAACTGAGGAAAGTTGTGTTACATATAGAAATGATCCAGATAAATAGTCAAAGATAGAATACGAAAAAAGCCATTCTGAAATTTCTGTCATAGCAACACCAACCTAACTAAGGGAGATAACATTGTTTCCATGCTGCCAAGGTTGTAAAATGTTTGTGCTGTCATTTCAACATCTAGTATTACCCCCAAATGCTCTAAGACTCAAGATTTTCTACAGAGCATTGTAATTGTGCCAAATAGAGTATTTCAAGGTATTGTATCTCTGACTCCCGGGAAGCTTGCCAAGGCAAAACTGGAGGATACATCCAAGCCCATTTCTGAAAACATTGTTCTGCATAATATTATTTATATATATAAAAAAATACACCAGGCCAAAGGAGGCCAATAAATTTGTTTCGATGCAATCCCTTAACATCCTTTCTCAGGAGGAGCAAATTAACTTAATATAGGACCTTGATGATAGAAAAACAAATTTACAAAATGGATAATAATCACCACATTCTATCTCTGCGTGCAGGAGATACACCCCTGCATATAAATACTTATACCTCAATGTTTGGATCATTACCAAGCTCTTTAGATGAGATTGCTGCATTAAACAAGAAGAGGAGACAACTTAGTATAAATCAAGGGAAAGTTGAATTAAGATCCTTAACTACTAATCACGGAGCAAGTGGAGGATCTCCTGCAGAAACACCTCTGCAGGTCAGCTGAAATCCAGATGTTCTTCATGAGTAATGAAGAAAGCTATACATCCACCCCAAAAACATCTTCATATCATATTATAACAAGATCCATATGGAAACTTAGCAACATATTCCTCAAAGATTACAGATAACTCCCTCTTTAGGAGATCCTACGCAGAATCATCATGATTTATTAATCCCACACTCAGCAACACTAAATGAAGCTGCCTTCAAATTATACCTATAAAGTTGCATAGAATATTTTTTTTTAACTATTTCATAGATGGTAGATTATGGATTACAGACTGCTCATTGTGAATGCTCAGGGAAAGTACTTGGTAGATAATCCAGTCTGTTTATATGCATCTTAATGTTTTAACTGGCCCTGTTTCTTGTGTATTTGCAGTTCTAAGACAAGAGGCATTCATCAAAGCATTCGAGACACCTGGCACTTTAAAAGAAAACATTTTCAAAAAGAAAAAGCAACTGCTTTCAAATGTGAAAGGATATTTGAAACGGTAAGCAAACAAAGATTAAACAGATTCATGGTTTGATTTCTGTTTATTCAGCCATCTTTAGAATGGATGGAGGCTGGAAAGTTTCCACAGAAGCCTGGGTCTTAAGGCTTTGAAAGGAATTGCTGTGAAAGGGAGAAGAACATACCCAGCATGGAAGTATTCAAAGCATTTTTCTCTTCCTCCCCAGATTCATTTATCCTTCATTTATAGAAATTTTAGCAATCTACATTGATTATTTTCTTGAATTTTTAAAGAAAGCTCATTTGTTTTGCATTATTGAATCGTGCCCCAAGTTACATATACATAGATAATTACAATTTTTAATTCATGGCTCCCTCCTAACCATTACCAAATGATATGAATAATGAATAAACCTTTATTATCAAAGTATAACATGTATACAGTGAGATTGGCTGAGCCATTGTTTGCATATGTGCATGAACTAAAACCCTGTGAACCTACTGGTCTTAAAGCAGGGGTCTTCAAACTTGGCCCTTTTATGACTTGTGGACTTCAACTCCCAGAATTCCTCAGCCAGCCTTAAAGTAATTGAGTCAATGCAGCCTTTCATTGAAGTACAGGTAGTCCTCAACTTATAACAGTTCATTTAGTGACAGTTCAAAGTTACAACACCACTGAAAAAAGTGACTTATGACTGTTTTTCACACTTACATGTGAAACACGTAACACGTGTGAAACACGTGTGAAACACTGGTTTTCACACTTACACACCGTTGTAGCATCTCTATGGTTAAATTTGGATGCTTGGCAACTGGTTCATATTTATGACAGTTCCAATGTTCAAGCAAAGTCAATGTGGAAGCCAGATTCACTTAACAACTGTGTTAATATCTTAACAACTGTTATTCACTTAACAGTTGTTGCAAGAAAGGTTGTAAAATGGGACAAAATTTATTTAACAATTGTCTTGCTTAGCAAAAGAAATTTTGGGCTCGATTGTGGTTGTAAGTCGAGGATTATCTATACAATTTACACACAAATTGGGGTCTCCATAGTGTTGTATTATTTATGATCAGAGGGAGAAAAGAGACTTGAGGTGATGGGCACCATTCAAAGTAGTGGGATGTCACAATAGTAAGTGTCAGGCTTGCCACTAAAGGGCAGAAAGGACGTAAGCTGGAAATGGTGGCAAATTTTAGGAATTGTTTGACAAATCTACAATGGGCCAGGCAACCATCTTGAGCTGGTGGGCACATTTGGAATTCTAGATGGAATTTAGAAGATGGCTGCAATGGGGAGAATTGCTTTCCCAGAAAATGGCTGCAGCTGGGCATGGCAAGTCACAAAAAACCCTTTTATTGGCAAGCTTCCAATCATCTTAGTTAGTCCCCTCCTCTCTTTTCGCCAGGATGATCTTCACTGACTCTCAGATTATCTTTAATAAAACATCTGGGCAATGGCAATTTCAAAATATTTAGGGAGATGGTGAATTCCTCTTCTTGAAGCAGAAACATTTGTGTATGTCTTAACATAGCTACTAGAGGTAAGTGCATATTTGATGTTTTAATGGCCATTTTCAACATTAGGGATCTATAATGCTATAATGCTGCCATTTTTATTTCCCAGGAACACCTATCAGATTAATGAGACTACTACCATTCTTGGAAAGAAATATGCTAGATGTAGCTGCTTTGATTTTCAGCATGCCCGTTTCTTGCTGTTCATAATTTTTAAAATCTTTCTAAGAAATAGCTGAGATGAAAAACAAGGTTTAGCAAATATTCTTAGGAACTGGAGTTTGAGGCTGAGGCAGTCTCTTTAAAAAGCTTTGGAATACCTTCAGAAATTTCACATTCCTTGAGGAAATTGACGATTCCTAACTTGCCTTTTAACATATCAGACAAATGAAGGAAATAACTAAGTATCCAGGTTAAATCAAAGAATCCCTGAATTTAAAATTTGTTTATGGACTACCCCAAGCTCAGATATCCTTTGCATAGTAGGGATAAATGGCAGAAGCAGGTTCGTCTGCCACTTGCTTTCCTGAAACAGCTAGAACTAAATCCAGACAATTATAACAAACAGGCAACCCAAAGTAATCAAGTACTTGAATGAAAATCAAATAAGTAATCTGAGGTTGTCCTTCTTTTGAAGTCTTGAACACAGAAGATGATCCTTTTTCGATAATATTAGAAGGAACAATGCTTACATTATTAAATACATCTCCTAGCTTGAGAATCCACAGTTAGGGAATCCCTGCCCTTTCCCATCAGATAAAGATAAATCATTGTGTATTTAACATAACCGCAATGCCTTTAAGGCAAGAGAACCAGTTTAACTGCCCACGTAAGTCAGATTTTTATTTATGAAAGTGCTCTCTTGTCCCTTTTCATTTGTGATCAAATGATCTGAAACACATTGTTCTAATTACATAAATCTCAAAGTTTGTTTTATTTATTAGCACATTACTTTATGGCTGAAGCTTTCTAATCCCCTGATTGCTTCATTTCATGGGATTAGTTTCTTCTTTAAACTAGTGTTGAAAGAAAAATCTTCAGGTGCAGTCCAAGCCAGGAATAAACAAAATGGAGACTGCTTAGGAAAGGAGGTTCTGTTTATTGAAGAACAAAAGCAACAAAATGGAGTTGGGAGTAGTGGGTTTTTATATCTTCTTTGGGCTTTGTATTTGAAGTTCTTCCTGTTCCTGTGGCATGTACTTTGACCTGAGCTTGGGTGTGCCCTTTTGGTATTCTAATGGTGGTGGATTAATCCTATTATGTCCTAAAGCAGTGATGGCGAACCTTTTAGAGACCGAGTGCCCAAAAACTGGCCCTGCCCCTGCTCCACCCCCTGCCCCGCCCCCGCTCCGCCCCACCCTGCCTGCCCAAATGGCCACTCACTGCCTCCAGGGCCTGCCGCAGATCGCCCAGGCAGCCCAGCAGCACCATGGCGGCCATGCTCTCTGCCCACGCCCTGAAGCATCAACTGTGTACATTGGGGCGTGAGGGCAGAGTCTTGTCTACGCTGCCTGGCTGCCATGTCCTTGGCTGTGCTGCTCTGCGTGGGCCATGCTCGGGCGACTCTCCTCCAGGGAGGCTGCTGGTGAGGAAGGGGTCGCGGGCGGAGGCAAGGCTGGGGCAACGGCACATGTGCCCACAGAGAGGGCGCCGAGTGCCACCTCTGGCACCCGTGCCATAGGTTCGCCACCACTGTCCTAAAGGTTATGTCCTGCTTCTCTGGGCTGTGGCTGAAGGCATTTTGCTTATGAATAGGTGGCCCAGTCTTTCTGAATAGGATTATCAAATCTGCATTTCTACAGAGCTGGCCTGCTCAGTTTCTGCCTGGGGGAGACTGGGCTGTTTCTGCCTCCCCTAAGATTTTTCTATTATTCCTTTGGGGAAATATAATTTTCTGCCTTTTTTTAAATATTCCCCAAAATATTTCTTTCTCTAGGAAGGTAGTGTGCTGACTTCCAACACTAGCCAAGAAAAGGTGTGAAGCCACTTCCAAATTGGGCAGCATCTCTGAAGACAAAATGCAGTTCTTCATTTTTAATCTGTCCACATTACCTGAAGACTATTTCCAGGTGTTGAAAGATTATCTGATGGCTGTAATTCCTGTGACTTAATTAATGATCACATACAGCACGTTATTTGGCCATTTCTCTAACTATTCATCAGGTTGATTTTTGAATGCTTGACTGATCCAAATTTAATTCCTATCGAAACTGAGCCAAGCACGAATTTGGCCTCTGGCATTGAATGAAAATAGAGCAAGCCAATAATGAAATTTAACTGCCCTGTCTTTCCACTTCAGGAGAATTACAGAATATTTAAGTCTCAGCCAAGTCATTTTTTTCTTTGTTTTTGGAATCCTACTACAAATGCATAAGGCTGCAGTGTTTGAATGTTCATATTCCTACTACTGCTACTACTACTAAAACTACTGGTATTAAATATGATAATACAATCTGTCTTAAAAGAGCTCAATCGTATATATTGTATATAGCACATATTCAGACTGATCTATATTTTTACTATAAATCTAGTTTCACCTAATGTAGAAATATTTCTCTGTACTGTTAATTTATTTTCAGTTCACTAGCCAGTATAGCTGAAGTTGAAGTCCACACATTTTAAAAGTTGCCAGGGCTGAAAAATACTAATTTAAACTATGAAAAGAAATATGTTTTATTTCTATCAGATACTTTATTGTATTGTATTGTATTTATTGCATCAGATAATTTATTGTATTACAGTTCTTCCTAAATCATTCTAAGCAATTGTGCTTCAGTACTTACTAATAACTGTAAGATCTTCTAATTGTGCAAGTATCATTGGGCCAAAATAACCGTAATATAATGTAATATACGTCTGTAAACAGACATCTTTCAATGATGGCTGGACAAAATTATGAAGATGCTTTGGGTCACTACTGGGGACATAGCTTCGTTATCAGACTTAACATAATAAGCAAACCAGTCTAAATTATTGGACCTCTGGTTTCAATAACCTCCATGTAAAAATTAGCCATGGTTTGTCTTACTGATTTTAGTGGGAATGACAATTATATTGTTTACAATATAGAAGAACAGTCATAAAATAGCAATAGACACATCTCTATGCATTCATGCTTTCCCTACTGCATTTGATTTTGAATTTTTTATTTCAGTTTATTTCTTCTGGAGTGTACTTTATTCTTTTCTTTCTCTTTTGGTTTCTATTGCCGGTAACCTGCCAGAGTCTTTTGAAGTTGGGTAGTCTTCTAAACTTAATAAGTGAAATTAAATTAATTTCAGTAGACAGAACTACATGAATTATGTTGCTCCATTAAGTATACTCAGTTTTCTGGATCAAAACAATTGTCTGGGAAGACTTAAAAGCATTTGAAACATCACTTGTCTCAATGATAATATTATGACACAATTGCATTTGATGGGGATGTAGATTTGATTTAAAAAAAATTCCAGTTACTATAGATAAAACCAGAGTTTTATTGTAAACTTTATAGAGTAGCATGATGTTGCTATCTATCAATTTTAAATAATTTCTGTATGCTTTTCTCCTTTTATCTGTACTGAAAAGAGGATTTTCATATAAGATTTAGATTCACTTTTTTTAAAAAAAAAAATAGATGATACTATGCTTTTAATGTTTTAAAAAAAGAGATACACTATAAACTCCAGATGCCACTAGCTTATGGCTATTTTATTTTCTTATTTCAAATTTGGAAAGCTACTCTTTTGAGTAGAAAATGAATAGTACTGAGTCCCATTGCTTATTACCATAAAATGTATGAGCTGAGCAAATATGAAAGTACTCTTCCAAAAAGAATATGAAAGACTGTTTCCCAAAGTAAAATTCATGGGTTTTGAAATAAAAAGTTCAGAGTTTAAAGTAATGGGATGTGCCAGGATTTTGATTGGAGCTGGGATTAGGAAGAAGTGACTCTGTTTTTCAAGTTGCTTATTTACAAATTGCGTTTACCCAGACAGAGCATCGCAGTCCAGGATAAATTTGTACAAACCCCTGGGGAAAACATTGGTACTAAAAACACCCTAATACAAAATGCATGATGTTTGAAATTACAGATGTTTGCAATATTCATTTGTATGACTATAGTTTTAAAATAAAATCTTTCATTTCAGGACCACTGGCAATTGACGTGTGGTATTTACAACTAGAGGTAAGGTTCTACGCCTTGAACACCATTTCACTGTGCCCCTTTGTTAAGGGCTTCTGTTTTCCTAAAAGAAAATGGACTGCATTACTGAAGTGAGGCCATCATGAGGGGGTCCTTGGTGCTCTCTGAGCTTTGTTGTTTTCTTGCAGACATTTCATTACCCAAGCTAGGTAACATCATCAGTGCTAGCAGTGCTAGTGATCCCTCATTTCAACCTTGAGCTACAAATATTCTCTTTGACCAAGACCATCATGAAAATAAGAGGGCTTGTTTCCACCAGGCTATCTAAACAACACTGAATCCCTGAAGTACTCAAAAATAGATTCTATGATCTAATTGTCCCCTGCCATTCTGTGGTCCAATCAGATATAACATATTCTACAGGTGCTGTAAGATTGATCTGCTTTCAAGGGTAAGATCTCTTTGTGATTTCACTTCTCTTCCTTCACCTCATCAAGTTAATGCCCAGTAATGCTCAGCACCTCTTCAAAAATGCTTCCTGAAATTAAAAAAAAAAACCTAAATAAAATCCACCAAAAATGCTGGATACAGCACTTAGCTATCAAGATATAGGTTAGCTAAATCTACATACAGATATACTTAGTGCAGGATTTCTTAAAAAATGGAAACAACATCACAATAGTAAATACGATATAAATGTTTTTAAAAGATTACCACAAAGTGCTGTACCTCCCCCAACTTTTTCTTTCTTACTGAAAGGTTATGCAATACTGCTTGTTTCCATTAAACAGATTGTGACAGATCCTGAAATAGAGACACTGTAGTTCAGCTGAAGTAGCTATTCTTCACTGTGAGAGGAGGCAAGCAGCCTCCAAGTTCACCCTGAAGTTTACCAATTTCCCTCTAGCCTCCTTTTCTTCTCCCAACTATTTCCCCAAAGGTGCTTTTTTTTTTTTTTTTAACAGGAGGCAACTGGACTTTCTTGTGTTTCTTTTGAAGACGTTTCGCTTCTCATCCAAGAAGCTTCTTCAGCTCTAACTAGATGGTGGGGAGTGGAAGGATTTATATTGCTTGCAGACAGATGATCGTTTGCATTTCTTTAAAGAGTCTTTGAAACCATTTTGGAGGTTTACCTGTGTCCTCAGGGTCACCTGAGAAGTGCAAATGTGTGTGGAGCCTTCTGGACTACAGGAACCATTTGTGCTTCAGTTTGAGATCCAGAGAGCACAGACTCATCCCCGATAGTCTGTGCCTGTTTTCAACAATGAAGGGACACAGGGCAGAAAACATCCTGCAGCCAAGAAGGCTCCACACACATTTGCAATTCCTTTCATATGATGAACCACTCTCACAAACACACAGACAACAGATAATTTTAATATATTTATTCTTATTATAGTATTTTATAGTATCATTTTATTTTAAGTCACCCAGAGTCAGAGGACAGTCAGATGGGCATTGAATAAATTTAATAACTAAAATAAAACAACATTACCAGAACAGCTCTTGATAGCTTTGTTGTTCCTCAAATTTACAAGGTACCAGTAAGAATTCTTCCTCTATCTCTGTCTTTTCTATTTAAAGGAAATTGACATGAATAGAAGGAAACAAAACACCACCCTCCAGACTTTCTTTCTTTGACTTTCCAAGAAACATAAAGGAAGACGGTTGTACACTTCCAGGATTTCACTTTCTTTCCTATTACCCCAGTTACCATCTAAGTAAGGTATTTATATTTTGAAACAAATCAGGAAGATCAAAAAACCTCTAGAGCACAGGTGTCAAACTCGCCATGTCATGTGACGTGTTGCGACGTATCGCAACTTTTTTTTACATTGCCAGAGCTGGGGTGGGCGCGGCCTCCGCATGATGCAACCGGCCCACGGGCCAGCAGTTTGACACCCCTGCCTAGAGCAATGTTTCCCAACCTCAGCACCTTTAAGAAGTGTGGACTTCAAATCCCAGAATCCCCAAGTCAGGTATCACCCACAGCTGAAGGAAATATCTCCATTCCAGCTAAGCTTGCAAACAAATAGTAAACTGACAGATTGAACTTCTTGCTCAGAGACCATGCTGCAGACTATGCTCCAGGTTCCCAAATTTGGGATATTTTATTATGTTTAAGTTTAGGAAGGGACTGTATGTTTGAACCTTTAACACTGAGCTTGGTCATGCTGGCTAAAAATAATGGAGGTGGGGTTGAGGCCATTTTGGACAAGTTTGATCTAGTTCACTTAAAGATTTTCCCAGCCAGCATGGCTGGCTGAAGAATTCTGACAGTTGAAGTCCCCGAGTCTTAAAGTTGCGAACTTTGGAGATCCCTGATCCAGTTGTTCGCTTTTGTTTCCTTCTCTTGTTTCTTCCCCTGGGCAGGTGGATGGTCCCTGCCCCTTTTGAGAGTGAAGGAAGGAGGGGAGGACAGAGAAATAAAATCTCAGTGTTTTTGTAATTTCCCTCTTATGCACAAAGGCAAGTTTACAAAAAAAAAAAGCAGAAAAGAAAAGCAGCAGTGCTGGGGAAAAGGTTCCCCTTCTGAAATAGAAGATTAGAACGGCTGTATCTCTAGTAGATGCCATTTGCCATTCCACTGCTTCATTTTATCCCCTAATCCAGCTGGCCTCTGCCTCTGGAGCCTTGACATCATGAAAGCTTTTAGGAAGAAGGATCCACTGGCTGAAGAGGACAAACAGTCAGGAATGCCATTTGTTACTAGATGGAAGCCCCATCATTCCTCCTCCTCCTCCTCCACTTTCATTTTTATACAGTTCTGGTCAATTTCACAGCCTATAGCGATACGGAATGGGGAAATTGGAAACCTGCAGAATCGATTTGCAGAAGTGAGGGTCTATTTTCTTTTACAGCTCTCTCATCAGAGTTGCTATCATTCCCGTGTTAGGGGGTATTATAATCGAAAGTAGCCTGGCTGCTACTAGTAATTGGTAAGAAAGGCTGGAGCTGTTCTCAGAGATGCTCTGTGATGCTCAGAAGAGAAGGTCTTGAATGTTTCATGCAGCTGTTGATCACACTTGGGAAGGGTCAGTGCTTAATTTTAAAAATTGGGTAATTTACCCAGAATGGCCCCAACCAAGAAGGTTTCTCTCTTCAATTAGACAGTGTGCTGTAGTTAGCCAGTAACGAATGAACAAAGCATGTTAGAAAGCCTTAATAAGTCTATGCGAATCAGCCCTGATTCAATTTGAACTGGAGAGGGGCATGATTCATTCTGACTTTGTGGTTCCAGGGCAAAGCAATTCAATCTGGGCTCTTGAATCTGCAATTCGAGCTTCAGTTTGGGGGGGGGGGGGAAGCTACATGCATAAGCTTTACTGGGCAAGCATCAAATGCCTTCAGCAGTTTCATTGTTTGATAGAATGGAAATAAAATAGCAAGAATGGGACTTTTCTTTTCTTTTCTTTTTAAATATATTTTTTTGACATTTATTTGTTTGTTTGTTTGTTTGTTTGTTTGCCCTTGGGCCATATCAAAAGTGCAAAGTTCCAGAAACAAATTATTACTAAAATTTGATAAAAGCAATTTAAAATGGAATTAGATAAGACAATTTAAAATGAAATTGGAATAAAATAAAATGAAATTGGAATAAAATACACATATATTTTATTGATTATTTTTTTTTTACAATGACAATCTTTAGTGCTTAGTAAACAGCATGTCGTCTGGGTTCATATATTTAAAAAACAATAATAATTTCTATAATTCCATAATCAATATATTAATTGTTTGTTTCCTTGATCTTCCCTTCTTCCAATAATATTCTCCTTTATCAGCATTAGACAGATATAATTCTTAATATTTTCAATGCATACAAAGTTGGATATAGACATTTTTTTTGTATTTGTACAAGTAACAATGACATCCTTATATAACATCTTTTCTGATTGACTTATATTTCAATTGTATTTGTAAAAGTCATCTTATTAAATCACTATACATCCTGTTTTCAGAATTCTTATTTATATTTAATTTCCCCTCAATATTCAGACCATTCTTATCAGTCATAATTTTCTCAAAATTGATTACCTTTAAATATCCAAACTTTTCATTTACTTATACCATCCCAATATTTTCATATTTCATATATTATAAAGATACTATACTACTTATATATTTTATAACATCCACATATAACATCTTTTCTGGTCGACTTATGTTTCAATTATATTTGTAATAGTCATCTTGTTAAGTCACTATATGTCCTGTTTTCAAAATTCTTATTTAAGCTGAGTTTTCCCTCAGTCTTCAAATCATTCTTCTTGGTCATATTTCTCTCAAAGTTTAAATATCCTAACTTTTCATTCACATACATCATCCCAATATTTTTACATTTCATATATTATAAAAAATACTATACTATGTCTCTTATCCCTCTTACTATAGCTCCTTTATATCCAAAATTATCTATTCTTTTAACCATCTTCAAACAAGTGTTTAATCATGTAGTACTCCATCTGGTAAGTCAAATCAGGTCTCTTGAATCTAACTCTAGCCTTCTTCTTTTGCCAAGTAGTATCTTCTTTTCCAAGTTAGTATATTCCACTTGCCAGGGGATTCCTGTATTTTTGTAAATATTGTTGGGAGTGAGAAAGACAGGTTGTATATGATGTACGCTTTTTGTCTCCCAGACCCTAATGATTCTCCTGGCAGTTCTATAATCCATTTTATTAAATCTTTTTTCTTATCCTCAAGTTTGTTTTGAAGTCCTGACAGATATCTTTTCCATTTTCATTGTTGTGGCAAAATTTTGTAGATTTTTTTCTATTTGTATTAAGTTGTAGTTCTCCTGATTTGTAGCTTCCCTATTTAAGTCACTTTCTTCTAATTTGTGTCCTGTTAACTGGTTCGTTTGTTCATTCTTTACTGTTGTTTTCTGAGAGTTTTTTATTTGTGATTTTAAATTAAATATGTGCTCATTTATGTCATCAAAGTGGTTTTTAATCTCATCATGGTTTGAAACTATTGTCATTTGAATCTGTTGTAGCATTTTTCCTCCTGGAAAGTATTTGTCTCATCTTGGAGTATTGCTCCTGCAGATCTCTGATGTTCCAGGCTAGGTCCTTCAGAAGGGAATGTTAGGTGTGGTTTCCTGTCACTTTTAGGTAGGTATGCAATATCTATTTTGTCTCCTCCATCCAGGTAGTTTTTCACCAGTACCACAATCTCTGCATTTAGCCTTATCAAACCATCCAATCTTAAAATCCAAACAACCAAATCTTATATAGTTCTTATCTTTATATATGTTTTTTGTAATCCAGGATATAAAATCTTAATGGTTTTCTTAATTTTCAGATTTATCCAGACTATAGTAATATTAATTTCATTTCAGTTATTTCTTTTCCCCTTGGAAGTTAATTTGCCGCTTCTGTCTATGGAGGGGTGGGGATGTGATCCCCTCCCTTCACTTTTGGAGGATTTCTTGCTTTGGGGATCTTTTCCAAGAATCAGTTATAAAATAGAAGAGAGGAGATTGATAATCTCACCCAGTTCCACGCACGCTGTTCACCGTTGTTCTGGTTTGTGCTCTTGGACTTCAGCTGCTAGCAGCTTGGGCTAGATGCTGGTGTGCAGCTAGCCTTTCTCCTGTCAGGTTAGAGGGCTTCCCCCGGATCGAACGGATCGACCGCCATCCGTGATCATTGGGGTGCCCCTCTTTCTTCATCGCCTCTCCGGGGTGACATCAGACCCATTTAGGGTCCCCTGGCAGGGCGAAACCAGCCATGGGGTGCAGAGCCTCGCAGTCCCTCGGCCGCATCGCTGCAAGATGGAACTGGAAGTCCAAGAATGGGACTTTTCAAAGGACATTAATCCTGCCTGGTTTCATATGGATAAAGAGTTTTGTGTTAATTTTTAAAAAGCACACGCTTGGATTTTTTTTAAAGCTACAGGTAACAAGATGAAAAAAAGGCAACAAAGCAACTTCCAGATTCTTGAGTATAGAGCACCTTTTTTCTGAATTCATGATTAAGACCTTATCCCAATTTAAAAATAAACATTTGTAAAAATGATTTAGAACAAAATTCTGGGAGTTGAAGTCTACACATCTTAAAGTTGCCAAGTTTGAGAAACACTGGTTTAGAGGGTAGATTTCACGCACACACAAATGTCTTTCTAAGAGACCAAGCTTATGGAAAAAACCTCACTTGACTTTCTTTTGTGGAGTGATATATTTTTTCTGCCTCTGATCATCTGTTTCAGGGTTGACTGGAGAATTAGCTTAGTTAATAGAACATTTCTTTCTTTCTAGGAATGATCTCAGTGGATTTAACTGGGTGCCAGGATGGACAGGTTTTATTGACAAAACTTAATTCCATAACAAGATTGAAGAACCTTATAATCTGGGTTTGTTTGGAAAATAAAATTCATTAGCTGGCAACTCATATCTGTATCTGATAACTCAACTCCAGCACTCCTCAAATAAAGAAGTAAAGTTGCAATGCTGTATGCTGTTTTTACAATCCCAGAATCAAATTATTTATTGAAGTTGTAAGCGGCTTTGCAGTCATCTGATTCAATTCACTAGTCTGTTGAACTTTGATTCATGAATCTTTTTGATGCAGTCATTCAAAGACATCTTTGTCAAAACTGAAGCATCTCTTCAAGGCTTTATATTGTCCTAATGCATAACAGTCACATCTTTTTACTGAGTGACATGTGCTATGATTTCTGTTTTGAATATACTGATTGGATTTCTATTACAAGAAGTAGGACTGATATGTAATTGGTTTAATCATTGCTCTTCACAGATACAGTAAAGAGTCATCAGATAGATTAAAAGAGGTTTCCCAACTTAGTGCCCTTCAAATGTGTAAGATTTCAACTCCTGCTGAGTGGGTTGAGTTGAAATTATGGTAGCTGAACTTCAAGATATCTGACTGGGGAAAGCTAAAGAAGTTCCTTGGAGACTCCTCTATGGTTTTATGTTTAGCTAAGTATTTATGAGATACCCATTTGTGTCAATGAACGGCCAATGAATGGTCTAGTGCAGGGGTCTCTAAACTTGACAACTTTAAGAGTTGTGGACTTCAGCTCCCAGCATTCCCCAACCCAGCATGAAGTCCACGATTCTTAAAATTGTAAAGTATGGAGGCACCCCCCCCCACACACACACACACCGTCTACTGGTTAAGGCACTTGGCTGCCACCCAGCAATAACCCATTACCTAAATCTGAGAACCATGGAGGGCACATGCAACCATTGGCTAGCCCACCCCATCCCCGGTCTCTAAAAAACCTCTTCAATTTACTCTGGGTCTGGTCCATGTACATCCTGGGTGAGCCCCCCCTCACCCAGTCCACCCACCCTCCCTTATTTGTGGAAGACAACCTGGAGCTTCTCATGATGCAGCCAGCACGGCCAGAGACAAAGAAGAAACACAGCACGTCCCAGACCTCGTCCTCTTCCCTTTCCTCTTGAGGCAGACATGTCTCTCCCGCCCTAAGAAGTGTCCTAAATGGAGATTTCAGCAGCAGAGAGAAATCACAGCCATGCGAAACAGAGCATTCATTGACGGACAGAAGCTTGCCCTGAAAGGACCACAACACCCAGTGTGCAATTCGCGGGACGTTGACATCTGGACCTCGGAGGGGAGAGGGAGGGGCTAAAGGGAAAACTACAATTCCCAGCAAACGTCGCACGAGCCGCTCGCCAATCCCGGCTCGCTGGCGCTGTGGGGCGTTCTTCGGCGAGCCGACAGAAAGGCTCAGTGGCGGCGGCGGCGGCGGCGGCAGCGTTTTCTGCGGCCGACGGAGGTGGAAGGGCGGGAGCCGCGGCGGTCTCCTCCGGTAGCGGCAGACTCTCTGAGGCCCGCCTTCCCCTCCCTGCAGTATGGCTGCCACAGGAGGTGGGCACGGCGGTCTGGAGCCTCCAGGCGGTTGGGGAAGGGGGCGGTGAGGGGCTTTCGAGGCCTTGCCGGATGGGGCCTCGGGAGGAGGAGGAGGAGGAAGAGAGCCGGGCGGATATGCCTCTTGTGGGAACCTGAGCGACACCCTTTGTGGGGTGTCCCAAAGCCGGGGAGAGGTGGCTAGAGTGAGGGAGGTCGGGTGCTTTGCTCTTTCGTTTCAAGCTCATGTTAATGATACTTAACTCCCCCCCCCAAAAAAAAAAACCTATCCCCCCCCTCAATATAGAGGCATGAAAGGTGGTCGCCGTTGGCTTTTATCATAATACTTCCGTGGGTGGGTGGGGGCGTTTTAGGTGAGCGTAACTGCTGCTGTCATCCAGAGAAAGAAATGCTATACGGATCGGAGGAGGTTCCTTCAAAAGTAACCCGGCCTTTCTTACAGACTTTCATAGCCAGCGACTCTCCAATAAGGACTAGAAACCCTATCTCCGAGGAAGTCTGCTGGGAGTCTGTTTTGCCTAGCACTTGGTCCTGGGTAGGCGCTCAAGAAGGAGGGGGCCTTCCCTTTTTTATTCCAATTAGCACCACATTTGTTAAATTTGGGTAGAGGACAAAAAACCGCAGTTGGGAGAACCTGTTGCCAACATGGCTGATGGTGAAGGTTGCCAGAAGTTGTAGTTCAGTAACAGGGCAAGCCACAGGTTCCTCTCCCTAGATGAAAATACAGTAATTTTAAAAGAGAAAGCCTTTATTTTGGAATGGCATGTCATCAGAGATACAAAGTTAAATACTAATTTAGAAGCCATGTTCTCTGATGGGAGTTTCAAGAGGATTAGATCATGTTGGAAACCAGGAAGTTAATGAGAGATTCAGGCCATCCCTACACTCCTTTTTATCTCACAATTTACAAATGGTAGGGGGAGTTAAGAGAGAAGTTGGATTTTGTTCTGAAGACACATGGGGGAATAAAAAAGAGTGGAGATTGGTGGCACTGTGCCTCCTGTTCTACCCCACACTCTGTAACTCCATCCTGCCCCCTTAATCCCAGACTTCCCTGTGTATCACCATCAGTGTGTAAAATTATACATTTGATAGAATGCCTAGGAAATCTATAGAATGCCAAAAATGAGACGTCAGAGTATGAAAAGCTTAATATTTTGCACATTTCTTAGGCATTCTATGCAATTCCAAAAGGCAAACTGGCAAAGTATAAAATACTCGCACTAAAAAGCCATTCTAGCCTTTCTTGTTGCAACAAGTAGGTCAATACTGGACTTTTTCTTTTGATTTTTCTTCTTCTTGTTTTTTCATTAAGAAAAACTTCTTACTGGAGGACTTTCTTACTGAAATCTCCATAACATAAAATTGCCACAAAAGTTACAGTCACCAGGAGTTGAGCTTCACCTGAGAGTTTCTTGCCTTTATGTATATTATTACCAGAATGTATGTTCTAAATTAAAAAGCAGCAGAACCTGATTTGTAAAATACTCAAGCACATCATCTGTCTTCTCTTGGAATACTGGCTTCTTTAATTTCTTTACCACAAAAACAGGTTTTATATTGAAATACTGCTTCATTGCCATTTTGCCAGATGTTCTGAAATATGTCTAAGCTTGGTGTTCTTTCTGGTGATGTGCTAAGGGTCGATGTATTATTTTGTTATTATTTTATCATCTATGTTGCATATTCAAGGCTAACAAATAAATAAAAAGCCAAAGTCATAAAATTCACACTAAAACTAATCATTTATCAGTTGGCAAAAATATTTTCTAAATTCTCCCAAATGAAAGCATTCCATGTTCTCTGAATAATGCAAGATAAAGCCCTCTTGACTCACATAAGGCCTTAAAAATTAATACCAATTGTTTTAAATGATGCCAAGAAATATTTGATAGCCTATACAGTTCTTTCCATATAGGTATATGATCCCTTGCATGTTGCAGCCTAGTTGCTGCATTGTTTGGAACATTTTCCTGGGATAGGTCTTTATAGAGCACACTGCATGAATAATGCTTACCGTATTTTACCAGCTCACATCATATATGATTCTTGTTAAAACTACTCCTGCAAGTTGACTAATAGATGAGGATAGAGGAGGATCAACAGCACACCCAGAATGATAGCTTACTTCTTTTAGGAGGAGTACAGCCCTATTCTTATTTTAGAAAACTGAATATGTGGATCCAATTGGATATGTGGATTTGAGCATTTTTTGGAACGCCGAGAGCAGTGACTTGGTTTTAAAGATGGGACGGAAGAGAGAAGTTTTAAGTCCTTCTTTTGACATAAGTGAATTCCTCTATCCATCTTCAATAAAGGAATGATAATCATTGTCAAATACAACATCTTGGTATTTTGTAAGTTCTTACTGGGTGACTTTCAGCAATCCTGTTGTGTTCCGTGCAAACAGAATAGGTTCTCCTTCATATCTACGTATCAGCCACTTCTGAGATGCCCTTTAGGGTTAAGAGCACATTGTCAACATAGAAAATGTATGGTCTGTAGTTCATACATTATGTACAGTCAGGTTGATGTTGACTTTTAGCAACCACAGACACTGGCTTTCTTCAGGATAATCTGTTCCAAATCTGACCCTCCCTAAGTCTGCCAACAGTGCACCCATCATCACTGTAACTAAGTCCATCCACCTTGTCGATGGTTATATATATTTTCTTCCCCTTTTCTCAGATACAGACTTTTCAGGAAAGCTAGGCCTTTACATGAAGTGTCCCAAATAAGGTGGTTTGAGCTGGTCATTTGTGTCTCAAGTGAGAACTCTGGTTTAATTTTGTTCTGTGATCTATTTGTTTGAATTTAGGAGGAGAGGACAGCCATCCATTCTTGGGAGTCTTCAACACTCTTTTTATTCCACTTCCTCCAACTTTCATGTCCATAAAGTGTCACAGAAAAAAAATCATTGCACGATTTTGATTTTTGTAGGTGTAGACATGACTTTTACAAGGTCTTCATCGCTCCTTTGTAGAATATTTGTACTTTGTAGCATATTTCTGAAGTGCTGGTTCTTTTACTGTTGATAATTGATTCCCAAAAGCTGAATGTATCTATGGAGATTCTCAGTCATCCAGGTCATGGTTGTCCCAAAGGTGCTTTTTCAGGAGACAAATGGACTTTCTTGCTTTTTCTTTGAAGACATTTTGCTTCTCATCCAAGAAGCTTCTTCAGCTCTGACTGGATGGTGGAGAATGGAAGGATATAAATCCATGTATTCCCCACTATCCAGTCAGAGCTGAAGAAGCTTCTTGAATGAGAAGCAAAATGTCTTCAAAGAAAAACAAGAAAGTCCAGTTGCCTCCTAAAAAAGCATCTTTGGGACTACCACTTCAGTATTTTCACAAGCATTGATAAAGAAAATTTGGATGGAAATATTTATTTGGAAAAAACATTTAAAATTGAAGTATAGAAAATAAAGGGAATCCTGCAGGATTAGACCAAGTGGCCATCTAATTAGCCTGCAATTTCCACCATAGTTTCTCTTGAGAACCTATTGAGCAAGACAAGAAAGTATCAGTAAATCAATATATAAGAACATTTTGAGGGTGTCATTAAGGAGTCTGGGGGTTTTAGTGATGAATTTTCTCTGTAGTTGCCTCCAAACTCTGAAACACATTGTATTTTGGAGTATAGCGTGTCACTGTCCTCTTGGCCTTTAGGAGGGCAGTTAAGAACCTATTACTTCACAAAATATTTGGGTGCTAATGGTATCATAATTACTGTTCATTAGTTTTGCATTTTTATTTGAATTTTCATGTTATTTATCTGTTATATACCTTATACTTTCTATGTTATTTTGGTTATTATTTAACCACTTCTTTCCTAAGATTGCTTTGTGTCTTAGGAAATAGTGGTATGTAAAATTTATTATAAATGAATATAGATTAGATAATTGTTAGCCCCTAATACTAATACGTTACCCATGAGAATCATCATTTTCTTTGTTTTTAATTGTCTTTTAATTTTAATTATAATGTGGAGCTGAAGTGTATTGTTGATTTTAAAAAGTCACTTGGAAATCCTTTAAACTGAGTAATAGATGAGCGAATAGAGAAAGATCACAGTATTCTGAAAGAATTTCAATAAAGCTAAGCCATCCAATAAATCTGCAGTATGATGAGTTCCTTATCAAATTCTAGTTTCTAGGTACTTTTTGAATGTGCTTCATTTTACATTAAGTCAAAGGGAGATTTATTTATTTATCTCCCAACATCAGTATGCTACTTCCTCTTCCAATTAGTCTTGACTCTACTGAAAATTAGTACTTTGATTACTGAGGATTCATATGGCATGTTGATTATTTCAGTAAAAACAAAGTACTATAATTCTAGAAACACTGGACCTATTAATAGGTTTATAGTAATAAATCTTGGGTATACACCCCCTTTTATTTTATGAGAGCAATTAGATAATAATTGTAGAATTAGACTCTAAATAGCATTTCAGTGAGATAATAACAGGTATATAGAATGTTCTTTCCTTTGGCTAATTCCTAGAGTAAGCCCTCTTTGAGGGAAATGAGTGGTCCAAAAACGAGAAATATAAATAAATAAAGTCCTATTGTCAAACCAGGTGCAAACCCAACTTGGAATGCTTCCTACAATCAGCTTCACTGAAGAAGATTTGGAATTGAGTTGTTATCACTAGCTCTAAAACCTTATTGAAGAAAAGACTGGAAAAAGTACACTAGCTATCTGTGATGGTAGGATTTAATGGTGATTTCTTTAGCAAGTGTTTTACAACACTATTCTAGAAAATAATGTAACTCTCTTTCAAGTGCTGTAAGTATTAACTATATTTGTCATCTAATTCAGGGGTTCCCAACCTTTCAAACTTTTGTAAGGGGTGTGAGAATATATCAGAAGCGTTCTAGGGTTGCAGGGACCACTGATCTAATTAGTTAAGACTTCCTCTGGTAGCTCTTATCAGCCAGAATTAACCAAACAAACAATACTTTATCACTCTTCCATGGGGGCAGAAGAAAATCAAACATTCCTCCCACATACACTCCTGTATAATTACAGAAATAGTTGCTTTAAAGACGTACTCAGATCTCAAAGCTGAAGTCTAAAGTTGAAACAGATTGATATTTTATCAAGAAAAGATTTTGACATTTACTACTATACCTCATTTTTTACTAGTTTTCTCATATGCAACCTACTGCTTCAAGCCTAAAAGTTGTAGCATCAATAAGATACTCTTCTGATAAAATAGGTGAACTTATTGCATTCTTTGACAATGTGACAAAATTAATGGACCAGCAAAATGCTGTGGATATGATTTACTTGGCCTTCAGTAAGGCATTTGATAAAGTAGACCACAATGTATGCTTGATAAGATAAAAAAATGTGGGTTAGACAGCATCATGAGATGGATTCATAATTGCCTGACCATCTGAGCTCAACCTGTAGTCATTAATGGAACTACATCTACATGCAGGGAAGTATGCAGGGGGCACCTCAAAGCTTTGTCTTAGGCCCAGTACTCTTCAATATCTTCATAAATGATTTAGACGAGCAGATAGAAGAATTCATCAAGCTGGCAGGAATAGCCAACACTCCAGAAGATAAACTCAGGATACAGACGAATCTTGACAGACTTGAACACTGGGCCTTATCTAACAAAATAAAATTCAATGGTGAGAAAAGTAAGGTTCTACGTTTAGGCAAAAAAACGCAAATGCATGGGTACAGAATAGGTGGTACCTGGATCACCATTAGTAACGGAGAGGGATCTTGGAGTCCTACTGGTAAAATGTTAAAAATAAAAGTTTCCCTTTCTAGTTGTGTCCATCTCATGGTGCTCATCTCCATTTCTTGGCCAAGGAAGCCAGCGTTGTTCACCGTTTTCTGTGGTCATGTGGTCAGCATGGCTATATGCCAAAGGCACATGGAACACTGTTACCTTCCCACCGAAATGGTACCAGTTAATCTACTTGCATTTGCATGCTTTAAAATTGCTAGGTGGACAGGAATCCTAGTGGACAATCACTTAAATATGAGCCAGCAGTGTGCTGCAGCTGCCAAAAAATCCAGCGCAGTCCTAGGCTGCATTAATGGATAGAATCAAGATCATATGAAGTATTATCACTTTATAACATCTTGATAAGAGCACACTTGGAATATTGCATCCAGTTTTGGTCGCCACAATATAAAAAAAGATGTTGAGACTCTTAACAGCAACAAAGATGATTAGGGGACTGGAGGCTAAAACATATAAAGAACAGTTGCTGGAATTGGATATGTGTAGTTTAATGAAAAGAAGATCTAAGGGTGACATGATAGCAGTGCTCCAATATCTAAGGATTTGCCACAAAGAAGAGGAAGTCAACCTATTTTCCAAAGCACCTGAGCTCAGGACAAGAACAATGGATGGAAACTAATCAAGGAGACAACCAATCCAGAACTAAGGAAAATTTCCTGACAGAACATTTAATCAGTGGAACAACTTGTCTCCAGAGGTTGTAGATGTTCCAACACTGGAGGTTTTTAAGAAGGGATTGGACACCATTTGTCTGAACTGGTATAAGGTTTCCTGCTTGAGCAGGGGTTTGGACTAGAAGAGCTTCAAGGTCCCTCCCAATTCAGTTAGTCTATTACTCTGTTATGGGAAAGAGTTGCAAGTCAAAACATAACACATAAGAGCAAGAAAATAAAAAGTATAGAAAAAATATCTAAAATAATTGGATATTAAAATAATAATGTAACTGTCCTCAAATATAATATTCCTTGTTTTTTCTTGTTTGCAGAATGATAAAAATAAGATTTTCCAAGTAGAGAAATATCCTAGCATTGTACTGAGGGTTTTTTTTTTTTTTTTTGCAAAATTAAGAAATTTGAATTGTGCAGAGAATTTTTTTAAAACAAATATTTAGGGTGTGAGGTGTTATTTGGCAAAGTTTGGGAAGATATCTCTACTTTTGTCGGTGTACAGAATATTTTCCAGCATTCACATCTAATGAAATACGGTTCACGTCTTGAACCATGGGAATCGATCATAATATGTGCCATTCTTTCTCAAGTTCATTTATTTCGATTTTTCACCAGAACAAAGCAAATTTACCCAAACATTGTATGGAACTCCTTCTTCAAGCATAGCCATTGGTGGGATGGATCCCTCTCATGCTTGTAGCATTCTCCAACAGCTCAAAATGATGTACGATGAAGGACAACTGACAGATATTGTGGTAGAAGTGGATCATGGGAAAACATTTTCCTGTCATCGAAATGTCCTTGCTGCAATCAGTCCTTACTTTAGGTATATAATATTTTATTTTTAGTGTATTGTTTGTATTGTACATAAAGTATTTTTGTTCTGGTATGTATATGTGTGTTTCTGAGAGAGAGAATGGGCAACAGATTAATTCATTTGAATAGCCTGATCTAACATATACTAGCATTCTTTTATTTGCAACATTAATGTAGGAATTAAAGCTGCTAGAGTAGTTTGGCTATTATTATTAACTGCTTCATTTCTTGACTTCTGAATTTTCAGGGTCTATAATTATTTTTCCAAACTTATTTGCAAGGCATCTTGGATATTTCTAACATTTGTGACAACTTGCAGAAGTTGGCTCACATGTATTTTAAATGTGCTTTTCACGTGTTTTATAACATGACAGAATTTTGTATAATGAGTCAAATCACTGTTCCCCTTTCCCAGCTTAGAAAGTTGTTAGAAATTACAATTGATTGTTTAAAACTCAAATATAACAGAATAGATAAGCAAAGAATAGCATTTAATAAGGTTGTGTTTCCTAATGCAGCCACAGGAAACAGTTTTTGAGATTAATGTGAACCTCTTGCCATATACCTGGTTATAGAGTTGAAAGTGTCTTTTCTTTAGATTTGATCCAGTACATTAATCAGATCTGTGGGACTTCTAGTTATGCCTTTGGCATCACCATTACTTTGGCACTTGCAGGCACCTTCTCTGGAAAAGGCCAGGAATAGCAAAAGCTAATGTGAATTATGCCTCCTTTGCGAAAGAGAAAAGAAAGGGGTAAGCCAGAGCAGAGTTCATGCTGGCAGGCACATGGAGCTGGGAAGGTGCAAATGCAAGCTTCTGTTCTAAAAGAATTGTTGGACACCTATAAATATATTTGGTAAATATAAATATATGGAACTGGCTCACGCCAATAGGATTGGTCTATACCACCTGTGCTAGCAGAAGGTGTCCCTGAGCCACAGCATAATAAGCAGCACTGGAGCTTTGCGGGGGGGCAGGGGAGGGAATAATTGTTGGGGGGGAGGAAGAGGAAGCAGTCCCTTACCTTGGAAGAACCGAGGCAGGGGTTGGGAGGGACCAAGACTGGAATGGCTTGTATGGGATGGGTCTTCAGTTCATGACTGGTGGAATTTGGTTAATGACAGCAGTAGGTAGTTTTGGGATTGCCTTCACTACACGATGCAGTTATGTGATGTCACACTTTATGACCCCATAACTTAGCAACAGACATTCTTATCCGAGTTACTGTTCTCTCCGTAAGGGGGGAGATGAAGAGTTCCGTTTCTGAGGAGTCCTTGCTGCTCCCTGGGCTTGCTTGTTTTCTTGCAGACGTTTCATTCTCCAGACTAGGTAACATCATCAGTCTGATAATGTTACCTAGTTTGGGTAATGAAACGTCTGCGAGAAAACAAACAAGCCCAGGGAGCAGCAAGGACTCCTCATATCAACTCTGAGCTACAAATATTTTCCTTTATTACATTTCTATACTAACTGCAGATATGCATTAAACACAGTGGAAGAATAATAAAATCCATAAAACAATCGAAACAGTTGCCACAAGTAATGCCACAGCACATATTGGTGTGCCAAATGCCTGGGTGATTTTCTTGTGAATGGATGCCCTTTTGGGTTGATGCCAAAAAAATTCTTCTAAAGCAATAGTTTATCTTACCAAAGCACTTGAAGGCAGAACAAGAAGCAATGGATGAAAACTAATCAAGCAGATAACCAACTTAGAACTAAGGAGAAATTTCCTGACAGTGAGAACAATTAAATAGTGAAACAACTTGCCACCAAAATTGTGGGTGCTCCAACACTGGAGGTTTTTAAGAAGAAACTGGACAGCCATTTGTCTGAAATGGTATAGGACCTCCAAGGTCCTTTCTAACTCTGTTGTTCTGTTAAATAATGGGGATTTTTAAAAAATCTGAATCATCCATGATAGCACCTCCCGCAAAAGCATATTTTTACAAGGAATATTAATACAGATGTAATATGTTTCCATAATTTAATCCCACATACTTCTGAGTTCACAGCAATAGGAAGTCTATACTAGAATAAGCTTTCACACTTGTATTTATTGGGCAATGTTGAGCTGCAGGGTTTAGTGACAGCCAATTTCTTCTGGAGATGCCCGCCACAGTAACCAGAAAAATATCAGGAAATCTGCTGTCAGACCACGGTTACTAAACCCCGAAACCCAACACTGCCCATTTTGGAGTCACTTCAAGAAAGAAAAAATAGTTGAATAGTTGCTTTTTAAATAATATAAATTATTCCGTACTATACATCAAAACTTCTCCCAACCTGTTAAAACTATGGCAGGGCTGTCAAACTGTCGGCCCGCGGGCCGGATGCATCATAGCGAAACCACCGGCAATGGCAAAAAAGTCGCGACATGTCGCAACGTGTCATGTGACGTTGCAAGTTTGACAACCCTGAACTATGGTGTTTGTTTACTTCAACACCTGTATTATAATCCTATACATATCTCATTAGAAGCCTCTTTAGAGTTCAGTGGGACTTACGTTGGTAAATCTTTCTAGGGTTGTGGCTTAATTCTTCAGGGTTAAAAAGTTACTTTCTTGTTCAAGTATTCTGCACAACTTTCACCAAGCCAAAATCTGTGCTTTGTGGTATAGATAAGCCAGTTGCTAATAATCATGATGTAACTATTCTGAAATTTTGTTTCCATTGTATCCAAAATGTAAGAAAACCCTGAATTTATTGCTGCAGGAGCGGCAAACATTTTAGTCTGGATTGTTGGGAACAGGTACATAGACAATCCAGACAGTGTAGGCAGTTCTCTCTTAGGCATGTTGATTATCCATGCTGCAATCCTTATTTTTAGCACTAGCACGCATATAAGCAAGTGTTCTGTAACTCTCAACTAATGTAAAGGTGTTACAAATCTAATGGTAAGATCTTAACAAAGTCAGGATTCTGCTGACTGATTTAAACTCTATAATGTGTTTTGCAAAGAAAAATAAGTCTGAGTATTAATAGCAAAGTTGAAATGATGGTTGATACGTTAATTGTAGTTTTTATTAATTGTGTGCATGTCCTCATTTTATAGATCTATGTTCACTAGTGGCCTTACTGAGAGTACCCAGAAAGAGGTTCGGATTGTTGGTGTTGAAGCAGAATCCATGCATTTAGTACTGAACTACGCATATACCTCCAAAATAACATTGACAGAGGCCAACGTCCAAGCTTTGTTCACTGCAGCTAGTATCTTCCAGATCCCTTCCATTCAGGATCAGTGTGCTAAATACATGATCAGTCACTTGGACCCACAGAACTCCATTGGGGTGTTTATTTTTGCTGATCACTACGGACATCAGGAATTGAAAATCAGATCGCAAGATTACATTCGTAAAAAGTTCCTGAGTGTCACCAAAGAACAAGAGTTTCTCCACTTGAGGAAAGACCAACTTGTAAGCATATTGGACAGCAATGACTTAAATGTTGATAAAGAAGAGCATGTCTACGAAAGCATTATAAGATGGTTTGAGCATGAGCCTAGTAAAAGAGAGGACCATCTGCCAGAAATTTTTGCCAAATGCATTCGTATGCCCCTACTGGATGAAGCATTCATAGAGAAAATCCCTCCCATGTTTGCACAGGCTATAGCCCAAAACTCTGTAGAGAAAGGACAAAATGGTGCCAATGGCTATACCCAGAGGCTTGGAATGACTGCTTCAGAAATGATCATCTGCTTTGATGCTGCCCACAAACACTCAGGAAAGAAACAAACAGTGCCTTGCTTAGACTCCATTACAGGGAGAGTTTTCAAACTATGCAAACCGCCTAATGATTTAAGAGAAGTTGGGATTCTTGTCTCACCTGACAATGACATTTATATTGCTGGAGGATATAGACCAAGCAGCAGTGAGGTTTCCATAGACCACCGAGCAGAAAGTGATTTTTGGATGTACGATCACTCCGGCAATAAATGGATCCCTAAAACTCCGCTGCTTCGTGCCCGGATAGGTTGCAAACTGGTTCATTGCTGTGGTAAACTGTACGCAATAGGTGGTCGAGTTTATGAAGGAGATGGGCGCAACTCCCTGAAATCCGTGGAATGTTATGATGGTCGAGAGAACTGCTGGACAGCTGTCTGTCCGATGCCTGTAGCAATGGAGTTTCATAATGCTGTGGAATATAAAGACAGTATCTATGTTTTACAGGGTAAGATGCTTTGTGTGGGGATATGGTGAGATTTGAAATTAGCACTGACAACTGAAGTATTGGAAGAAGAGAGTAATTTGTTGCTGGTAGTTTCCCTGCTAATTGTACCATAGAGGATGGATGATCCTATTCATATCCTACAGTACAGGCAGAGCTAAATTATGCTATAGTGCATATCACTTGTACGTGATAATATTTTCGCATGCTGTTGAGATGTTCTGATATAACCTACAATAGGAATTATTTACACTCTGTAGACGATAGGGACAGCCACTGACAGAAGTATAATTGAATGCTATTTAAAGGTATGACTTTAAATTACTTAAAGTACTACTTTAGAAAGTGCTATTCATATCATTCATCCTATTTTTTCTTTCCAACTTTCCTAATGTTTGGACCAGTGTTTCTCAACCTTAAGCAACTTTAAGAGGTCTTTTAGGCAATTTTCAGAATTCCCCAACCAGCACAGTTTGGGCCAATAGTCCACGGTTTGGATTATTGAAGGTCAGATATACTTAGTCATTGGCAATAAAAAGAGAGAGGGGTGAGAAAGAAGCTCACACAATTTCAGGATTCTGATACAAAGAGTATTAATCCCATTCCCCACACACCTACATATACATAGCATAGAAAGAAAGCTATTTGGCACCAGTTAATATTTCCTTCAATTGTGAATAGCAGTCAGGACTGAATTCCAATAGAACTATAGTGAAGATGGGAGATAAATGTCCTCATCCTCGTACCATATTCCTAGTTGAGCTTGTCCAACAGTCTTCAATTTTTTTTTTGTTTAAAAAATGTGCTTGAAAGCTTGCATATTTGGTTTGCAAACACTTTCACATGAACATTTGAATCTAAAGACATGTTAGAAGCCTGCTTCTACTGGTCTCCTTTTCTACTCACACGGTCATTACCATTAATTAAGGTGTGGGAAACATTCTAAAGTATTGCTTTAAACTACTTGATTTGTATCTTAAAAGACACGATATAAAAATCGCAGTTGTTGTGATAATATCAGTACTCAGCTTTCATGAAGTCAGTAAACCAAAGGAGATAAAGGTTTATTTCTACAGCTGAACTATTATTTTGTTCTCTGTTATTTGTACCAAACCTTTTAATGCTGTTTGCACAATAAATGGAAAGGTTTCTAGTGAATGCTTTCTGATTCATTCTCCCCAAATTATTGCCCTCCAGATGTGTGGAATAGGTGATAGTTGGCTTGGGTACATGTGCCAACTTTTCTGTAGAAGTACAAAAATGATACACTTAAAAGCTAGGGTCTGCTGAATAATATGGGTTCTGGATTAGCAATTGCATGTCTGGAACCAATATATTCTCCCTAGAGACGTGAATATTTATTATGTTTGGTTAAATGTTAGCAGAACAGGCTATAAGAGATTTAATGTTATGTAAGGTAAATATAGAATACAATAAAGTTGAAGGTTCCTGTGAATATGCATAAGTATCTTAATTATTTTTCTAAAAAAAATATGACACGATACAGATGTGAAATGCGTTGATGTTATACAAGGTATCTTAGAGTGGTTTTTAAGTATACAGCTTACACTAATTTTAAAACTAAATTTTAGAAGGATTTATAGACAGGATTATGTAAGGTCTATGCACTTCATTACTTTATGTTTTCAGTGGAGAGCTACTTGCTTTTAATAAAACTGGTGGATGTTTCCAATGGATTGGAATTTTAAAAGTTTATGGATATAATGTTTATTTTGATGAGCTGTGGTAGCGCAGTGGTTAGAATGCAGTATTGCAGGAGTTCAGTTCTGATCGACTCAAGGTTGACTCGCCCTTCCATCCTTCCATGGTCAGTAAAATGAGGACCCAGATTGTTGGGGGAAATATGCTGACGTTGTAAACCGCTCCGAGAGTTGTAAAGCGTTATGAAGCAGTATATTAAGTCTAAGCGCTATTGCTATTTGTTAACATTTTAATGAACAATATATAGATAATTGATAAACCAAAACCAAATTTTGTGAAACTGCTGCTATTCTTTCTCCTCACTTTACTGACCAATTTTGGGTGTTAAAGCACGGATCTTACAGTGAATTCAATAGAATTCAGGTCAGCATTTAAACTTTCCTGTAGTGGGGAAGAAGTCTTGCTTCTCTATCATTGCATTCACATTGCCCCCAGCGGGGCTTTCTCATTTTATGACCAGGCTACACAAACTTTGTCCTTAGAAAGGTTTGACTGACCGTGCAGTAGCCAGTTGTGATAGATTTGTCAGGCATTTAGAGAAAAGAACTGAACATGCAATTATATGAAAAAGAAAGTACACCCTCTTTGAGTTATATGGCTTTTAAGTATCGGGACATCATAAAAATCATCTGGTCCTTAGCAGTTTTGAAAAATAGGTAAGTACAACTTCAAATGAACAACAACACATGACATATTACACCATGTCATTTTTTTTTTTTTTACAAAAAGAAAGCAAAAACGGAGAAGCCGTGTGTGAAAAACTTAAGTACACCTTATGATTCAATAGCCTGTAGAACTTTTGGCAGCAATAACTTGTAATCTTTTTCTGTGTGACTTTTATCAGTCTCTCATATCACTGTAGAGGAATTTTGGCTCTTCTTTGCAACATTGTTTCAGTTCATTGAGATTTGTGGGCATTTGTTTATGCACAACTCTCTTATGGTCCCGCCACAGCATTTCCAGCTGAGGTCTGGACTTTGACTGGACCATTGCAACCCCTTAATTCTTTTCTTTTTCAGCCATTCTATTGTAGATTTGCTGGTGTGCTTGGGATCATTGTCCTGTTGCATGAACCAATGTCTGCCCAGCTTTAGCTGTCAGACAGATGACCTCACATTTGACTCTGGAATACTTTGATATACAGAGGAGTTCATGGTCGACTCAATGATCGCAAGATGCCCAGGTCCTGTGTCTGCAAAATGAGCCCAAATTATCGCCCCCTCCACCACCGTGCTTGATGGTTAGTATGAGACGTTTGTGCTGATATGCTGTGTTTGGTTTTTGCCAAATGTGGCACTGTGCATTATAACCAGACATTTCCTTTGGTCTTGTCTGTACAAAGGAGAGTGTTCCAGAAGTCTTGTGATGCTTTCAGATACGATTTTGCAAACCTATGCTGTGCTGCCATGTTCTTTTTAGAGAGAGAAGGTTTTCTCCTGGCAACCCTTCCAAACAAACCATACTTGTTCAGTCTTTTTCTAATTACACTGTCATGAACTTCAACATTTATCATGCTGAGGCCTATAGAATCTGAGATGTAACCCCTCCATTTTATTTTGCAATTTCTCTGAGCATTGCACGGTCTACCTTGGGGTGAATTTTCTGGGATGTCCACTCCTGGGAAAATTGGCAGCTATCTTGAATGTTTTCCACTGTAGAACGATGGACTTTAAATTGTTTGGAAATGGCCTTATAACCCTTCCCAGATTGATGGGCAGCAACAGTTCCTTTTCTAAGATCATTGCTGATGTCTTTCTTCTTTGGCAGTGTGTTAACAGGCACCAACCACAATGCTAGAAATGCCTAAAACTTTGGCTTTTACACAGGAAGTACAAAACTTCGGCTTTTATACAAGTAGTCCCACTTGCTGATGATCAAATGATCAAGGGCACTTGATAGTAGCACCTGGCTGCTACTTAGCCTTTCATACCTATGGAAGCAGTAAGGGCATACTGAGTTTTTCACACATGGCTTCTCCATTTTTGCTTTCTTTTTGTAAAATAAATGATGACATGGTGTAATACGTCGTGTGTTGTTGTTCGTCTGAGGTTGTCTTTTCCTACTTTTAAGACCAGATGATTTTTACTATGTCCCAATACATAAAATGATAGAACTCAAAAGAAGATATACTTTCTTTTGCACTTGACTGTATCTGCTTTAAATTTGTTGCCACCATTCCTGCTGCTCCTGAGAGTTTTTGGGACCACATCTGCTAGGCGATTGTAACATCAGTTTCTTTACTGCAGCCAGATACTTATAGGGGTAGGCTAACTATCTGTGCCCTTATTCAATATGATTGCTAAGTTCCAGGAGGAAAGGTATGATTGCATGCCTCCAGGGAGGAATCACTGCCTTTCAACCTGAGGTTTGCATAACTGCCTTGAAGTGCCTGTCCCTGAACCTTGAAGAGTGTACAGTAAACAAACCATCCAGTTGCAAATGTTCTGTTCCTGGGCAAGTTGCTGAAAAGGATGGCTAGTCAGCTACATTTCTCTGATCCATTTCAAGTCATCTTCAGGCCTGAATAACATAGCAAAAGCTTTGGTTGCCCTGATTTTAGAAGAGAGTCATGGGAAATGTTACTATGTTGACTCTCTTGAATTGCTCAACATCTGGTTATGGCGTATGACTGAAGTGGCTCAGTGGGTTTCAAACACAGATAGCCTATTCTTAGTGGTCCGTGCCTTAACAACTATATGATTGGTTATTATTGCAATGCCTTTGTCATGTGGAGATGACGAGGGAACGTTGTAACTGGTACAGAGAACAGATGCAGCTAAAGAAAGGGTCCATATCACAAGTTCAGAAATGCACTGCGCTGGTTTCCTGTAAGCTACAATTCCAGTTTTGCCTAGGACTCAGTTAATTAAAATATTGTCTCCCTCTGTACCATCAAACCCATGTATAAAAATCAGCTGAGAGACTCTACTTGTGGACCCACTGGTGAGTTTGGCACGCTGGCTGAGGAATTCTGGGAATTGAAGTCCACAAGTCATAAAAGGACCAAGTGTGAAGACCCCTGGTTTAGAGGCTTCTGAGTTACAAGATTTGGTAGTATACAAAGTTAATAAGTAAGTAAGTAAATATTTTTCTGGTATTCCATATTGTTTTGCAGAAATATTTTAGGACAACTCTTAATGTTCTGTATGACGCACCAATATCTGATAGCTCATTAGAAATTATTCTTAATATTGTTGGGTCAGTTGCTTTGAGGAAAGTAGAAGTCTTAATCCATTGCTTTGGAGGTTGCTTAATAGTGGCAATAAATAAATTAATAAAGGCAAGTTCTTTACATTTTAGTTTCCCTTCCTTTCTGTCCCTTAGGAGAATTCTTCCTCTGCTATGATCCTCGAAAAGATTATTGGGGTTTCTTAACTCCAATGACTGTGCCTAGGATCCAGGGTTTGGCAGCTGTCTACAATAACTCTATCTACTACATTGCTGGAACCTGTGGAAACCATCAACGTATGTTTACTGTAGAGGCTTATGACATTGAATTGAACAAGTGGACTAGAAAGAAAGATTTCCCATGTGATCAGTCCATTAATCCATACATTAAACTTGTTGTCTTGAAAAATAAACTTCATTTGTTTGTTCGAGCTACTCAAGTCACAGTTGAAGAACACATCTTCAGAACCAGCAGGAAAAATTCTCTTTATCAATATGATGAAGCTAATGACCAGTGGCAGAAAGTGTATGAAACTCCAGATAAGCTTTGGGATCTTGGACGTCATTTTGAATGTGTTGTTGCTAAATTGTATCCACAGTGTCTTCAGAAAGTTATTTGACTCTCTCCCCTCTCCCTTTCATTGGTAAAAGGCCTTAGTGACTTTGGTGTTCCATTGCTATCAGAAACATCTGTTTTTAAGAAAAAAATTATTCCCGTCAGTATTTAATGTGAGCTGAACACACCCCCATAATTACACACACATACATGTGGGAATGGGTGCTCTTTAAAGGTTGCAGTGGGGAGAGGGAATAGTTGTAAGTTTTTAGTGGATGTTTTCTTGTAGATTATGGAATGGGTTACAAAGTGCAATTATCAACATTTTCTCATTTGATCATATTCTAGAATGACAGTTTGACTAAAAGAAAGATTAGATGGATTGGGTAACTATGCACTATAACGAGAATATGAATATAAATAGGAAAGGTGAAGAGATCAAGCTTGAAGTGATTTCTTGTTTAAAATACGGGTAAAATCTGAGGCAATATCGATGGGTTGTAATTTTCGATTTGGTGACAGTAAATAAAAAAAAATTACCCAGCCCTCTTCCATTTATTGAAATGGTACTGAAATATTTTAAGTTTATACACTCTGGTAAGTTGTGAAAGTTTAGGCAAATAATGTATTTCAATGAGTCCCTAAATGAAGAAAAGGTGACATAATCTCTACATAGTACAAAACTAACAAGATCTTTCTGCAAATTTGAATGTATAATTACTATTTATGTGCAGTGGTTTACAGATTCAAAGTAAAGATTATTGTGAATATGGGAGGTTTGGATTTTTCTTTAACCAAGTGCATCGTAACATTTCCTTTGGCAGAAATAACAGATTTGCAAGTATTTTCTTTTGTCAGCTAGAAGTGTTTGTATTCTTGCTTTTGGATCCCCCCCCCCCATTTTTCATTGCAGATTTCCTCTGGCTTGCTTTTTTTTTTTTTAAAGAATCTCAATCTGAACAACTGCACATAAATAATATGCATTCAAATCTGCAGAGAGAAATTGTGGGTTTTGTATCATATAAAGATTATGTCACCTTCTCCTCACGGCTTCATTGAAAAATACAGTTTGTTCAGGATTGTCCAAAATCTGATGTGCAGCTTGAAAAGAAATAGATTTAAAGTCACAGGAGAATACAAGTTCCCATTTGAGAGAGAGAGAGCTGCCCTTCTTCAGATGGCTACACTGCTTCTCTTCTGTAGATTTAATTTTAAGTTTAGTGGGGTCCTTAATCTTCCATTAGTATTAGGAGAGCTATTTCTGCCAATTAAGTGTAGATGTTCAAAAGCAGCTGAATATGTTAGTCACTTCATAAAGGGCTCAAACCCAATGGTGCTAATACAATTTTCATATTTGTAAATCCCAAATAGGTCAAATGGAGCTGCTATGCAAGCAAGTTGGTAGTATTAATGTCTTGAGTCTTAAACACACTTGCTGCTTTGTGCGTGGACACCTATTTTATTTAAATATATGTTGCTGGTTCCTATATAAATATAGATAGTCTTAATGGCCTTTTGGAAAGAGTTCCATCTTTGAAAGTTAACGGTTAAAGGCACTTTGTTTTGTCCACTCTCCTGTAATTTTGGCAGTGTAGCTTAAAACAGTTCTACATAGTTGACCATAAACGTCCAGATAAATGTATTGGAATGCATTGGTATAGGGTAGCTCTTGGGAGTATGTAATATTGGGCCTTCTTGTAACAGTACAGCAAACTAATGTATTTATTGTTTCCACTATTGCTAACTTGGCATAAAGTTGGTGAGTTGTTACTCAAAAATATATCCCTGCCCTCCACTTCAGCAGTGTCAAAGCACGTCCGGCTCCATTTGTTTCTGGAGTAATGTGAAAGTTTGCACTACTGAGTTTCCTTTGTGGTCCTAGAATAATTATTTTTGGGAATCTACCATAAAAACATGTGGAATTAAAAAACAGAGTCCAGAACTTGTTTATATTATATTTCTACTTTCCTATTTGAAATAACTTAGAATGTTTGCTTTTATTTGTTTTGCATCCCTAAGTAGAATTGAGGCATCTGAGAATGCCTTTGCTAACTGGCAATTCTTAGAGTAACGTTGATCCTCAAGAAAGAAGTATACTTGACTTCCATCTTGGTTCAGTTTAAGGCTTGTTTTAAATGATAAATTGTCCTTTCTCTAAGATGGGTCACTCCTTTTGACCGAGTCAGATCAAGCAACCTTTAGTTAAGAGAGCAAATTTAAAACCACAGCTTGATAAATATGGTTCACACTCCCCCGGTAGATAAATACTATCTCACTTGATTTTGTATCTTTTAAGTCTTGCACAATATTATATGTAGAAAACATGACTGTGAAACTAAATGGACAATAAAGCCTCATTCTGTTACATACCTCACTTTCCAGAGATTCAGCAGGCAGCTTTTTCTTTGGGCTTTTTCATATACCATGCTGGAGGTACATTAGTCTAGATATTGATGTGTGTTTGTGTGTGTGTGTTTCTTGCATTATTATTAAGATACAAGGAATACATGCTAGATGGTTGTAGTTGGTACATTACTTAGCGTTATGAAAGGCGATAACTTCATTTTTAATTCTTGCCTCAATAGTGCTCAGGTTGGGAAACTTCAGTAATGCAAAACTACATAGTCTCTACAGTATCTAATCTTGACCCTTGGTTTTCTTTGCTGCCAACCAGAGATAGGAATTGGTGCTACATATTATATGGTTGGCTCTATATAGCTTCCATTCAGGACTATAAGGCTGTATAGTTTACCCTTATAATTGGAAAGTAATAATGGAAAATGATTCAAGAGTAGCAAATGCTCTTCGGATTGCTATAGGATTAATTTCCAAGCTGACTTAAGTGTGTTCAAGCTACAACTCAATAGGGCACTAACCTGCTACTTTAGAAGTGAGTTTAGGTTTTTTTCTACGTGAATAATTAAGGCTTTGATGTCTTAAGTGTGTAGTTGCCAAGACTGAATTTTTAAATGAGTTATGGTTTCTTTGACATTTGTATAAAGCCGGTTAGTTTTCATGTATTTAATTGTTTTTATTATTTACTTGGCTGTATTTGTGCTGTTGTAAGCCTCTTAGCTGCAAACTTTCTGAAGCACCCTCCCCTTAATGTTGCATTATTTTTTTGCAAAAAAAAAAAAAAAAAAGTGTTACGTCATTTTCAGAAACCTTACAAAACACATTGCTGCTTGTTGACAATCTTCTGTATTATTTATTTAGAAGTGTCAATCGGACTGAGATTTAAGAACTTAGCTTGTGAGCAAATGAAGTTGTCATGTGATGAATAGAAATAGAATATGCTGTGGTTAATTCTGCAGTAGGTTTGCTCTTAATTTTTGTTTTTTTTTATCTGCACTAAATAAAAATCTTTGTCTAACCATTCAGAGGGGGAAGGGGAAAGGGGAGAGGCTGTGGACTACAGTGCTTGAGAGTTAAATCTTGAAATTTTTACCAGGGGGGGTGAAATACCATGAGTCTTACGCATGAATAATTATTTAAGCAGTAATATTAACTGAGGAATTTAGTTGTTTACATGCTTTAAATTATCTAATAGGAATTTTCCTGTATAAACTTGTTTTTTGAGTAATCTAATTCCGAAAGAACCCTGCACAGTGTGAGACCAGATGGACATAATTGTCCCCATAACTGTGCTAAGCAGTTCAGAGTTGCATTTGATATTTCTACTTATATTCTTTGTTGTTGGGTTGTTGTTGTTTTTTTGTTTATTTAGCTTATTTTTCTGGTGCATCATTCCTCCGTTTTAACATACTTTTTAAAAACAGACACGGAAAACATTCTCGGTTTCTAATTCCACAATTTGTTGTTTGAAAGGCAAAATCCACCAAGCACGTTTGTTGCATATTTATCACAACCTTGCACTTGCCCCATGGAAATGGAGCGAGGCTGTGCAGCTGGTTGTTTCCCAACCTGCCAAGCCGGTTCTCCTCTGTATGTAGTGTACACGGTTTGTATAATATCAGAAAGCTCCCAAATCTGTTTAGAAATGGTATCAGATGTTCAGTGCTCAGGTATGTTAGTAAAGCAGTACTGTAGTCCTCTGAGGGCAAATGTGTGGATTTTAAAACATTTTGCCATAATTGCACAATTTTGCAATTTTATGTAATGTCATGTTAATTTTCTTATAATAAACCTGTTGTTCAAATGCAGTTGTTTCCAGTAGCTTTATTGCTCTTGCTTGCTTTTCTCTTAAGTTTATAGAACATCTGTATTGGCTAAGGTCTGAGGACCAAGCCTCCTGAGATCGGTCTCATACAACTACTAGCGACCCATCTGCCTCCCTTTTCTTCAGTTTTCAGACTCTGAAGAACATTTTAAATTTTTTCGAAAACACTCCTCAGTTCAGTTATGGATTGTTCAAAGTGATGTTCTGAGGGGAAATGGCGGGCTAGAGTTGGATTCCTATGACTTGGCCCATATCATCAAATGTCAAATGATGCTTTTTTTCTAGATTCTTCTCTTTCCCACCTTGGAAAGTTGTCAAGGTTCCGACTGATGAACCCAACCAAGCAAACACCTTTGAGACATTCCAATCTCTTTATTGAGTACATCCTTTCAGCACATATGAAAGCAAAACCAGCTCTAGCAAACCCCAGCCCAAACCCCTATAGTAAAGAATAGAGTTTCTCCTCCCATTTAGGAATAGGTCACATTACCCAATTAGGGTAATGCAATCGTCCTTGATTCTCACAGTCTGCCTTCTTTATCTTTGTAGCCTGCATTCCAATTCTCCATCCTCCCCCCAAGTTTTTTGGCAAGCTAAGAAGCAATAATTGTTGCACCAGCAAAGCGAGCTTCAAGCGAGCTTTTATGACTGTTGCTGTGTCCCTGAGGCATGTGATCACGTTTTGCAACCTTCTGACAAGCAAAGCCAATGGGGGAAGCCAGATTCACTTAACAACCAGGTTACTAACTTCTCAACTGCAGTTATTCACTTAACAACTAAGGCAAGAAAGGTCGTAAAATGGGGCAAAATTCACTTAACAAACTTAACAAGAGAATCTTTTAGCTCAATTGTGATCGTAAGTTGAGGACTACCTGTATTTGCTACTTCTTGCTTTCCCGGCCAATAGCAGTTAGCTTTGCTAGGGAATTTGAATTTATGTATGAAGCATTAGGACTGGGGATGTCTTCTTGTTTTAAGAATTGCTATGGACTTCCTTTGTTGCTTTATAACACTATAGATTGGAATCATTAAAAATAATATGAGTTTTAGGATAAAGGTTGGCCGTGCTTGTGTACTTCACCATTTGACCAAGTTGGTAATAGCTTGCTCTCTTTTATATATTCACATTTCATAGCCCTATTGGTGAAGTAAACCTGGCTTGTTATCTTGGCTTTGATTAAATTGCGGGGTTGCATTGTTTTGAGAAAATTCTCTACATTGACAGACGTTTAGCTATCAAGAAGTCAACCGAGTTCCTAGCAATTCCTCCATTTCGCAATAAAACCATTATTGCAGCATTGATTTGCAAGGCAGAGTTTTGTTCCTATCAGTTTCAAATTATCACTTAATGGGACTGGCTTAAAGATAGCAGTGAATGTTTTCCAAATTGGATGCAACTTTTGAAAAATAAAGTGTACCGTTTTCAGGCTCCATATCAGGTCTATTTAATCTTGGGGAAAACTAGCTGTTATCATTCATCTGTTTGCTGCCTCTTTCTATAAACTCATTGCTGCTTATTATAGAGATAGCACACTTATTATTTTTACTGCTGTAAAATACAGGAGGAATTAGTCTCCCTGAATAAAGAGGGGAAAATACAAATAAGCAGGACACAAAAAAAAGCAATAAAAGTTAAGAACAAGCCAAAGAAACATTTCAGGAAGAGATTGGAACGGCAGTCAACTTTCAGATGCTCTTAACACCATTCAAAAGAGGAACTATCTCACCAAAAGCCAAAAAGTAAGTTTTCTGATTTTTCCGTCATCTGATATATGCTGAGATAGGTGGGGATAATGAAAAGCTATCATGCTTAGAGGCGGTTTGTAACTAGAGAGTAGACAATATTTGCACATAAACATTTATGATGAGCTCTGTCAATTAGAAGACTTCTGAGGAAGGCAATATCACTCCGTTTGGATTCTGATTTGGATTCAATGGGTAAAAATGGTTTACTAACAGCCTAAACACCAACCTCACTTTGTGCTCAGTTAGTAACTGCTAATAACGAAATGGGTCAAATTATTCTTTTTGAGAAAGATCCAATTAAAGTTAAAGAAAGATAAATGAATATTGGAGAAAAATAGAACAATGGTCCAAACTGGGAGATGGGGATGCATTAAAGCAGATTTGGAAGAAAGAAGAAACAGAAGTTAAGAGAATTCTTTCTCTTCAACCCACTCCTTCTTTGGAGCCAGTACTCCAAACTTGTAAACAAATATCTGTGTATTAACAATGTATAACTATTGTTGCAAATGAAATTAATAAGGACAGAGGCCCAAAGAGCAAGCAGTAATTTTTCTCTTAATTAACTTTTCTGCTGCCCGTCATAATAAAGGCAAGAAATTGTGGTAAGTTTTAAATAAGCTGCTTTGAAAATGATAATGACTAGGATGAAAAAGTTCTTAGTGAGATTTTGAATCACATTTTTTCAGTTTTTAAATATGGTTATATTTACCTATTCCTCTATCTTGAAAAACTTTGACCGTGGGAGTGAATTGTAGAAGAGGTATTTATAACTCAATTAATCCATCAGAGATAACATGTCAGCAGACATTTTCAAGGCTAAAAGATACCAAAACCAATTTGTTTGTGCAGAGAAGGGAGAGGTAGAAGGAATGGGTTGGGGAAGGGGAGGGGGAGGCAGAAGATACAGCAAAAAAAAAAATGTTTTTGTTTTTGTAAACTGTTCCACCAATAGAGCAAAACCAAACCTACACAGGTGAAATAAAAAACAACTGCAACACAACCATTTCAGGTGATTGTTCCAAAGAAAAGATAAGCAAGTGAAGTCAGATCTTGTAATTAATAAACACTGAACAGCTCAGTGCATCAGCAAATTAAAAAAAATAAGGCAAGGCAAGAAGGAAAGGAAAGGAAAGGACATGGAATAGTTTGATATGGATCAGGAAGCAGAGCAGAATTTATGGACAACCTTCAATTATCTAGTCGAGGACCAGTGTTTAGGGTTTGTTTATTTATCACTACAATTAAGTGAAGGTTACTGGCAATCAGCCATCTCGGGTTATAATGAACATTTGGTGGAGCAGGCATAAGATGATAGAACATTGGAGAAGACAGAAATATGGTGTGAACTTGCATAGGATTCGAAGGCTTTAACAGAAGAACATAAGCAAGAAGCTGCTGAAGTTGCCAACATTTTAGACCAGTGTTTTTCAAACCTGGAAGCTTTACAATGTGTGGACTTCAACTCCCAGAAATCCCCATCCAGCATGCTATACCCTGATTCACAGGGAGCCTTCCTAGCTGCCCATCATAAATATAATAAATCATCTCTGATGAAGCAGGTCCCTGTAAATCCACTGATTCCAGAGACATAGCAAAAATAACATTATAAAATGAAAGCTCTCCCAACTTCACTCTGCCCATTTATAATCATCTCCCGAGAATGCAAAACATCATACAGGGATGCTAATTTTATCAGTTACCCAAGTGTGATATGGTGTTTAGGCAGCAGACCAGAATATGGGAGAATATTAAGTTAGATGAGATCATTCAGTTTCCTTATCAGCATCTCTGAATCTGTGGGTAATCTAGTGAAGGGCTACAAATATATTCCATAAAGCTTTAAGCCTGATGTATCAAATTGTGCCTATGGAAGAGTATATCTTATCAGCATTAGTTAGATTTAACTATTGCAGCTTCCTACTAGTTAATGTATATTATCTCTCCACTAATAGCCTAACAAAATATTTGGAGTAACTGATAATAACTATATGATAGCAGGTAGTGACATAGATCCAAATGATACAATTCTGTATTCTAGAGTCCCTCAGGATTCTCCTAATTCAGAGGAGGTTCCTCTCTTAATACACCATCTTCCTAAAAGCTGGATATCTTTTCTTGTTGGTTTGAAATGTTTCATTGCTTATCAAAGTAGCTTCTTCAGACTTAATCTACAGCAGTCTTCACTATCAATTCTAAGGCTAGTTGTGTACCGGTTGTTATTAGTTTAGCCTTCTTTATATTTAATCGTAGTCTTATTTTTTTCCCTCTGTGCTTCTTGCCTTTTATTACTAGAGTTTGCAGATCATATATATATTTGTGGCTATCAGAGTAGAAATAAAGCTAATAGTAGCAACTACACAAAATCTATAGTTGCAGCTCTAACTATAATTGGAAAGAAACTGCGTTATCTTCAAACATATACATGTCACAGTGTGGGAATGGACAGGGAATTATAGGGAAAGATTTCTGCCACTTTCAAAGCCTCTTGGTTTATATTGTCCAGGTGTGTTCATATCTGTCCATGTGTTTGCACCTGCCTATTTTCTTTCCTTGATTATCTTTTCTCTCCAAACCATCCTGTGCAAACATCCTGATTTTGCAGCCCAACAGATAAAAAAACTTAGATCCAGTGGATCCATAAATGCAGGCTGCTGTCAGAATACTCTTCTACATCATGGTTATCAATATTTGATCTGTGCTACTGGAAATCTCTGAAAAACATATCCCACCCATGCCCAATGGAATTCCTCCTGTCTCATTATATATAGAGCTAAGTCTAGGATTGCTCCGTTATCTGTTTATTGTGTTTAAATGTACTACAGGTTATTTTTTGTTGTACTTAAACTGTGTATGATGAAAATGAGAGACAAATGTATTTTAAGTGTTTGTTTATTATAACCTCCATCCCAATAAACAAGCTCCCTTTTTTATGACCCTATAATCCCTTAATTCAGGGTAGAATCGGGGCAAGTGGATGGAGCTGAGCATTTACTGGCCAGATGCCCTTCCTGACGCCATGCGGAGTTCGCAACAGATATTTTTTTCTTTGCGTCCTAGGAGAGAAACATCTGCTGCTACCTAAGATAGCACTCTCAACCTTCAGAGAGGGAGGAGAGCATCTTCACCACTAGGCCACCAAGCTGCTCAGCCTTGATCTCAATCAAACAAAATTAATCATATACTGAATGGAAAAAAATTGTGTTTGGTGAATAAAAAATGGAAGGGAATGCTTTAGACATGTCAAGGTTGGGCTTGATGCACCACATGCTTCTTTGAATGATAGTGGATAATAGTAGATTAATCAAATATAGTCAAAAAGGAAAGAAACAGAATGTTTATAACTGCTTTTTCCCAGAGTAAAGGGGCACAAAGTAACTCCTACTTCTTATGAATGTTTGGAAAAATACAGGAGCAGCAGTTTAGACTTCGCCCTTCGAGCTTTTAGTCAAAACTTCAGAGTGGGCAAACACTCAAAGTTCTCAGATATTCTTTACAACTTTCTTGCTCATAAATAGCTAGTCAGATAGTTAGATTTGAGGTTTCCGGTATATATTGTGAGGATTTCTCAACTGGGGATATGAAAGAGTTTTCCTCCTAATCTGAAGGAGAAATGAGCCAAAATACAGCAAACGGTCTTCAGGACTGGGTAGATATAAATAAAAAAGAACACAATCCATATTGTCCAAAGGAGACCTTCAACCTCGCCAAAGGTCTGGGTGATGGAGCCAATCAAGTCCTGTACTTTTCAATTTTTCACATAGTTTGTTCTATTGTGGATCAAATGATTTGTCACCATTTTATGCTACATTTTACTCCACAAATATTACAGATTCAAATTTTGCAAATGGAAGGCTTGTGTAATGGGCTCCTATTTGCTTTTCTGTTTTTTTCTTTCCTGTGTTTTTTTTTTTGTTGTTGTTATATTGATGTTTTTACTGTGCTAGCCACACAGAGTCCAGATTTGGAGTCTGCAAGATGGGTGGCCAAGTAAATTATTTATTCAGTACAGCTGCCCAATTCCTATAGATTGTAAATCTAATACAAGTAGTCCTTGTTTAATGAAGTTACAATGGACCCCTGGGTTTACAACCCAGTCCTGAAGTTACAGCTACTGCAGTGCCTCATGGTTGTGGGCCCCTACAACTGGCCACAGGGATGCTATGGTGCCTCTCCTGCCTGTTTTCTGCCCCCATTCTCCACACTGGGTCCACACAGGGCATGGATCTGCTTCCCACCCCACTGAGCCCCACCTCATTTTGGAGCCCTAATGGACAATCCCTTAAATATGAGCCAGCAGTGTGCAGCAGTAGCCAAAAAAGCCAATACAATCCTAGGCTGCATTATCAGAGAGATAGAATCAAGATCACAAGAATTATTAGTACCACTTTGTAAAGCTTTAGTAAGACCACACTTAGAATACTGCGTCCAATTTTGATCACCGTATTATAAAAAAGATGTTGAGACTCTGGAGAGAGTGCAGAGAAGAGCAACAAGGATGATTAGGGGCCTGGAGGCTAAAACGTATAAAGAATGGTTGCAGAAATTGGGTATGTCTACTCTAGTGAAAAGAAGGATTAGGGGTGATGTGATAGCAGTGTTCCCATATTTGAGAGACTGCCACAAAATAGGGGTCAACCTATGGGTCAACCTATTTTCCAAAGCACCAGAAGGCAAGATAAGAAATAATGGATGGAAACTAACCAAGAAGAGAAGAAACTTCCTAACGGTAAGAACAATTAACCAGTGGAACAGCTCGCCTTCAGAAGTTGTGGGTGCTCCATCACTGAAGGTTTTTAAGAAGAGACTGGACAGCCACTTGTCTGAAATGGTATAGGGTCTCCTACTTGAACAGGAGGTTGGACTAGAAGACCTCCAAGGTCCCTTCCAGCTGTCATGGTTCCGACAGATGAAACTCTTCAAAAGAACTTCGAGGCATTGTTTGCCTTAAAGAATCTTTTATTCAAGAAACAAAGTATCGGCACTACATAGTTGAAGCCAAAAACTGAATTCCCCTCCCCTGGGCACAAAGTAGCAAAGCACAATTCCCTCCTCCAATTAACAGTCATAAATCACATTCCCCAATTAGCTTGAAGAGCGGGCTTTCTCTCCAGCTCTCCAGCCCACCAAATCTTTATCAACTCTGGGCACAATAACCTTGGATTCCCACGACTGAGTTATTATTGGTATGACTAGCTGGACTCTCATCCTCCCCCCTCCCAGCATCAACTAACTCTAAAAGAGAAAGAGAAAAGATGGCTACATTTCCATCTGTTGTCAAAGCAAGAACATCCGATGTTAGCAGCGTTGACACCAGCTCTGTTATTCTGTTATTCATTTACTTTTCATAGATCTCCAAGGTCAGGAGGCCAAGGTAGGGAAGGAAGGCAGACCGCTATGTTGCTGGGCCTCCATTTTCTGAGCCGCCGCATTGAATTGATGAATGCTGCAGAGCTTGTGTTAGGGAAGCAAAGCAAGACACTTCATTTGCTAGGCTGCGCAGTGTGATCCCAGAATGTCCATCTGGCCAGGGTTCAATGCCTGAATTTGTCCCTGCCGTTTTCTCAGCAAGTTTTCAGGAATGGTTTGCCATTGCTTCCTTCCTAGGGCTGAAAGGGAGAAGGACTGGACCAAGATCACCCAGCTGGCTTTGTGCCTAAGGCAGGACTAGAACTTACAGACTCCCAATTTTTATCATGATGCACCACTGCACCAAACTTGCCTGCTTAGCTATCTACATTTGTCAGCCAAGCATGCATGCTACTTGTGATGTCTTACCTTGTTCTGTCCTCTGGATTTTTCTCTCTCCCTATATCTTTGTGTACATTTTTCTTCCCACCCATCTAACCTGTAATTTCAATTGCAGAACTGACTGTCCTGTGCCCTTGTTTAGCTCCTTCATGTGGTCTCTGAATCCTAGCTGCTCCTGACCTTTGCTTTCACGTCTTCATGACCCATAATTGTCTTTTAGCTGAATCCAAATATTTTCTTGCTTGGCCTCTGTAGACCCTATGAGGGTCAGATGCTGTTTCTTCTTTATGCCTTTCATGGTCTTCAGTTGCTATCGTTCCTAATCTAATCATCCTTTGTATACCCCCCATAAATTGAAGCTCCTTCTTTCTTTTTCTCTGCTAGGATCTTTCAAAAGCATGCTGATTTCTGTGATTCTTTCTAAAGAGTTTTTCTGAATAACCTTCTAAAATCCATGACTTTCAATACCGTTTATAATCCGAAATCCATGCTGGGACATTATCTCTATTAAGCCAATTGTACTTTAAAAGTAGTTATCTTTTGCAGTTCCAAGAACTCCTCATGAGGCAAAATCATTAAAATTTGGGCAATGAAATGTGGAGATGAAAAAATGTTACCAATGTTTAAGTCTTGTCTCAAGTACAAGGATAAGCAATATAATACCTGCCCACAGAGTTTCCTTTAATTGCGTGAGAGTTTCTTTTTAAAAATCCCTCTCTCTCTGTATTTCTTTCTTTCTTTCTTTCTTTCTTTCTTTCTTTCTTTCTTTCTTTCTTTCTTTCTTTCTTTCTTTCTTTCTTTCTTTCTTTCTTTCTTTCTTTCTTTCTTTCTTTCTTTCTTTCTTTCTTTCATCTACCTTCCTTCTCTCTCTCTCCTATGTATTTACATACCTAGCTATCTACCTTACCCTATCATCTATTTATCATCTAATATCTATATTTACCTTTCTTCCTTCTCTCTCTCTCTCTCTTCTACTTACTTACTTACCTACCTCTTACCCTATCTATCTATCATCTATTTATCATCTATCTATCATATCCATCATCTACCTACCCTTCCTTCCTTCCTTCCTTCCTTCCTTCCTTCCTTCCTTCCTTCCTTCCTCTTTCTTTCTTTCTTTCTTTCTTTCTTTCTTTCTTTCTTTCTTTCTTTCTTTCTTTCTTTCTTTCTTTCTTTCTTTCTTTCTTTCTTTCTTTCTTTCTCTCTCTTTCTTTCTTTCTTTCTTTCTTTCTTTCTTTCTTTCTTTCTTTCTTTCTTTCTTTCTTTCTTTCTTTCTTTCTTTCTTTCTTTCTTTCTTCTACCTTCTCACCTATCTACCTACCTACCTCCTATCCTATTCATGCATCCATGTATTCCGTGCATCCATCCATTCATCCATCCATCCATCTTGAAAATGAAAGCATAAAACTGTGGCGTTACATTATTAATAGCAATGCCTTTAAGTTTCACAAGGTCTCAGTGGAAGAAAGCATCTGCAAAATTAGTTTACTTTTGAGAATATCATTATTCTTCTATGCACAACCTGACATCAGTAGATGTCTATAGTATAACTGAAGTATAATGTCAAGAGAGACATCCTCATTCTTATTATGCATTGTTCAGGCCAATGAATATAAGAATATTACTGCATTTTAGGAAAGGCATTACCAAACTGGGACATGTTCAGAGGAAAAAAGTCAAGATGATAAGGAACTTGGAAGAGAAAAGGAACTGAGTATGTTCAACCTTGAAAAAAGAAGATTACGGAAAAACAGCTATCATAGGAAGGGCTGTCATATAGAAAACAAGAGTTGTCACAGAAGATGTCATGCAAACTAGAAGGAAATATATTTCGGTTAGGTACCAGGAAAAAAATCTGGAAAGTAATAGCTGCCCAAGAATAGAACAAACCACCTTAGGAGGTGGTGGAATGAAGAGGAATCTCCAGATATGCATAAAATATCCTTTCTGAACCAGGAAAGCTTGCTGTGAAAAATTTCCATAAATTTGTTGGAGTTCACTTTGTAAATATAAAATTTAACACCCCTTTCTGCAAGTCAAATCAGGATAGAAAAAAATGCATCTAAGTGTAAAAGCAATTTTAGAACACGTCAGGTATCTGGAACAAAACTCTAGGATTCTGCTCATTAGAAATAAGTATATCTTTATATTTAAAAGATTATGTCTAATCTTTTGATTATCAAAGATCTGTATTCTTGTTTAGACAGAATCATAGATCTCATCTGATGCAACTGTTTGGGGATGATAAACCCCCATAGGCTTGTATCTCAGAGTAATGGAAAACATCCCATTATTTTTCTGTTTTATATAAGCAGCCTGGGGGATGTAGGAAACAAGTGAAGCATTTCATTTTGTTTATTCTGAGGAAAAATCCACTTGTTTTCTGTTGGGGCTTTTTCTTAACATGGTACATAACAAGACACAAAGACTGTAATTGTTTTTCTCAAATTGGTTTTTTTTTTTGTAGAAAATTAAACTTTCTTGATATAGCAACACACTTGTGCTTTTGGTTCCATTTTCATAAAAGACTCTCCAATTTCAGATAGGGTGCGGCTGTTTTAAGCCTTCTATCTATCCAGGTAATATCCTAGGAGAGAGAGAGAGAAAATGCCTGTTCAATCCACTTTCTTCTTTTAAGTAACAAGATCTTTTCTTGGTACTCCTATCATACAACTTTCATTAGCCTTTCTTTATTTGTTTCTGTGTCTTCTTCCAGGTGTGACAGACAATTTGCAAGGATATTTTTTCCCCCCACTCTGTACTGGATAGTGATCTTGTAGGATTGCAATGACTGTGTAATTCAAGGATTACAGTCTTTCATCTATTGTATCCATATCAATGGTTGACAGTCTGTTACAACTGTAAATGTGGGGTCCTTGGTGCCCTCTGAGCTTGGCTTCTTTCTTGCAGACGTTTCATTATCCAACTAGATAACACCATCAGTGTTTGGTGACATCATTGGGGCTACCCCTAGCCCTGATGATGTTATCTACTTGGGTAATGAAACATCTGCAAGAAAACCACTAAACTCAGAGAGCACCAAGTACCCCTCAGTTCAACCTTGAGCTACAAATATTTTTTTTCTATTGGTACAACTGTAAACTCTGGCCTGATAAATATACTTTGAGGACATCTATAACTCTCAAGGCTAATGCTTCCTTTTCAATGGTGAGGTACTTGGTTTCTCATGAAAATTTGTATTCCAATCTGTTAAAAATTGAAAAGTTTAACTAACTCTTCAGCAACCTTCTACCTGTGGTTGTACAAAGAAGTACTGCTTCAAGGTATCAGGTTGCATAATCACTTGGGACAAGAATATATTGATGTCCTTGGCTTGTCTTGGGGAATGAGTCCACAATATCCATTGCCAATTTTGTAAACGGTAATGGTACTACCGGGGTTCTCACTAATGGTGTTAATCCTGTGGCCTTCTTTGCCAGACTAGATGGCACTCTGGACATGATTTATAGCGATAATTGATATCTCTGGTGATGCCTATCCATTAAAATCTCTCTAGAACCCTGTATAATGTCCTATTCATGCCCCAAAGGTGCTTTTTCTCAGGAGGCAACTGGAGAACTCCAGTTGCCTCTTGAGAAAAAGCACCTTTGGGACATCCATACCTGGACGACTTAGATATTCATCCTATCCATGCCTGAGTGTCCTGACCAGAGATTCTAATGAGATAATTGGAGAATCTGTTGTCTGTATTTTTGAGGCACTATGATTATTTAGGCTTTTCTCTCAAGGGATGTGCTCTAACCCTATGTAACATTCCATTTCTTTTTTCCACCATGGATTGCTTCTCCCAGTCCTTTCCTTTCTCCTCAATTAGGCTACTCTTTTTGTATTGGGCAAATATCCATTCCCCAAGGAAGAGAGAAATTCCCAATTGGTTGACCTCTATGCTTATCTGCATTATGCAGATTCCACTGCCCTCCTGCATCTTACCCTCCTCAATCTCATCTGGTTCTTTAACTAACTCCCAATATCTAAGAAAATACATCTCAATGAGAAGATGAAAGAGGAGTTTTGGTACAGTCCCTACGAAGAGCATCTTCTTAATTCCCTTTACTTGTATTTGGACTTTCACTACTGGGACTTTTTGAGTCCTCCCTTACCACATCTTTACTCACCATAGGGAGTGCCTTTACCAACAAGGGCACATTAAAGTTAACCTTTAATGTAACTCTAGAAAATCAATCACTTTACTCACCACCACTCTCCCAAAGGATGGGTAGGCCCAGCATCCCGAAAAAATGAAAGTTTTAAGAGATTTGGTATAATGTCATGGTTCCGACAGACAGAGACAAATAAAGCAGAACTCTGAGGCTTGAAAATTCCTCAAAGAACATGTTTATTAGTTACAAAGTATTGGCATGTTCAAAAGTGAAACCAAATCTGAATACACAAGTAACAATTACCCAATTACAAAGTATATATATATATTTATTAACTTTATAATGAGCATGGCTGCAACCATTTTTTCTTCTCATTCTAGGTTGCCACATAGAATGGAGGGAGGGGGGTTGCCCAGGTGCTTTGTTAGTCAAAATAATCTTTTGTCCCGTGGGAACCAAGGTCATCTACAGCTTCCGCGACCAGGGATTGGGCGTTGCATAAAAAAACCCGCCCAATGAGAATATTGGGGAATGTAGTTGCTTGCATAGTTTTATGGGTGGGACATTATACTTTGTAACTGGGTAATTGTTACTTGTGTATTCAGACTTGGTTTCACTTTTGAACATGCCGATACTTTGTAACTAATAAACATGTTCTTTGAGGGATTTTCAAGCCTCAAAGTTCTGCTTTATTCGTCTCTGTCTGTCGGAACCATGACATTGTACTTATGTCTTACAGTCCCTAGTTAAGTGCCCAGTTTTACCACATTTATTACATCCTTTTTTATCACCCTAACTTTGACTCTACCTAATCTGGGTAGAGCCACAGAAGTTTTCTAATTCTGATACCATTTGTTAGGGATTTTTTTTTCCTTAATATGTTCAGAACCCAGACACAAGAACTCTTTGTTCCCCCCCAAAACTGTTTTATTATACAAAATTAAACTTTTATCTTCCTATTATCATACACACTCTGGGTGGTGAGTTCATTCACATTTTCCATACTATAAAATTGTTTAATTGCTATTCTACCTACAATAGTGCAATAAAAAGACTGGCAAAGACGTCAGACAAAACATTGATCTTTAAACTTTTTTACCCTCTTACACATATATCATATTTACTAAAGGTAATTCATTGTTGAATCTTTATAAGAAAAAAAAACCACAAACTTTTTACAATGTAAAAGTTACAAGAAAATCCCATACATGCCTTATTCATTTTGTTCTTGTACTTTATAGTTAAAGCGATTGTTGCCATCCCTTTCAGTTTGTCATCCTTGCAACTTGAGAGGAGGAACTTGTCCTTGCTCCTAAGAATTTCCATTTTAAAACTTCAAGAACATAATAAAAAATATTAGTTTTGTAATAGCATCCATGGCTTCTGGATCCGACTGAAGATCTTGGCACCAGGATATGAAGAACTTCTCTCAAACCTTGTAAGAACTGCTGAATTACTTTCTCAGGAACTTTTTAGGAACTTTCTGCTGTTGTTTCTGGAGAGTGTTCTATACCCTCCCCAGTGCCCTGTAATTTTAAGTGCTCAGTCCTAAGATCTGGATGTTGTAGGGCTGATCACCTGCTGCTTATGCAATGGGCTTATCCTTTTAAGCTAGGATCATACGGACCCAGAAGACATTTTTACGGCTGTCTAAAAACTCTAGAAAGGCATTTGCCCTTAAGAAGAAGTTCACATTAGATGTGAAGACAGAAGAAGAAAGATCCCAGGACGTTTCAGTGGAAGAGCATTTTAAGGTAGGAGACATGGTGATGGTCCCATTAGGTATATGAACCAAGTAGAAGTCCCTTGTCCTAATTACTTTCGTTTTGAATTTGAATTTTCATAGTTTTAAACATGCACAAGCATAACTTCAGCAGATTGGGAATGAGAAACCTAAGTGGAAAATTCTGCTTTTTTGGTGATGGTGGTGGTGGTGGGGAATTAGCAGAAAGGTAAATAGACTCCTTAACCAGATGTTATATAGATAAATCTGTGTGATTCTTTCTCATACACCTATAGTTCTGGTGTCTATGATTTGGATAAATTTGGTTTCCTATAAGCTAATGCAATGATTTTCATGAAGGAGGAACAAAATTATCAAGCTTAGTACACTACTGCAAAAGAATATATTTAGGTGACTATAAGAGATGTACATCTTATAGCTCCAGGATTATATATATGGCCAGTAAAAGCCTTGGGTACAAACCCAGAATACTTTCATAAATTGCCCAACTTTTCCATTCGGCCATGAAGTCTATGTTATGTTATGAAATTAAGATAACTAAAAATTCCAATTTTAATAATGTGTTAAGTAAAATATAACAAAAGGGAGAAAAAATATTGATCCAAAATATTTTTTTTTCCTGGTTGTGATTGATCAACTGTGGAATCTGCTAGAGTGTGTTAAAATAGCAAAAATAGAAGTAAACTCTCAAACACGTTGTCCACTTCGGTTTTTATCTGTAGAGAAAGCGTATGCATATTTATGATCTGTAAAATATCCTTTTTTATGTAGTTTGTTTAAATGTTTTATAAAAAGTGAGATGAAGTTCAGGGGAAAATCATTCATTTTGTTCACCTCTCTTCCTAGTTGTCTTCAGCTGTCAACTATAACCTGGCCATGTCTTCTCCAGTTCTCCTGGCCTGTACCCCTCCTGATGGTGGATATGGATGGGTGGTCGTCTTTGGCGCGTTCCTTTCAGTTGGATTTGCTTACTCTTTCCCTAAAGCTTTGACAATCTACTACAAAGAACTCCAGACTGTTTTTAATATATCTTATAGTCAGGTTGCATGGGTATCATCCATTATGTGCTCCACGACTTACGGAGGAGGTGAGTGAGATGTAACCATTTTCTTTTTTCTTTGTTTTTCCAAAGTAAAAGAGTGAATCTCATTTTGCAAATTTAAGAACACCTATTTCTCAATTCAACCCAACTCAGCACTGAAAAAATCTTGCCTTTCTTAGTTTTAAAATTGTATATAAGAAATACATTAGATTATTTAAATTCTGTGCTATTTATAAAGTGTTGACAGCAGATTGTTTCTTTAATATTTAGGTAATTCAAATATTTAATGATAAAGAAAAATAATGATTTCTATATCAATATTAGCTATAATTTCTAAAATGTTGATGTTGTTAAACGTAAAATTGTTTTAAATTTACATCTAATGTAAAACGCAGCAATATATTTTAAATTATTTGTTATGTAGTAAAGGTTTCTGTCTGAAGCCTAATACTTAACATTACAATCTCCACTGTACTGTTACTTGTTATTGTTTATGCATATTAAAAAGAAAAAAGAAACAAAAATATTGTATATATGGGGACCTTTCTTATTGATTGTGCTTAGGTTTCAGTTGTGAATATATGCTGTTAATTTTGCCATTGCTTCATGCTTCCCAAGTTTAAGTTCCCAATAGCATCACAACTGAATTTGCTGTGAGCAGATATCTCAGTAAATGTAGGAGAAGAGCAGGCAGAGCTGGGGGATGGAGTTAAGCGCATCATCAATTTAGAGTCATTACGTTACAATCTAAGTTTTGAATTCCACTGATCTTTTGATGCTAATTTAGTACTGAACTTTGGTTGACTAGACTCTTGTGTATAGGTTGAGCAATAAAGCCTTTTTAAACTGCAACTAAATGCATGGTCCTGATCCTTTGCACCTGACAATAAATTATGATATTTACTTTGTTATTCTAGCATTATACCTAGTTAAAAAAAATGGTGTGATTCAATTTCAAATTTAACTTTCAAAATTTTCTGCATTGTACTATGTATATTTTTCCGGTACTTTGAAGTTTTTTGCATGTCCACCCCATGTGGTAAAAAAACTCTCTGTTTCATGGCATTTCCAACATTTACTATTGTATGACTAATAATAATAATAATAATAATAATAATAATAATAATAATAATAATAATAATAATAATAATAATAATAATAACAACAACAACAACAACAACAACAACGATAATGATAATGATAATGATAATAATAATAATAATAATAATAATAATAATAATAATAATAATAATAATAATAATAATAATAATAATAATAATAATAATAATAATAAAGTTGGAAGGGACCTTGGAGGTCATCTAGTCCAACCCCCTGCTCAGGCAGGAAACCCTATACCATTTCAGACAAATGGCTGTCCAGTCTCTTCTTAAAAACTTCCAGTGTTGGAGCATTCACCGCTTCTGGAGGCAGGTTGTTCCACTGGTTAATTGTTCTAACCGTCAGGAAGTTTCTCCTTAGTTCTAGGTTGCTTCTCTCCTTGATTAGTTTCCATCTGTTGCTTCTTGTCCTGCCTTCAGGCGCTTTGGAGAATAGCTTCACTCCCTCTTCTTTGTGGCAGCCCCCGAGATATTGGAACACTGCTATCATGTCCCCCCTCGTCCTTCTCTTCATTAAACTAGACATACCCAATTCCAGCAACCGTTCCTTATATGCTTTAGCCTCCAGTCCTCTAATCATCTTTGTTGCTCTTCTCTGTACTCTTTCTAGAGTCTCAACGTCTTTTTTACATCGTGGTGACCAAAACTGGATGCAGTATTCCAAATGTGGCTTTACCAAGGCATTGTAAAGTAGTATTAATACTTCACGTGATCTTGATTCTATCCCTCTGTTAATGCAGCCTAGCACTGTGTTGGCCTTTTTGGCAGCTGCAGCACACTGCTGGCTCATATTTAAGTGATTGTCCACTAGGACTCCGAGGTAGATTATATCTTGTAGATTATTGTTGTGTTCCATCTGTAAAACATTTTGTACCAATTTTCTTTTAGATTACAGTTTGGAGTAAATTTTATAGATTTGGCCCGTAGTTTTTCCTCTGTTGTGTTCTGACTGTTTCTTCAAAAAAATTGTATCCATTTTATCATACAGTTTTTAATTTGTTCTCTCTTTGAGTCATATCTAAATAAGAGTTTATATAAGTGCCCTAGTAGTATTGGTTTTGAGTAAGTGTTTTAAATTCTGTCTTTTTTCTTAATATCCTGTCTCATTCTTAAGATCAGATTTTACCCTCCCAACAATAAGTAAACATATCAAATTCATCCTTCCATAACCTGTTCTAGCCTTCACTGAATTATTTTTGCTGTGGGTCTTTAATCAATTCATTAAATTTGAGTAGGCCATGTCTGCATATATAATTATATTTTTCTTACTGTAATTATCTCTAATGTGGAAGGTATTTGAAGAAGAGGCTGATTGTGAAACTGAGCTATTTTCCTTATAGATTCCATGCTCTTATCAACTTTTGTCTGATAATATAGTCTTTAATTTTTTCCTCCTCTTGTATCTCTGTAAAATAAATTTCTGTGAAGTCCGTTAGCTAGGCCAGGTTCTTTCAATACTGACATTCTATTATTTTAGAATATCGACCATCTATTACCCATGACAAACAACTTGCTTTATGATAAAGTTTAAAATTTGGATGAGCAAGACCACCTCTGTCTTTTGATCAAGTACTTTTTTAAATTTAATTTTGGACCTTTTACCCTTTCACATAAAGTTGCCGATAATTTCTTGTCATTCTTATAAAGCTCCTTTGGAGACTGTTAACTAGCGCTACCTAGAACAAATAGTTTATCTTTAGTAATACATTCATTTTGATAACTGCAGATAAACTTGAGGCAAAACAAAAAAGGGAATACACAAATAAAAGGAACAATTAAGTGCCAGAATAAGAGAGCTGGAACAAAAGCATGAAACTAACCCAAACAAATAATTAATGATAGAATTTAAGAAACCAAACAAGAATTAAGCTTATTAGAAACTGAAGAATTACAGTAGAAAATAAAGTCTGCTAAACAGAAGAATTTTGAACATGTAAATTAACCAGGAAATGCTTTGGTTTATCAACTTAGGAAAAAGAAACAAACACAGATAAAATCAACAATAAAGATCCAAATCGTTACATTCAAGATCAGAAAGAACTTGTAGTTTTTTTTTTTTTTTTTTTAAAGAATTATATTCTAACATTATCATTGATGAAGCCACAATGGACAAATATATTGAAAAGTCAGCTATCACATAATTCAGTGATCAGTGATCCAAGAAAGAAAGAAACAAAGACCCCACTAAGACAAATCAAATTAGGAAAAGTGCAGGGTTCAAATGGGTCAACAATTCAATATTACAAAGAACTTGAGGAAGATCTGCTAGAACTATTGACAAATATAATGAATGATGTTAAAGAAACAAAAGCAAGGCCACCAACAAGGGAAGAGAAATTACACAACCCTGATTACAAAGAAGGAAATTATCCAAAGAAACCAAGGTCATAGAGAGAAATGTTGCTGCTGAATATAGATTACAAAACGTTTACAATCAATTGAAGAAATGTGTTTCAGATATAACACATATTGATCAAACAGGCTATATTCCAAAGAGAAATATAAAGGACAACAGCAGGTTCATAATCAATATAACGGAACACATAAATTAAAAAAAGGAACGAAACTGCACTAATCTTTTTGGATATGGAAAAAGCCCTTGTCAATTTGCCATGGCAATTTCTGCTGGCTCTACTGAATAAAATCAATGCTAAGAATAGTTCTATGGCTGGATAAAATGCACATGTCCAGAAGATCGTGGTCAAAGGGCATCCTCTCTGCAGATTTTCAAATCAGTAAAGGTACAAAGCAAGGATGTCCACTTCCTCTTTTTCTATTCATCACTGCTCTAGAAATATTGACAGAAAAGATGTGAGGTGATAAACAAATGGTAGAAAGGAATATTAGCTCAAATGTTATGCAGAGGTATAGGATTAAGCATCCAAAAACAATGCAAGGCATTAAAACATTTTATGAAACAATTTTTTAATCTAGGGAATTCTGCAGATACAAAATTAATGTCCAAAAATCCAACCAATTATAAAAAATTTAATGCAAGCAGAAGTTAATCTCTTACAGGAAGAATATTGTAAGGATATTAGGTAGCTCCCACAGTGAAATATCTTGATCTGTCTTTCAAAGATAACAATCCAGAAATATATCAAAGTAACCATCTTAAATTATAGCAGGAAATCAAAAGAGATCTTGAAAGATGGCGGAATCTAAAGTCATCTTGGTTAGAATCAACTGGACAAAATTTATTGTTTAGTTATCAGTTTAGTAACATTTGAATTATTTGGCTCCCAACAATCTTCTGAAAAGTAATGCTAGTATCTCCTGCTGAATAGTAGATATATTTTGTATTGATATTTTAGGACTCTATGCATTTTATACTATAAAAAATGAGTATACAGATAGTCCTTGACTTACAACCATTCATTTAGTGATTGTTGGAAGTTACAACAGCACTGAAAAAAGTGACTTATGACAGTTTTTCACACTTACGACTGTTGCAGCATCTCCATGGTCACATGATCAAAATTCGGGCACTTGGCAACTGGCATGTATTTATGACGGTTGTACTGTCCCAGGGTCATGTGATCACCATTTGCAACCTTCTCAGCTGGCTTCCAACAAGCAAAGTCAGTGGGGGAAGCCAGATTCACTTAATGACTGCCTGATTCATTTAACAACTGCAGTGACTTGCTTAACAGTTGTGGCAAAAAAGATCATAAAATGGGGCAAAACTGACTTAACAGCTGCCTTCCTTAGCAACAGAAATTTGGAGCTCAGTTGTGGCCATAAGTCAAGGACTACCCATAAAATGCTTTAAAGTTGGGTTGGGATAGAGAACATATTCTGTGAAGTGGTTGCTAAGTAACACCGTGTGAATCCACGACCGTTCACTAGTATGACCATCAATATCAGCACATATTCGTATGTGCTGATATTGATGGTCATACTATTGAAAGGATTTCAGGAATGATGTAGAGATCTGTGGAAGTCAGATAAATCATAGATAAGAAATCATTGGGATAAAGCTAGGATATACCAAGTACTGTTATTACGCATGCAAATAGGACAACTGTGCAAGAAAGTCGTATTACATTAAAAAGAAGTGGCCCCTCCAAAACAATTTGATTCCAGAACAACTTGGACTGATGGAAAATTTTTGTGAAAGAGATGAACAAGGAAGGTGAAGTTTTGTTATGTGAGACAGAATAACTGAGGCCAAGATTAAGGAAGGCACTTTTGTTGGTCCACATATCCAGTATGTCATCAATGACAAACGGTTAGAAGGTTTGCTAGTGGGGTCAGAGAAAATCACCTGGAAAACATTCAAGGATGTCATTGAGAATTTCCTTGGCAATTATAGAGCATCAAACTACATTCAGCTGGTTGACAAACTTCTTACAGCATGCAAGACCACAAAGTGGAGAATGTCACTGAAGATTCATTTTCTGCATTTAATCTAAGTGCAGTCAGTGATGACCATGGTGAAAGGTTTCACCAGGACATTGTTACAATGGGAAAAATGATATCAGGTTAACTGGAATCCATCAGTGCTGGCTGACTATTATTGGACACTGCAATGAGGTGCACTGGACACTGAATACAAATGAAAATCAGAAGCAAATTGCTACTGAACTCATGCAATGTGCTGGAAACATTATATGATTAAATGCACTATACTATAGTCATTAAAAGTTAATTTCATATTTCTTAAACTTCCTACGTGATACAGTCATCATTTGTGTTCAGTTTGAGGGGCTCTATCATAATCATCAAAAGTTTTTCAGGAAGCAAAACTTCTGAAAAAAAATTGTTGTCCAGTGTTCTCGATCCATAGTAAGTACTTTGACAACCTGATGTAGAATAAACTTGATGGGCAATAGTAGCCACATAAATTAAACTCTCAAGTTAGTATTCAGTACAATCAAGGAATTATACTGGACATTTTCTGTGGGTTTTGATCAGATTTGACCGTGAGCTCAAATGTACAACTAAAGGAAAGGTAAAGGAATCCTTTGCAGATTTTACTCCACTAGTTGTTGCCGACTATAGGGGGCGGTGCTTATCTCCGTTTCAAGCATTTCTTAATGATCTAAAACCAAATACTAATCATAACCTTGCTTAGCTTTTTTCGCAATCAGTCAAGGATAGTTAACTGTTGCCAACCGAGCTGAACAAGGAACAAATAGTCCTTACTAGACCTGATAACTTGCACAGAAGTTTTGAAATTCATCTGAGACGCCTGTGGAATGCTCATTATAAACTTTAGTGTGCTTTTATGGAATTTATGGGCCATCAAATGTTTCGAGAACCCTTACAAACATAAAAAACATGCAATAAAAATGTAACGCTCCAACCACAGTATACCACTCGTCAACAAATACATACAAACCAAATTAAACAATGAATAATGAATAATGAACAGGTCACATCCTCTTTACGACCTGTTTTCCTTGTTACCTTCTGGGAGGAGGCTTCGTGGTATCTGCAGCCGAACATCCAGATTCAGCCATAGTTTCATTCCATACATACAGCATTAACCTTGTGAACTCTCAAGCTTCCTCCTTCCGTTATATATTCAAGATGGACAGTATTTAATATTTATTTGCTATGTATCTGTAGGGGTGTGGGTATATATATATATGTTGTACATAGTATATTTAGGTATGTGTCATGTATGTGTTTCACTTTGAGAGCGGGCAACTAAATTTCATTTTTGATGTGTGCCGTTGTGCCCACAGTAAAAAAAAATGACAATAAAGGTTATCTTATCTTATCTTATCTGAATACTGAAAATAATGATAATGATGATGATGATGATGATGATGGCGACGACGATAATAATAATAATAATAATAATAATAATAATAATAATAATAATAATAATAATAATAATAATAATAATAATAATAATAATAATAATAATAATAATAATAATAATAATAATAATAATAATAGTACCACCCAAACTAGCACTCCCCGAAAGCTCTCTGGAAAAGCTCAGTTTCTACCAGTTTTCAAAAACCATTACAGTAGAGTCCAGTCTCACTTGTAAGGAGAGGCTGTTCCACAATGTGGGTGCTGAGACAGAAAACCAAGCTTTTTCAAATCTCAGACCTCCCCATAGCACCATAGTTCCTCACCTAGGAGGAACTTCAACAAGTCAATTCTGATTGGAGCAGATCATCTTGGAAGGTATCTTTGTACCCAGCTGATAGGGCTGCATTAGCCAAAAGCAGCAATCTGAATCGTGCCCAGGAACTGATTTATTGGCCAGCTCAGAGACTCCAGATAACATGATTATGCTTGAGAGAAACTGAGCAATCTAGCCTAAGAAGGTTTAAAATCTAATGAAAGTTTTTCTTCATATATAACATACATAAAGTGCCTATCTGCACATATCACCAACAGAAATAATGGAAAGGTTGTTTGATTTTCCTGAGAATGTTTGTAAAAGAAGACAATTTTTTTTCTGTCTTTTCTCCTCGAGAGGTGAGATGGCACTGAATTCAAAATTATGTCTGAGTATAATAAACGTCTGTGTTTAATGGGGAAATGATTGTAGACTTAAAAACCTTCTAGATAGGAAGTAATAGGAAATTGTGGGGTGAAAGAAACTGTAAGGGAATTGCATTGCTTTAGTGTTGCTGAAACACTTTTTAAAAGTATTTAAAGTTCGGCACTCGTGCTTGGCAAGATTGTATATGATTAAAATCAGCCCACTGCTATCTACCTGGTGGGTTTGGATTGGCAGACTTCACCACCATATATCTCTACTTAGACAGATGTTTTTCCAAGCTCCACAATGTTGCTTACCTTTAGTTAATCCTTCAGAATGTAGCAAGGAAATGGAGAGAAAAATAGCCTTTTCTTTGACACTGTTAAGAAGTAAGTAAGTAAGTATTTTAGCCATTTTCCATCAAGCTATCTGAACTATTTCCACCCATGATATTTGTTTCAAGAACTGGTGCCTGAACATTTTAGCATCAGCATCCCGTTGTTGTGATTCCTTGCCAGCCAGTGGACCTGGCAGCTGAGTCTGAGGAATCAGAGGAGGAGGAGGGGCCTGGAGTAACATCAGAGTCAGAGGAAGGCTCTGAGGAACTCCAAGACTTACAGTCTGACAAGGAGCCTGGCCCCTCTACTCGCGTTCAGGCTGAGACACAGCTGTGCTGGGAGTCTGAGTTGGACAGTGATGAATCACAGCTGGGAGTTATCCAGGATGCACAAAAACGCAGGCAAGAAAAGGGAGTAGGACAGAGGAATGCAGTGGGGCGGCTCCAAAGGCAAAGGAGAAGGCATTAGGAAGCCACACCTTGTCTGCATAATAAAAGGGAAGGTGTGGGAGGTGCTGGTTGCCGAAGGCAACCGTTTGTGTTGAGGATCGAGTTTCTGTGAACTGTGTTTGTTTGCCTTGGACATTGACTCAGGTCTGTGAATAATAAAAGGGGATTGGATTTCCTGCGGTTCCAGCCTGCTTGTTGGAAGAGGGGTTTCTCCTTGTGAGCTTAACAAGGACTCACGTGGGCTGGGACAGAACACCAGTCTCCTTCTTCTCTTCACTTTTTGTAAAGTGCTTTTAGATGATAAACCTGAAAGTGATGTTTCTGCATAACCGGTAAGCTACTGTGGAAGTATGTTTGGTTGAAAAAAAAATAATGAAATTATAATAAACACAGAGTTAATGCTTACAGATTATCTTGTCTGAAGAAATTCCTAGCAGTAATCAGGAACTGTTTTCAGTTTCACACCAGAGAGGTTTTCTTTCTGTACTGTATACTACACGCTACATTCTATATATACATATATTCATAAAAAGTCCAGCCTCATACCGTCCACGTGCATGATTTTAACCTTTTATTTAATTGTTCATCTTAATTTTAATGCTTTTAATGTTTGTACAGCTATGTTTTTATATTATTGTATGCTGCCCATTGTCACTCAAGATAGTGAGAGGGGCAGCATAAATTCAATAAACAAACAAACAAACAATCTACTATATAACTACGCATATAATTTTCAACAATACAGCACTGATTATTTTGGATACGTATCCTCGAAGGAGCAATGTATCAGCTATCAAGTGTTTTTCTGTACTGTTTTATTAATGTTTCACTGATTATATTCCACAATGTTCTTTGAGCCTCTTATGCCACCTCTCTTAATTACTGTATAGCTAATATCCCTCTGGGTTGTCTGCCATATACCAAATCAAGTGGGATAAACTCGTTGATGCTTGAGGTACCTCCCAGAGGGAAATATCAGATAGGGTAACCCAACGCTTTCGATCTTGGCTAGCATATTTATTTTGACATGTTTTTCTTAATAGGGTACAGAACACAAATCCAGAACCTGTATCTGTTTTTTTCCTCAAGCAAAGCTATTTTGCTGTACAAAATCAAGCTCTTTATCTTATTCTTTTATCTTCCAGCTTAACTCTTTTCTTGAACATACTTGCTTTCAAGTTCCCTTTTTTATAAATCAAACTCTCCAGAGAGGGTGGGGCTGTTTTAATCCTCCTTCTCAGGTACCATCAAAACTCAGGATCCCAGAAGGAAAAAGTGACCAGTTCACTTTTCTGCAAGTAGATAAGGTGCCAAACCATGAATTGGCCCAGCCAAGGCCAAATTTTCCCTGCTGTGAAGAAGACAATTATCACACAAGGCGGGAAATTGCAACCTGCAACAGGCGTGCTCTCGGGACTACACCACAAATCAAGAGCCCCTAATACAGATAGTCCTCGACTTACAATCACAATTGACCCCAAAATTTCTGTTGCTAAAAAAAGACAGTTGTTAAAGAAATTTTGCCCCATTTAGGAGCTTTATTGCCACAGCTGTTAATCACTGCAGTTGTTAAGTGAATCTAGCTTCCCTATTTATTTTGCTTGTCAGAAGGTCATATGATCTTGTCAGAAATACATGCAGTTGCCAAGTGTCTGAATTTTGATCACACTACCGTAGGGATACTGCATTGGTCAAAAGGGTGAAAAATGGTCATTAAACAAACAATTGTAAGTCAAAGACAATCTGCACACAAATTGGCATAGTTTTAATACGCTTTTGGAAAACAAAGGCACACGATCATTAGCAAACAACAGGCAACAAGCAACAAAGTATTCTCAGCCCTGCAGAGGATGATTCTCCCAAGTCGGTTCATTATTAAAATGCCCTTTCTTTTCCTACCTGACAAGGCTGATAATTAAGTAGGCAACATTTTTTTAGCTAATTTATCTGCAACAGGAAAGGGAAAGTTAACCTAAACACCTGAAAGCAAAATGAAGGGATTTCTTTTTTCTTCTTCTTTTTAAAAGCTGGCTAAAACTAGCTATAGCAGTCCTACAAAGGCACCAAACAGAAAGTGCTTTGAGCTATTGGCTTGCCTAAGTAGACTCATGCCAGCCAATTGAAATATTCTTGAATGGATCCGAATGTTATTTTTCTTGAATTGTTAACAGTAATTGCAAAGAATAAAAGGTAAAGGTTTCCCTGTTTAGTTGTGTCCGACTTTAGGGCGACGTGCTCATCTCAGTTTCTTGGCCCAGGGAGTCAGTGTTGTCATTTAGCCAGCATGGCTATATGTCGAAGACACATAGAAAGCTGTTACCTTCCCACCGAAAGTGGTACCTATTAATCTACTTGCATTTTCATGCTTTCAAATTGCTAGGTGGGCAGGAGCTGGGGCAAGCAATGGGCGCTCATCCTGTCACACTGTGCTCGGGGTCTCAAACCTGGGCTGTCAGCTTTCCAACTGACAAGCCCAGTGTCTTTAACTGCTGAGCCATCACACCGCCCAATTGCAAGGAATAAAGACAATGTCATTTTTGGATGTGAAGGCTTCTGAGTACATATATGTTGTGCTACCCTAGGAAGATTTTCATTATAATGGAAGGGTACAGGCTGCTACTGATGAGCTTTAGAGAACAATGATCCATAAGGGGACCTCTCCTCTTTTATCCTAATTGCCAAATCTGATTCTGTCAAAAAGCTTTTTGGAAAACTAAATAATTTCTACCATACCATCGCTATCTAAGTAATTGTCGACATGAGAAAGAATGTATCTTTAGTGATGCTTCTTTATAAAGCCTTTCAAGTGCTTAATAATTTTATCTGTAAAAAAACGTTTGCTGTATGACCCTTCATCTAACTAGTAAGAATGGTAAACCTTACTCAACTCAACAATAAACCAAAGCTTCAGCTTTCTCAATAGTCTTTGTTTATTCTTACAATCCACAAGTTAGAACTGGAGCAAAGGTGTGTGTGTGGGGGGGGAAGGAAACACAGAAGCAGATAATTCAGACAGAGGCATTTTCATGAATTGAACATTTCTAACAACCATATCTGCTTCAAAGAAACACAACAAAAGTATTTTGTATCAATTTGCCTGGAATAAATATTATGCTAAGTGATCTGTAATTAACTAGATCTTCCAGCCATCCAATCATTGTTTAAAAATTATCATTATAAAGCACATTTTCAGTCATCTTGTATTGAGGTTGGGGATGGGTAGGAGCAATTTTCACATGATAAATTCTTTAAGAGTTTGACAGACATCAGCTGAACACGGTGATTTGTTTTCTGTTTGCCAGTAAAATCTAAGAGTCAAAGGACTGGAAAGTAAATGGAAAATGAAAATCTTCTAATCCAATCTCTTGCCTAATGCAGGAATTGCAGGCTGGCTTCATTTGTTGATACAACAGTATTTATCTAAGTTCAGGACCATACGTATGTGGAATGAGGCAAGCAAGGTCCAACTGATGAAAGCAGTATTGCAATGCAAGGCCTACCTCTTTACTTTGTGCATTGTGACATTACAGACATGACCCCAAATATCAAGCTTGCCTTGTGATGCAGTGAGATCCTGAAGATACCATTAAATAAGTTCTTCAGAATTGCTTCCTGAAATAATTTTGTAATGTTTGCCCTAATGACATTCCTCTTAAAGTCCTGTTTTGCAGGACTTCAGAGAATCGTAGAATTGCCCCTGAATCCATCGCTTGGTTCAGCTTTTCCTTCCATTTCTATTATGCACATTTACGTTCCTTTTTGTATTTCCCATTTGGCCAACATTTCCATTTTTTTGAAGGATCTTTTTTTCCTCTAAAGATTTTCATTATTATTTTTTTTATTAACCATGACATGAGTTCTTATCCTAACAATAACTTACCGGTAGCCTACATTCTATATGTAACTTCTGTGTTTTTAAATAATTCCAAGATATTTTGAAGCAATTTGAGAAGTTTGAATTTTCCTTTCAACTTTCCTTCCCCACTTTTCTTATTTGTTAAAACACAATAGATTTATACATTTGACTGTGGCAGTATTAAAGTTCTAGTGTGATTAACTTTTCACTTACATAATTTATATTTCTATAACTGTTTCTAGATAATTCACCAATTGTCTTTTCATGAGCTTCTGGGTGCAGAGTCTTAAAGATTAAGCCCAAGATAGGTTTCAAAAGATGAGGTTCCATGACCCTTAGTTCTAGAGCAGGGGTCCCCAACCCCTGGTCCGTGGACCAGCACCAGCCTGTGGCATGCCAGAAACCGGTCCACACAAACAAGCGAAGCCCCATCTGCGGGATACAGGCAGCACACAAAATCTTGTTCCCTCCGGTCCATGGAAAAACCTCTCTCCATGGAACCGGTCCCTGATTCCCAAAAGGTTGGGGGCCACTGTTCTAGAGCAGGGCTTTTCAACCTGTGGTACGCGTACCACTTGTGGTACATTAACAAGTGGCAGGTGGTACGCAGCCCTGCCTAGCCAAGTGTAGTGGGGGAGGGAAAGAGCCAGCGCAGGCAAGGACTTACAGTGAGAGAGTCCTCTGGAGCTGCAGTGGCTGGGGAGAGACAAAGGGCCCAGGCTCAGTTCTGGCTCACCTTCCCCCATGAGAAAGAGGGAGGAGATGGAGAGTGGAAAGATTCTTATGTGCTTTTGTGACTTTGAAGTTCTGGGATTTGTGCAATGTGGGCTTTGTGTTCTTAAGGAGTGTTTGGCAATTTCTATTTGGCTGATGGCTGATGGCTGGTGTTAGCTTCTATTGCTCTGCTATTGTTAGCTGTAAGTTTTGCTGCAAAGGATTTTGAAGTATTTTTCTCCTGAATGGATTTTGCTTGTAGATTCTTTTGAATGAATGGAGCCATTTGGGGAGGCTGCCTTAGCCGGCAGCCAATACTTACTACATTTTTTTTCCTTCCTTACTTTCCTTTCTAGCCAGTAGCTAATTCTTAAAGGGAAATGTGCCTTTTTAAGCTAGTTCACTCAGCAGTTTGTCTTTTCTGTTTCTGGAGGCTTTTCCTTGTTTGATGAATATATGGAAGAGAAAAAATATGGGTTTTTTTTCAAATTCTTCCTTCAGAAGGAGGTGGGCATGAGAAAGAGGGAGGCAGGGAAGGAGGGAGGGAGGGAAGTCCCGCCTTACCACTTGGCCACCAGCAGCCCTGCCATTGACTTTACTTGTCAAAAGGTTGCAAAAGGGGATCACATGACCCTGGGACACTGCGACCATCATAAATACGAATCAGTTGCCAAGCATCCAAATATAAATCACATGACCCTGGGCATGCTGCAATGGTCATAAGTGTGAAAATGGTTATAAGTCATTTCAGTGCAATTGCAACTTTGAACAGGTTTTTTTGGGGGGTCATCAAGTTTTTGACACCTTGCTAGGTGGTACTCGAATATTGCCATATCCTAAAAGTGGTACAATCGGTGAAAAGGTTGAAAAGCCCTGTTCTAGAGTACCTACAGTTCTTCAGGTTTTTAGAAATGTCATTCTTCTCTATCACACAAATATGTATCTTGATCCTGTAATGATAATTGCCATCTTTCTGCAGTGCAATTTTTTCACTTGTTTATTTTATTGTGAACCTCAAAAATTATCCCTAGAACCTGAGCTGAACTATGATACAACCACATTGGTTTCAAGGTTTTGACTGCGGAGCCTACCTCTTTAATTTTTTTTTTCAGTTTGTTGTCCCAATTTTCCAAAAAGATAAAAAGCACAATTATTTAGTGCATTCAAGAATCGGTTTGGGGTAATGGTTAAGGCTAAGGCTTGGAGATCGTGAGATTTAGTCCCACCTTAGGCATAAAGCCAGTTGGCCAGCTGCTTCTCAGCCCTAGGAACGAGGCAAGGAAAAGCCATTCCTGAAAAAGCTTGCCAAGAAAACTGCAGGGATTTGTTCAGGCAGTCACCAGGTGTCCACAAATGGCTCCAAATCACTTTTTTTTAAAAAAGCTGGAAGTTGCAGTTCATGCATCTTAAAATGGAAAGGCAGAATTGCTTAATGTAAAGAAGGTAACGTGATTATGTTTTGTTTCTCAAAAAACAATAATTGTCCTGCAATTAAGTTGTTGTGGACTCTTAACAACCACTGCAGATTCCTTAGAACAGGGGTCTTCAAACTTGGCCCTTTTATGACTTGTGGACTTCAACTCCCAGAATTCCTCAGGCAGCATGGCTGGCTGAGGAATTCTGGGAGTTGAAGTCCACAAGTCATAAAAGGGCCAAGTTTGAAGACCCCTGCCTTAGAAGATATTCAATCCTTGATTCAAAGTATGATATAGAACCAACTAAATGTTTGCCGTCTACATTTTATTCCAAAATTTGGATGTTGTTGTCATTATCGGCATTGCTTCTATTTTTACAATTTTTCTTCTCTTGTGAGAGTACTCCATTTGAGGAACCAACCAGGAAATGAGGTCTATCGCTTTAAGTTTGGGCCACTGAGAAGGCATTTCTCATTCCAAAAGGGAATTTGGTCTTACAGCATTTCTCAATCCTGAGAACTCTTAAGGTGTCTGGATTCCAACACTCCAGCCAGCAATCTGAGTTCCCCAGCCAGCAATCTGGCTGGGGAATTCTGGGAGTTGAAGTCCACAAATCTTCAAGTTGTATAGAAAGTACAGCAGGCAGCAAGACTTCCACTGAAACCAAAGGCAAAGCACCAGCAGGGACCCCCAGAAATGAAGGCAAAGAGCCTATCTATGGAGATTTCCAATCATCCAGGGTCATGGTCCCAAAGGTGCTTTTTCCAAAAAAATAGACTAGAATAAAGCTGGAAGGGACCTTGGAGGTCTTCTAGTCCAGCCCCCTGCTCAAGCAGTAGAACCTATACCATTTCAGACAAATGGCTGTCCAGTCTCTTCTTAAAAATCTCCAGTGATGGAGCGCTCACGATTTCTGAAGGCAAGCTGTTCCACGGGTTAATTGTCCTCACTGTTAGGAAATTTTTCCTTAATTCCAGGTTGCTTCTCTTTTTGACTGGTTTCTAATTAGTTTCCGAAAAAGGCAACTGGACTTTCTTGTTTTTCTTCTTTGAAAACGTTTTGATGCTCATCCAACTGAAGAAGCTTCTTGGATGAGAAGCGAAACGCTTTCAGAGAAACAAAAAAAACCCCAAGATAGTCCAGTTGCTTTTTTGGAAAAAGCACCCTTTGGAACAGCCAACCTTTCTCTTTTTCCCCCTGCAGCCTCCTTTTTCCAACCACCCGGAAAGCACAGCCAGACTTTCCCCCGGGTGGCGTGAGGGCAAAGAGCTCCCATTTAGAATAGAATAGAATAACAGAGTTGGAAGGGACCTTGTAGGTCATCTAGTCCAACCCTCTGCCCAAGCAGGAGTCCCTACACCGTTTCTGACAGATGGCAGCCCAGTCTCTTCTTGAAAGCCTCCAGTGATGAAGCACCAACAACATCTGAAGGCAGTCTGTTCCATTGGTTGATTGTTCTCACTGTCAGGAAATTTCTCATTTCCAGGTTGAATCTCTCCTTGACCAGTTTCCATCCATTATTCCTTGTCTGGTCTTCAGGTGCTTTGGAAAATAGGTTTACTCCCTCCTGTCTGTGACAGCCCAAAATTGGAACACTGCTCTCATGTGTCCCCTGGTCTTTCTCTTCACTAGATTAGCCATGCCCAGTTCCTGTTAATCGTTCTTCATATGTTTTAGCCTCCAGACCCCTAATCATCCTTGTTGCTCTTCTCTGCACTCTCTCCAGAGTCTCAACATCTTTTTTATAGTGTGGAGACCAAAATGGATTGCAGTATTCTAGGTGTGGTCTTACTAAGGCTTTATAGAGTGGTATTAGTACCTCACGTGAGCGCTGACCCGGGCAAGGAGGCGAAAGACCGCGAGGAGCTCGCCCTTCTTGCGTCAAATGCAGGGCCGAGGGGAGATCCCTGACCTCCCCGCCCACTCAAACTCCGCCTCTCCGGCTCTCCGCCCCTCCCCCTCCCGGGCTCCCCGTGTCCCCAGCGCGCTCAGGCAGACTTCTGGCTGGCCTGAAGCAAGAGGTAAGAGCTCCTGCCGCGCGCGCGCGCCCGCCCGCCCGCCGGCTCCAAGCAGAGGCTGCGAGAGGTGGGGAGGGAGAAGCGCGCCACAGTCGCCCAACTTTCCCCCCAGTTTCAAAGTCAGGGAAAGCGGAGGAAGCTTTGCGGACCAGCTGGAGCGCTTTACGCACACGTGGAGTCTCGGAGGGGCCGGGACTCGTGGGCGAGCGTCATCTGCCAGCGTGTCCTGCTGGTGTGTGCAGAGCGCGCGTTTACATGTGTACTCGGTGTGTCTCGAGAAACTAGGGAACTGTTACATCGTCAGCGTGGTCTGTTACCATGGCTAGGGCATACAGAGGCTACGGTTCAGCCTTTGACAGCGCCATCTGCTACAGAGTAGCATGTGCCCTTCAGGTAGAGGCATGTTTGGTCTAGAGGGGATCAGTGAATTTTATCCACAGGTTGCCCTAACAGGCAATTCATCCAATTAGTAATTATTAATTCAGTTGATATTATTGTATGCATGGGCCAAGCTGAGAGCCCCCAGAGGGGTTGGGATCAACTCCCATCTTTAACCAGCTAAACTGGATTGCAAAACCTCTGCAGAGGACTCCAGCTTTGCAAATGAGGGTTCCTACTTTCCATATCCTTTTTCAATTCAGATAACTTGCTTGATATATTTACTGAGTTTGAGTGATATATTGAGCTATCAATTAGCTACATGGGCTTGGACTTATATAATACACCAGAACATTTAACCAATTCTAATCAAGCTTGAGCAAGTTATGTAAAGGTCTTTTACTCTAGTGGTTAAGGCACCAGGCTAGCAACTAGGGGATGAGTACCATGGGACGATGAATTCTAACCCTGCAGGCTTTAGGCATGAAAGCTGGCTGGGTGTCTTTGAGCCAGTCATTTTTTTCTCAGCCCAGCCCACCTCACAGGGCTGTTGTGGGGGAAAATAGGAAGAGGATGGAGTATTAGATATATTTGCTGCCCCGAGTTGCTTATAAAAAAATAAAATATTTATGAAAATAAACAATAGTTTATGCCTTTCAGCGATGCTGCCCCGAAGTGTCTTTTTCTTGCCACTTTGGCAATGACTATTTCTATCTGGGAAAGGGAACTACGTGTTGATTTTGGGCTGCATTGTAGAAGCATCGTTGAGAAGCATAAGCTACTCTGCATTGTTTTGCCTGCTTAAATCTACCCGTGTGTAATAATTTCCAAATACAGGCAACAGATGACACGCCTCAATACCTCTATACAGCAGTGTAGCAGTGTAGGCTGAAACTGCAACCTGTTTTGGCATGAAACCATGTTGTGGGTAAAGAAAGGCAGCTTGTGGCTTGTGTGCACCTACTTGTGTAGGTGTTCCTCCAAAAGAGTGCCAGATCTGGAAATACAAAAATCTTGTTATTTTAGGATTATGACCTCTATTGATTTTTCAATTTTAGAAAGTAAAGCTAGAATCTGGAGACTAGCTGAATGGTTTTTACTGTCTATGGATGCAGTCAGCTATTGCCTTCCTCTAGGATGCTTTTTTCAACTTCCCATTCTGTCCCACAAGGCTTTTCTTAGTGGTCTCCCATCCAAGAACTATGCAGGTCATACTTTGATTAATTTTGTGTCATAATCAGCTACTAGCTGTTGTGTCTTACTATCCAGTTACTTATATTTAAATAATATAAATAACATGCAGGTAATTGTGCATGAAAATCAGGTCTCTTTTATATTTGCAAAACACTTGTTTAAACATGAATATTTACAATGAAATTCCGCTCACGTGTCATCTTCCTTTGGTGAAATTTACACAGATATTTAGATAAGAGTTTGAAGAAAGAAGCAATAGAAGCAGCCCTTGGGGAAAACACAAATTGATTGCATCAGGTTTCGGCTTGATTTACAACTTTGGTCAGTTTCCTTTGTTCAGGAGCAGTTGCCTAGAGACTCAGAACTAGTTTTAACATGGCCTTTGGGTCTTAAGTAATAACTGATTCTGAAGTTAATTAATAGCATTTTGTTGTTGATGGTAGTTCACATAAGCTATTATGATGCCAATAGAAATCTGGAATTACTTTCTATAGACTCTCTGAAAGCACCATGTATAGAAAGTGATCTCAGTACCCTAAAACTAGACAAATGTTCTACCATCAAGACTTTCTATTTACCTAAAATGTACATTCTTCTAGCCACATCCTTTGAAGTGAATTATTGCATTTAAAAAAGCCCCAAACATCCAACTAAATTGATCTCAAAATTTAGTGAAACTTCAGCATCCAAACTGGGGGCAGGAGAACAATTGATAGAAAGTGTATCATGTCGTTGCGATGCAAAGCTTGTGATTTTTGTGTTTGTGTGTAGTGTCATCATTTTTTCATCATGGTAATTAGAAGTGGATGTCTATGCTCTTAACCAGGTTTTAAAAATATTTGTACAATATTTCTGTAAGGCAATCTATCATTTTTAAACTAGGACTTTTAGAAAAACAAACAAGTGCCAAAAAGGGGAAGAAATAGATAAGGCCTATAAAGAGTCTCCTTATGGTGAGATGGGCAGCAAATAAATTTAATAGATAAATAAAAATTCTATATCCTTTCCCTTCGCTTTCAATGGTCATCATTGAAGAAGGTGGTATGGGTTTCCAAATTACTAGAATAGCAATAGCACTCAGACTTGTATACCGCTTCACAGTGCTTCACAGCCCTCTCTAAGCCGTTTACAGAGTCAGCATGTTGCCCCCAACAATTCCTGCCTGAGCAGGGGGTTGGACTAGATGACCTCCAAGGTCCCTTCCAACTTTATTATTATTATTATTATTATTATTATTATTATTATTATTATTATTATTATTATTATTATTATTATTATTATTATTATTATTATTATTATTATTATTATTATTATTATTATCTGGGTCCTCATTTTACCAACCTTGAACCGGTGAGAACTGAACTGCTGGCAGTTGGCAGAATTAGCCTGCAATATTGCATTCTAACCACTGTGCCACTTGTGTGTGTGTAGAAATTAAACCAGGAGAGGGTGTATTTTAGTTTTGGCTCCTGATTTATGGAATAGTTAAATGGATAGAGTAAAGCTCTCTTAACCTTGGCTGCATAAGTATGCAGTCCAATACAAAAAGAGGGCCAGGAATGTTTCCCCCCCCCCCATCCATAAGAAATCTATGTAACTTTCCAAAGCTGAGTTTGAATGTTTTTAATTAGGTACCAACACAAAGAAACAAAGTGGAAAATCATCCAGCAAACCCATGTATTAATCTATATGACAGAGCTAAAAAAAAAACGCAAGGCATTTATCCCAAAGTATTTCATTCCCCATGCTGCCACCAACTGAAATTTCAGGCCACAGTGACAACCATGACAACGTCTTAACTTATTATAAGCCTGTCATCGGCTGGATATATTCTGCAGGACACAGTATAGAAGTAGTATTTGTGACTGTGTGAGATGGTATTGAACTGGGAGGAGAGGGATCTTATTAAGTTGGTTGTTGTTTTCAGGCTACTCCCTCATGAAGACTGAATTGTCTTTTTTTTTGGCAGAGATGGAAAAAATGTAGCCCACCTCTGGAAATTAAACTGAATTATCTGGAGCACCTTAGCCTGTGGTCAGAGAGCTTGGAGTAGGACACATAGCCGAAGGGATTTTTGCCTGTCCCTGTTCTGAAGGTCCCCTTGTTGATATGGATGGCGTTTTTGTTACATGTATAGATTTTCTGTGTAAGGGGTTAATTGGAAAAAGTCACAATTATTCCCAAGCTTTCTTTATTGTACAGTTTAATCGTGCATGGTTAATATCAGAGAATTAATGGTTAGGACAATTTATTACGTATCATTTATTTCTTAATACAAATATTTTTCAAATGTTGCCATCCTATAGGAGTTATTTCCACGGCTAGTAACTTGCCTTCTTGTTCCTTTTTGTCCGGGCATTTCCATTTATTTTAAAAGCTAATGATTAATTTGTTTGCCGATGAATAATTTCTATGCCACTTAGTTGGAACTCTGGTGGTTAGAATGTAGTACTACACTGCAGGCTACTTCTGCTGACTTCTGGCTGCCAGCAATTCGGTAGTTCGAGTCTCACCGGTTCAAGGTTGATTCGGCCTTCCATCCTTCCGAGGTTGGTAAAATGAGGACCCAGATTGTTGGGGGCAATAGGCTGTCTCTCTAAACCACTTAGAGAGGGCTGTAAAGCACTGTGAAGCGGTATAGAAGTGCTATTGCTATTGTTATTATATGGGCACATGATGTTAAAATTAGTCTTGTAGGTAATTTTTCATACAGTTCTGATATGTTTTAAATCCTTGGCACTTACTCATATGACAAGTTTCAGTCTGTAAGCAGGATTCACATGCTCTAAAAATCACAGTCAGTAGTGATTAAGGCATCAGGTTAAAAACCAGAGACTGGGAGTTCTAGTTCAGCCTTAGGCACAAAACCATCTGGATGATCTGGGGCCAATCACTCTTAGCCTTAGGGAGGAAGAAATGGCAAACCGAGTTTTCTGAAAAACCATACCAAGAAAACTTAATGAACTTGTCCAGAACTTGTTACCTGGGATCACTGTTGACTTGAAGGCACCAAGAGGGAAAAAAATCAATGATTTGTGTCAGAAGAAGGTGTTCTAAACAATCTGTGATTATGACTGCAATATAGTTTTTTGGGATATTATATGGGATGTGAATAGAAATAGAACATTGCATTGAAAGTATCAGATAAACTCCACAGATAAATCATTTCATGTTCTTGTAGATTATTTTTTAATGATTTTTGAGAATCCTAAAAGTTACATAAAGGGCAGAAACAATCCATCAATACCTGTAGTCAGATACATGCTGCAGAGTAAACGTTTTCTCAAAAATAAGATTTCTAGAGGTATCTCTAGCAGTTGTTTTGTGTATTAGAGGAGCTGCCACCATTCAGAAATACAGTGCATAGAGAGAGAAGAAAACATTATGCCAAAGTAACAAGCTAATTATGAGAATGTGTCATTAGCTTATTATGGGTGTACACTTTGTTTTTCAGGGTTTCCAGAAAAGTGCTTAAAGGAACTTAATTTAATCTTGACATGCCACCTCCAGCAGACACGGGTCTAGCCCATACCCCTCCAGATGGCCAATGGGGATGGGCAGTGGTTTTTGGAGCGTTCATTTCCATTGGATTTTCATATGCTTTCCCCAAAGGAATAGCAATCTTCTTCAAAGAAATCCAGGATTTCTTTGGTACATCATACAGTGAGATTGCATGGGTTTCTTCAATTATGTTGGCTGCTACATATGGCGGAGGTAAGTAGAAGAGAGTAATCTGTTGACTTGGCTTTGACTTGTTAGAAGTTACAGGTCCCCCAATTAAACTGTGGCTGCGATTGAAATTGGCAGGTGCAGTTTGCTCAGTCATAATAGTCCATGGTACTGGTTTGTATCAGAATAAAATAGTTGTTCAACCAGATATCTGAATTCTTCAAATCTGATCTTATATAATCAGGTTGGGTGCAAGATGTTTTGTGTTTGCTGCAGTAGTAGTTCTGGGAAACAATTAAATTTTATTTTATTTAATCTTATTAATTTATTTTAAGATTAAAATGAATACAAACTCATACAAAACAAGAAAAATGAAAAAAATGAAAAAAGCTAAATGTGCGAAAAAGGGGGGGGGAGAAAAACAGAAAAGAAGATACAAAGCTATAACTTCCGATCTATTTTACAGCAGTTATAAGTATAATTATAACTATATTTCTTACTCTATGGTGGTCATAACATAACTCTCTTCTTTCTATAATCTACCCTGTCTAATAATCAAAACCATAAATCATAAATGAATTGTTTTTCTGTTTCATGCAAAAAGTCCATAAGGAATTTGTAATCATCAATAAACATAGATATTTTCTTTTCTCTGATCAAAGAATTCAAGTTAGTAATCTCAGCAAGTACCATCAACTTCACCAATCACTCCTCCATTGTGGCTAGTGCTGAATACTTTCCATCTTTGTGCGTACAATAATCTCACTGCAGTTATTGTGTATGAGAATAAAGTTCCATGACTTTTTTTCCAACTGTTTATCCATTGATCCCAAAAGAAAAACTTCTGGTCTCAATTGTATATTAATTTTTAAAATCCTCTGAATCAGTGTACACATTTGAACCCATAATTTTCTCGGGTTTTTTGCACATATTACAAACATGATAAAATGTTTCTTCTTTTTCATGTTCCACTATAAATTTGAAGTGCCTTTATACATTCTAAACAATTTATAACCTGAGTTATAAAGCAATATAAACCAATGATATACTGCTGTGCAGCAATATAAGATGGGTAACTCAGTGTAATTGCAAGAGAAGTATGCTGTCTCCCAGATACTCCTGGAGGAGTCTCCTTTTGTAAATACAGGTCAAGTGCTATTTGGCTGCAAATATATTTGTGAAGAGTCCTTAAAAATTTAGAGCATTGAATTCCTTTTCTAAAGAATCAATTTGTGTTTTTGCATTGATTTTGTAGCTGTGCAGGCAGAATTCTCAACTTTAACTAATGAATCATGACTGATATATCACCAAGGCCGCTGTATCCTCATGAAAATGTATAATAGTTTATATTAGACTAACTTGTGTTTGGTTTCTTCATTTGCACACGGGGTATTATTATGAATGAGGGTGATAGAAATAAAAATTTGCACAATAGTGTCTCATATATGAATTTACATAATATCATCTTGTACAGATAACCATATTATAACCACTGATAATACTGAAATATATTCAAATTAAATATTTACAAATAGGCATCATTTAATGGTTCTTTTCTGAAAAAAAGTTGCTCTGAAGACTTAATTTTCTCATGCTTTTTACTTTTAAATATTTAATATTCCGTATTTCTGCTAAGCATTTGAACCTTGAAAAAAATTACCTGGTATCATGAAACTGCAGGATATAGGTAGATATATATTATAATTCTGTGAAAGGGAAGAACACCATTTATTTTAGAGTGATTAGACACTAATTCAGATAGGATTGCACTAATTCAGACAGAATTGCAGGGTTAATGTTTGATGAAACATATTGTCCTGTCAGTGCTCTTCAGAAATTTATGCTGAATACAGCAAACTGGAACAATATAGTTTCATGTATAATAGGGCTGTTGCGTGTATACAGCATATAAAAGAATAATGGATGGTATGTATTTTATTCCTCCTCCCTCACCACAGGAACTTTTACTCTGAGCCAATGACAAGTAGCTGCCCTTGAAAGTAGATTTCCCTCTGCAGCATTTGTGAGGTAACAAGGGGTCAAAGAACAACTAATTCACATCTTCATACTCTTTCCAAGTATGCTCCTGTTATATACATGAAAACCCTGTTCCTTTGTCTAAGCCTACACCTCCTTACAGAGCGGATGGGAAAAAGTAGAAAGTGGAAATTTACAAGAATTATATTTTTAGATATGAAGTTTGAGAATTGGCAGTTCCTGTTGGCTTGAAAGACCCCATGCTTTGCACAGCATAGCGAGGGTCAGATATAAAAAAATAGTCTGGACCCAAAACGAGTACAATTTTCTGGGAGAGGCCTTGAGTTTTTAAGAGGTTAAATGTGTGCCAAATACTGATGTGGCCTCTTAAAATTCTTCTAAAACTTATAGGAAAGGCCACATTTTGGGCCCTTGCCTACTTTGATGGCATGAAGGGGCTTGTGTGGCTAATCTTCAGCGCTTTTTGTATGCGTGATTTAGAACTGATCTATTTATCAAGTCAGTGTCATCTTTTAACAATCAGATCAATAGACCTTCTCCAGAATGATCTGTCCCCAACCTGCCCCTTCAGTTCTGGGAAGAGGTGCTCCTTCAAATAACCTGCCCCCAAGATATGTAGGGCTCTAAAGGTGATAAGCAGCAGCTTGAATTGTACCCAGAAGTAAATTGGCAACCAGTGACACATGTGCAAGTTTGGGCTTGTGTAAAACTATGCAGACCACTGTGTTTTGAGCCAACTGAAGCTTCTGGATAGTCTTCAAGGGCAGCCCCAGGTAGAGTGCATTACAATAGTCCAAACAGAGATGACCAGGGCATGGGTGACTGTGAAAAGGGCCCATTGGTCCAGGAATGGGCATAACTGGTGCACAACATGAAGTCAGGAGTCGTGAGTCCAGGAGTCATGAATCCAAGAAAAACCCCAGATTACACAGCAGGTCTGTCTGGGACAGTGCAACCCCATTCACAACCAAATATGATAATGGGGTTTTCTTCCTTACTGTTTCCAACTTTGCTGTGACTATTCATGAGCAGCACGCCATTTTTGCATGTTCTGTGAATTTCAGATTGCACTTGACTAGAAAACTAAGCAACCTTCTCTATTTTTACAGTGGTTGTGATACAAATCTAGACAACTTAAATTGTCTGCAAAGCCCCACTGATAGCGTTCGTTCATTGACTGCATTGTACCCATGTACTGTTTTTGCCAAATCCCTCCTGCCTATGAAAGCAATGGCACACCTTCTTTTTGTGTCCTGAGTATAATCTTTTGACAGAAACTGCCCAATTCCAGTCCATTTCAATTCATTAATGCCTACTAGATAGAAGAATGAGTTAATTTTTCATTATGTTGGGTTTTCTCATGTTCATGCTTCTTACATTCTATGTTACCACCGTAATTCTATCTTTGCAGCTTTGGATTTTCTTTTCTTGTATGGCAACTTCAGCACCTGGAAGTCCCAGCTGCATTTTGAAAAATCTCAGATTTTTTCCTCAGTATCATATTGAATGCCATCTGACCTGAGAGGTTCATCATCCAATGCTGTATTGACAGTCACTTTATATATTAAGACAGTCACTTTATATGTATGGTACAGTAGCAATAGCACTCAGACTTATATACAACCCCAGGGCATATTGACTCCAACAATCTGGTTCCTCATTTTACCAACCTTGGAAAGATGGAAAGCTGAGTCAACCTTGAGCCCATCAGGGTCAAACTCTAGGCTGGGGGCAGAGTTTAGCCTGCATTCTAATCATTGCACCACCAGGGCTCCTATATTATATTGTCTGTACATAGGGTTTTCTTGATCAATTAAAGGACTGCCTTTTCTTATACAATATGAACCTTGCTATTGCCACTAAAGGGATCATCTGCCTCTGGCATCTTCCTATATTGCTGCCATCCAGCAGGGCTGCCTGCTTCTTTAGCTGGGCAGCTGAAAAGATCTTAATGCTCTTGGATAACATTGGGTGTGTATATTTTTGGCATACATTCTTGGCATTCTTCTTTTATCCCTTGCCCAATGATTAGCTAATATGGTAGAACTTAGGGGGCTGATTTATATTACTGTTGGCGATTTGCTGAACATAATCACTTTTAGCTGCAATCCTAGACTTCCTGAGGTATGTTATACATTCAGATACCATAGCATTCTTGACCATTGCCTGTATGCCTGTATTGCTGTCAGGCTACATTAGCATTAAACCAGAAATGCTGGAAGGAGTGTCAACAGGAAAAAAAGGAAAACCCAGAGAGATAGAATTCAGTATTAATTTCTAGACATTTATGAGATTTGGAAAACCAGGGAATCATGTTACCTATTTTTGCTATTTACATAAACTATGTTTTGTTGATAGTCCAAGTACTCAAAGCACATGTCAGCTGTTATTAGCTCTTTGGATCCAGCTGACATGTGCTTTGAGTACTTGGACTATCAGCAAAACATAGTTTATGTAAATAGCAAAAGTAGGTAACATGATTCCCTGGTTTTCCAAATCTCATAAATGTCTAGAAATTTCCAATATCTCTAGAGGACATCTAATGGGGGAGGCATGTCCACTTTTGTGACTACAGGTAGATCTTGATTTACAACCAGTGGTGGGATTCATATATGTGAACAACCAGTTCTCTGTGTGGATGCCACTTCCGGAAGTCCATTCTGGGCCTGGGCAACAAAAAATTAGCTACCAGTTCTGCCGAAGTGGTGCGAACCGGCTGAATCCCACTACTGCTTACAACCATTCATTTAGCAACTGATCAGAGTTATAATGGCACTGTAAAATTTGGTCTATAACTGGTCCTCACACTTATGACCGTTACAGTATCGCCACTCTCACTTGATTAAAATTTGGGTGCTTGGCAACTGGCATGTATTCACAACGACTGAGATGTCCTGGAGTCATGTGATCGCCCTTTGTGAACTTCCCAGTCAGCAGAGTCAATGAGAGAAACTGGATTCACTTAATGACGGCATGATTCACTTAACAAATATAGTGATTTGCTTAACAACCATGACAAAAATGTCAGGTGTGAATCATTTAACAGCAGTCTTGCCTAGCAATGGAAACTCTGATGCCAGCTGTGATCATACAGTAAATAAAAGGCAACCTGCTGCTTTGAATAGTTTGGGTGTGGGGACTGGGGAGATCTTTCAATGTCTTCCTTATTATAGTTAGTATCCTCCTCCTTTGCTCATGTGCTTTTATAGGATTTATTTGTTTATTATATTTCCTATTTCTAAACTGCCCATCTCCTACTTACAGTTTTTGTGGTTTTAAAAGATGACTGCTTTTATAAATTTATTGGTTTTTCTTTTTAATTAATTGTTGTACACTGCCTAGAGGCATGCTTTTGTAAGGTGGGCAGTTGCACAAACATAATAACATAAATTTGAAAAATTAAACATATACAGTATATTAGAAATAAAAAACCAAAAAAGTCCTGTGACAATGACTTACAAATTTTAGACCAAACTTTTCATTGTAAATAACCAGTGAGTTTCTGTTTGCTTTTCCCTGAAATATGGGACAGTTTTCCATCATGTGCCTTTTCTTAACATCATATATCAAACTATAAAACATCTTAATTCTACATAAAATGAAGACATAAGGGGATGCCTCATTACTGATAAATTTCCATCTGTATAGAAATGACTGTGCAAAATATTAACATATTTCCATCTGCGTAAAATTGAATTTGCAAAGTTATGGTACAATTTTTCAGTAACAGGCTTCTTTAAGCAATGAAAATATTTACTTCAGATAGATTATTTGGGAGAAAAATAACTTTGATGACCAGATGCTGTATATCAATACCATGCTTTTAGTAATGTGATTTTACACTGATTTATGTTAGTTAATGCTTGGCTGCCTTTGATATTCTGACAATAATAGTTTTGATTGGTAGACTTCTTGAATGTGCTGTTCTTCATAATTTCTTTCTGATCCTCGTTACAGACGTACTTTGTGATGGACAGAATATCAGCTCTGCTCAGTTTTGTCTCTCTTTGATGTTTGAAACAGAAGAGCTATATTTTTGAAGCTGTTTTAATCTGTAGGCATTCATCCCAAGTGGAATTTGAAATACCAATTCTCAGTTGAAGGAGAATTAGTTGTAATTAAGCATATTAAGAAATAGTAAAATATTCTGATTAAAACTGACCAGTAAAGAGAGGACATTTGTAAAGAATTGGGAAGAAAGGAAGTAATGGATCATGCAGTTTTGAAGGTTAACCTGAGTTCAAAAATTATATGCTACAACATTGTGTTATTTAAAATGAGACAATTTTCTTAGGGTTAGTTTATAAGTTGGAATCTAAAGAACACATTGCGAATGTTATTACACAGTGTCTATGGAGATTCTCAAACATCCAGGTCATGGTTGCCCCAACGGTGCTTTTTCCAAAACACAACTGGACTTTTTTGGGTTTTTTTCTTTGAAAACATTTCGCTTCTTATCCAAGAAGCTTCTTCAGTTCTAACTGACCGGAGGGGAATGGTAGGATTTATATTCTCTGCAGTCATCTGGTTGTTAGCACTCTTTCATTTGAAACAAGAGTCAAAGAAGCTATCTATGTCAAAACTGAACAGCCTTCCCTCAGCAGAGGGGGAAAGATACAATAGGACACCACCTATCTCCTGTTTACAATGCAGTCCTTTCAGCAGTCCCAAGAAGGTTACACACCCACTTGCACTTTGATTAAGATGACTTTGAGGGTGCAGATAAAACCCCAACTGGCCTCAACGACTCTCAGAGAGCTAATGACTAGCCCTCAAAGTGCTAATCACCAGATAACTGCAAAAATATAAATCCTTCCATTTGCCTACAGTCAGAACTGAAGAAGCTTCTTGGATGAGAAGTGAAATGTTATTATACAATGACTGCCTGGGGCAAAAATAGAGTGGGATGGAATAGGCTTGTCTATTTACAAAATGGCTTCCATAGTGGGGATACCCAGACACATTTATTTCCCAGAAGCAGCTCTCTGAGGTTGATCCCCATTGCTCTAAGTCCACCCATCCAGGCATCTTTCTGCCCCCCTCCTTTTGTAAGATTCTGAGTGTAGTGTAGTTTTGTTTTTTAAATAAAGGAGAAAAGAAATAATTTGGCTTGGACCACTGTAGCCGATGTTCTACTTGTTCTGTTTCTGCTTCCCTTCCCCTGCAGTTCCTGCTGTTCCTCTGAAATTAATTATACTTTTGTTTCGATCTACAGCAAGCTTAATATTTGTTGATCAGAGCCTACTTTCAAATAAAACTGCAGACGTTCCCTGTACAGTAATACTTAGATATTTTAGGAATGTGCTTTTACTAGGACTGTGCTATGCTTTGGATTCTGTGACAAAAAGGAATATAAATAGAGAACATCTCTGCAACATCTTACTCCAAATCTATTTTTTTTAAAGGCTTGCAGCTGCAGTGGACGGCAGCCTATAGTCTGGGGGGGGGGGAGGAAATGTAGCTATATAATTAGTTGCAGACAATAACAATCACAATATATTAACACATTCAGTAAAATAGGCAACGGTGGTTTTGCAAGTCATTTTATGGGCCAGTTAGAAGGACCAGTTTTTGCTAACTTTTGGGAAACTCCTAAGAGTGGAGTTGTTCTAATTTTGGTGTGCAGATTGTCCATAGAAAGGGAATTTTAGCAAAGAACATTTACCACTATATCGCCTCTTGCTTTACCTCCTGATAGGTCCGAATCCTCACCTGTCTGAGTCAGGCAAGCAGAAATCCTCTAAGGTAGCATATTAATTAATTAAATTTGCTTGTCACCCATCTCCCCATGAGGTGACCTTGGGTGGCTTACAAAATTAATACCCACGTTTCAATATGCTTACATATGTACAAAAGTACTTGAAATATCATCAAATCTGAGACACTGTAGAGATTTCCTAATTACTGGCCTTCATTATTTATTCTTTGAAAGTATGGGATTAAACTCTGGAATATATAGCCCTGAAGCTTTTTTTTTTTTAATCACTGTGATATCAGCAAACTTTTTCTTCAGCCAGCAGTTTCTCAACTGGTAAATCTCTGACCTGTAGGTCATTGCACTACACTTAGGAAGTTTAGTAGGGAACTGACCTTGAATATTTTCAGTATACTCAAATCTGTATAGTTTTATTACCCAACTTTTATTATAAATTACAGTGGCAGATACAGAAAGCTTATTCTGACTGGGACATAAATAAAGCCTGAGATTACAGAGAAGCAGTTGCAACTCACAGCAGATAATCAGATAAGTAAAGAGCACCAAAATCATAGATTCATAGAAATTAGCATCTTAAAACCAGTTTTTAGTTCCTGAGCAAGTTCCTAATGAAATATCCAGTTTCACATTTTTGGATGAAAAAACATCCTGCCACAGTTATTAGCTACTCCGTGTCTGTGATGAAGAGATGACAGTAGCTCATTAACTTGTCAGTGACATTACCATTTGTGTTATTTCTGCTCTACCTATTCCTATAAACATTATATTACCTTATTAATAACACTTAAGTGACTTAAGTTGAAGATAAATGGCATGATATTGGAGGTCTGCGGGTTTTCTGGATCCTAAAATTTTGCACAGAATCTAAAGCAAAGAGCTATAATGCTAGGGTGACTGGTACTATTGTATAACGAGAAGCAGCCATCACCATACATTGTAACATTATTTGCCTGTTATATGTGTTTATTTGTATCCATATGATTTTGATGCAGGAAAAAGAATTGTTTCCAGAAGTTATACTGAAATGTAGTCAAATATCCTTACAGAAGAAAGAAAAAATACAGATAAAAAATCGATTCATTCATTCCTCTCTCGTCTCTCTCTCTCTCTCTCTCTCCCTCTCTCCTCTCACTTTCTCTCTCTGTCTTTCTCTCTCTCTCTCCTTAATGGTGAAAAACTTTCCTTTGGGGAAAAACCAGTATGTGATTTTCTATTTTTCCTATTTTACTTTTTTTTTAGCAGAATGTAAATAAATGGTTTACAAAATATAAACATATAAATGTAAATGAATGCATTAGTTGAATTGGAAGACTGCAAACATTTCAGGAACTGGAAGGAGCCATGCAAATCTTTTATCTAAGATAGAATATTTATGATGGAAATAATTAAAAGTCCCACATTACAACTTAGTGTAATGTATGAATCCAAGTCAATAACTTAAGGAGAATCTTGAGTGAAGTTGAAAGGATGATCCGAAAGAGGATGTAATGGAATGCATAGATAACTTTGAGGAAAGGGGGGAGGAGATGCTGCCTAGGAAACGATCTGTCAAGAGAGACAGGAGCCTGTAATCACAATTGGTTTAATAGTCAAAGAACAAAAGTTAGGAAGGGTCCGCCCTAATGGATCCAGCTGTTAAATGTGGCAGGCGGGACTTTCAAACTTGCAAGATTCTGTTAATGTAACCTTACAATAAAGTAGATATGGCTCATCTAGTCATCTTTCCTGCCTGGCTTATCTGAGAAGGCTGACATAGGTAGAGCTGAGATAATAAAAATTTGGACAAAGTCTATCCAAGTCCAACCACCAGGGAGCCATCAAGACTGTTAGCCTAATCCAGGGGTCTTCAAACTTGGCCCTTTTATGACTTGTGGACTGAGGAATTCTGGGAGTTGAAGTCCACAAGTCATAAAAGGGCCAGGTTTGAAGACCCCTGGCCTAATCTGAGGTTCCAGAGCTCAGCAGCAATTAACAGCTAGTGTTCTATGATAACAATTTTACTCTCAAGATCCTTAGAGTAGCACATATGTGTTGAATGTTTTCTGGCCCTGGCATTTATGGATTGAGAGTCTCCCTTTGCATCAGACAGGATATGGGTGACAATTCCCAGCAACCATGACCATTACTGAGAAATTTGGGAATTTGGGGAAGTTCACATGTTTGGTGGACACCCAGCTTGGGGAAAACTAAGATGGAATTTACACAGCCTCCACTCAGAGACTTGTCCAGGTTTCTCAGAATCTCCTAATCTTTCTAGAAATGGCATCAGCTGAGGACAACGTCACACTGAGACTTAAAAGCTGCTGACTAGAGATTATTTTCTGAATGGGTGATTTTTGCGAATACAGAGAAGGCATTCCAGCTACGCTATAGTTATTCACAGGCCAAATATCTTTGTAGGAACTTTGTTCTCCTTCACCTTTGTCTATCAGATAGGCCAGAATGATGTTGTTTGCATAATCGCTTAGGTCAGTGATGGTGAACCTTTTAGAGACTGAGTGCCCAAACTGCAACCCAAAACCCACTTATGCATCATCGAGTGATGGGTGGGTGTGGCCCATTGGGTGGGTGTGGCCCATTGGGTGGGCGTGGCTGCGGTGGTAGCAGCAGACGGTGGGACTAAAAAGTTCAATCAATCAATTCCAACTTTGCAAGATCTTTTTTTTTCCGCGAGAAGTTGAAATTGACTGATTGAAACTTTCTCTTTTTTTTGCACACGGCGGCGGAGGCCTAAAGCGAAAAGGTTTTATAAAACCCAGCTGAAGGCCTAGGACTGGGGCAACGGCATGCGTGCCCACAGAGAGGGCTCTGAGTGTCGCCTCTGGCACCCGTGCCATAGGTTCGCCACCACTGGCTTAGGTAATACTTAAAATGGGTTAGCAAAGGGTACCTAATTTTGTAACAGTTTTTCTTAGATTCAAGAATAGATTCAAAATGTACATCAAGAAGAAATTACATTAAATTAAGAGATTGCTAGCCCTTGGTTTGCAGCCATTTACAAATGTTTTAGTCAAACTGTTTTAACAATGGGTGAAAGACATATGACACTATTAATCTATAATGCTAAATCAATCAAGATTAATTATGTGATGGTAAATCAATCAAGATTAATGATGTAATGATGTTGAAACTCTAGAAAGAGTGCAGAGAAGAGCAACAAAGATGATCAGGAGACTAAAACATATGAAGAACGGAATTGGGTATGTCTAGTTTAATAATAATAAAAAAAGGACTAGGTGTGACACGATAGCAGTGTTCTAATATCTCAGGGGTTGCCACAAAGAAGAGGGAGTCAAGCTGTTCTCCAAAGCACCTGAAGGCAGGACAAGAAGCAACGGATGGAAACTAATCAAAGAGAGAAGCAACCTAGAATTAAGGAGAAATTTCCTGACAGTTAGAACAATTAATTGGTGGAACAACCTGTGAATGCTCCAACACTGGAAGTTTTTAAGAAGAGATTGGACAACCATTTGTCTGAAATGGTATATGGTTTCCTGCCTGAGCAGGGGGTTGGACTAGATGACCTCCGAGGTCCCTTCCAATTCTGTTATTCTATTGTATTCTAAATAAGCTATAGGGGCCATTTCTAAAGCAGTACAGGTCCTTCCTGTTTTCCCTGTACCAAATCAAGAACAGTTGTATTAAAACAACTTCCAGATGAAAGTGCAGCTCAAACAATACAGTGATCTGAGTCCTCCAATCCCTGAAGATCACATGGAATTTTAGCCCAAGTGTCAAGCTCCTGTGCAAATTGGAAAAAGTTATCCAAAGACCCAACACGGCAAAGTTAGATAAGCTAGATAAGGAAGCCATTTTAAGCAGCTAATTGCTCACTGTCAGTATGAGTTTTCAATTATTTCTAAAAATCTGGTTTTTCTTTTTCTACTGTTCCCAAGACCTAACAAACTTCCCTTTGTTTTTGTATCTCTCAGTCTTGGTGCTATATGTCAATGTTTAAAATAGCTATCATTCCTGCTCTGGCAAATTCTAAACTCTCAAAGTCAGTCCTATTCCTCCACTAATGGCATGTTTAGGGAAATATTGTAAATGGCACTTGAGAAACACCAAATCATTGTTTTATGCATCATTAAGTAGTCTCTGTTGTCATAGGAGTGAATTCTTGCTCATCTCATGATTCTGGGATCCATTGTCAAAACACACTAGCTTGATTAAATAATATTGAAATGAAATGCAAATGTTCAAGTATAGCGGCATTGAGAGTATATTGATTTAAAGGATTTGTATACAACCAGCTTCCACAAAATCTGGGCAGCTAATAATAAATATTTTCAAACAGTGAATTTATAAAACAATTAATTCTTGTACAAAGCGAGGGTTGCCATCCTTACTGACATTAACTGTAGAGAGCCATAGAGATAACCTTGATGGGAATACTCAGAAGCTGTTACAGAAACAAAAAGGGCAGAAACACTCCTTCAGCCCTGGGAAAGGAGTTAGTGTTAGGAGGAGACTCAGGTTGGATCCTCCCTGACTCAGTGCGGTATAAGAGGAAGGAAAGGTAAAACACAAGCTTATTTCTAGGATGCTGTTAATAAAACAAAATTATTGTCAATTTGAACTTGTTTTCCAAGGTGGAACATACCTGCTTGTATGTTGATTCCCCCCCCCCAAGTGTTATCCCCTTTGGCTTGTTATATGATGTTATGGGACAAAGGTATATAAAAATAAAGTGGGCGAAATTCAACTGGATTGCTATATTTATTGTCCTTCTAAGAGTTCCAGGCAGCAGTGACTGCTATCCACGTAGATATATTCAATTCCTCCAAGTTTGTGGGAACACTCTCTTCCTGCAACATGTTTAGAAAGAAAGAGAATTAGAGGAGACATGACTGTGGTATACAGGCACACACCCACACATATACATACGCTTACACATTGCATAATTATTTTTTGGAATTCACCATCCTTAGATGTGATGCTGGCTACCAGCTTGGCTGCTTTCAAAAGAGATTTGGATCAATTCTTGGGGATCTATTGCTATTAGCCTTGATTCAAGATTAATGGAAAAGTAGTGGACTGTGCAATTGTTTGGCCACTATGAGAACAGACTGCTGGACTATTCATCAAGGCACTGCTTATGCTCTTCTGCAGTGGAAATGGAGATATGGACTACCTCCCATAGGTCTGGTTGTTCTCCAATAAATTGCAAAGGTCTTCTAGAGTCCAGGGATATGTATAGAAGTCATAGCATCGCCTATTCCTAGTTTTTATACACCTATAAAAGTTTACAATTGTGTAAGCATTACTCACACATTTGTATTCAGTTGCCTCACTGTACTCTGATTAAGTGATGTACAGGGACTGGGAAAGACAAGAGTGCCTGATATACATAGTGGTGTCCATATATTAGGATTTTTTGACCTGTTCCATCTTCCTTTACATTCTTTGACAAATGTAATTCATCAGCTATCCTTTTGTTGAACATTAGGTTACTAGGTCAAACGTTCCTTGCTATATGGCAGGTAACATCCTTATCTCTGATTCTTGTCTGATGTCAAAATTGACATCTTTATTTCTTCACTTTCTTACATATACACATAATTTTTTTTGGGTCAAACTTTGGTTGTTCTACTCATCTGCTTCTCTCAACATTTTAGTTTTTGTAACACCCTTATTAACTTTGGTTTATTCAAACCCAAATCACATGAGCTGGGTTCATGTAATGCATTAGTCTAAAATGTGGTTCATACAAAAATTGTGAAGTCTATCACTAGACTGTGTTTCATCTTGGTACTTTCTGGTTCATAATTTAATTGCAGCATAAAAATCAGAAGCCTGTTTTTATTTTCTGTGGTTTTTCACTAACTCTTTTGTCTACAGAGAGATGATGCATAAAATATGTAGAGAATAATGGACAGCATTTGAAAGATTGCCAAAGTTGCAAAAATAATTGTTTTTCTGACTTGGGTTGGAGACTAAAAGAAAATAATTGGTCTAATTTGATCACTGAAATATTTGTTCTTAAAATCTTGCATTTGGCTGGTCAAGTAGACAGCTGTCCTTAATAGATAAAAGGGTCAATACAGAGTCTTCCAAGCTCCCTATTATAAAGAGCCAGGCATTTGTTTGTTTGACTCCACATAGCAACTAGTAATTATTGTTCTCCAGTGGCTTCCCTTCATCCCATTTTTTAAAAGCTGCAGGCCATATTGATAAAACTTTCAGCAGCTGTCGACTGGACCTCTGAGGCCACTTCCTCAGGTCTGAAATGTTTCATGGGAATCTATCAACACAACCATCACTTCCTCAGCAAGGTCAAGATAAGTAAAGAGCAGCTTTATGAGTATACCAGAAGATCCTTGCCAGCTGTTTCTTCTGCTTTCATTCTCACCTTGCTTTCTTAATTAAGAAGCAGACATTTAAACACTTTTTAAAGCCTTTCATAAAAAGCAAGGGGACGCTTAGCAGAGACTAATCAGTGAAGGACAATCCCAAATATTGTCAGAGGGTATCACTTCTCTTATATAGAACTGTAAGAATAAAGTAGCAATTAAAAATAAAAGAATTGTACAGTGCCTTTCATCCACTTAAGCCTGAAATCATTATCAGATATTTGAAATATGTTCTTTCAGTTGGTAGATTATATATAGAGTTTAGAAATAAAAATCTAAAAAGGCTTTTTCTCATGGCTTCATGAATGTCTACTTCTCCAGTCCTTGAACTGGATGAGCAGTAGGCTGCTCTGATTTTTGTTGGTCTGTTTATTATGTGCCATCAATTCGGTGTCAAACTATTAGCAACCACATAGATAAATTCTGTCCATGATGATCTATCCATAACTTGGTCTTTCAGATCTTTTATTTTTTTTAATATAAAATTTAATGTTTTTATTAAGGGTTTTGAAAAAATAAACCTTAACAGAACTAAAGGAAAGGAAAAGAGAAAATAAGACAAAAAGTGCAAAAAGAAAGAATAAAAAAAAATAGAAAATAGATTCCAATTTCCTTTGAAGTAAATATAATTACAAAATTATCTTAGTTTTGTAGCAAATGTAACTATGACTACAAAATTATTTATTTTTTCTATTATCTATTTTTTTTCCTAATAAACATAGCCATAAATCATAATTTCACGAGAAAGCGCCAAACCCTGTAAAGGTGAGAATGGATCTCTCTTCTCCCCAATACTATCAGGGTTAGAGTTAGACCCTGAAGGAAGGAAGTGAACCAGCAGAATAACTTGCCTTCCACTCCTAACCCTCTGAATTGATCTAGATATCATGGTCAATAGTATCAGAAGCTGCTAAGAGGGGAAGTAGGGTCATCTACCCCCATCCTAGAGGCCATCCAAAAGTATGACCAATACTATTTTCATTGCATACCCAGGTCTGAATCTTGACTGAAAAGAAACCAAATCTAAAGCTCTTCTAGAAGTATGTTAGACTTGTGTAGTAAGTAAGAAGTCCAGAACTGAATCCTGACTGAAGCCATTCATATGGCAAAACTTGTGTTGGGAGAACAGGAAAGCATTATTGTAAAAGAAGAACAGCTACAAAAAACACTAAGCTAACTCTATGGTGGGCTGAGAAAAAAATCTGCGTCTTGAGGCTATAATCTCATAAACAATTAGCAGGGCATTGTTTTGATATGGGTAGAAGAACATGAGGGTGAGCTCAATGAAGTCATAAAGCCAGAACAATCGGATTTTGTCTGTGCGTTTCTGTATAAAAATACATGCACTAAAGGTAAGTGAATATTAAATGCTCATAATATCATCTTCCTAGCATTTGCCAGGTTTTGCTGTTATAGATTATCACTGCATATTTCCAAATCACATTTGAGCTTTGAAAGAAATGCAAACGATGTCTTGCATTTCATGTACTTTGTCTCCACTTTTAATATTTTTTCCTGTATATTTATGGATATAATCGCTATCCATCCATTCATTTTTGCATCTCTATTACATATAAATGTATATCATAAAAAATCAGTTAGAATTTAATGTCTGTTGTTTTCATTTTGGTAGACTAATGCATCTAACAGTATAGTACTAAACATTGTATTATCTTTGTGATAAAACATACTTGTGCTTCTCTAGTGAATTATGATAGTTCCCATGTTATTTTTTTATTTTGCATTAACTTCTGGCCCATACTCTGTTATGGCTATCAGGTCTGACCTATCAGATCTGACCAATACTCCGCTATGGCTATCAGATCTGACAATCACTAGCTGTCAGCAAAGAAATGATCTATTACCATTTATAATCATCTAGAGTTTTGCAGTCCATGTACAGAGCCCTAATGAAAAAAAGTCAACACTGCATTCATGTCTTTACCAATATATCCTGTTCTGGCCTACAAATGGAAAGACAAGCTCTGACTGCATTTGAAATAGAAAGATTGAGTGTCATGAACCTATGAAAAATACTGTGTGATTATGCTCTTTCTGCATTTAAGAAAAGGAAGGTTTTTTCTCTCAAATTAAGTTTGACTCCCTTCTGGTAAGTTTTTTGGGCAGAAACATAGAAGTGGCTTGCTTTTGCCTTCTTGGATATTTTTTCCAATTTATTTCCTAGTAATCTCTCATCCAAATAGTAGGAACTCTTTTCTCTTTCTCCTCTCTCTCTCTCCTCTCTCTCTCCCCCTCCCCTCCCCCTTTCTTTCTCTTTTTCTCTCTTCCTCTCTTTTCTCCTCTCTTGATATCAGCTACCATCAGACGCTACAATCTGCTCTGATCTTTCTGTGTCACTGCATGTAGTTGTGCATCATATGATAATGATACTGCTAAGCAAGCTTTGTTTTCCTGTTTTCCCTCTGCTTTCCCTTCCCTCCAATTTCTTGCTTGATGCCCCTATGTCAAATATTATCTTCTCTGCTATGACTAGTGATCGGATTAGGCTACATAAACAAATGCTTCCAGGCAGGGCTTTTTTTCTCATAGAACGCTCAGAACGGAGTTCCGGCACCTTTTTTGGATGGAACCTTGTAGGGTAGGCAAAGTGGGTTATGTGACATGTGTGAGTTCCGGCACCTTTTTTTTTTTTTTTTTTTTTTTACAAAAAAAGCACTGCTTCCAGGAATGGCAGACTTGACAGACTTTGTACAAGCACCTTTCTTCTCCTACTTAGCTGGGAGTCGTTCCTACACCTTAATTAATCCTTACTCTGATTTCAAGAATAATTCCACCCCTATTGATGTTTAAAGTATGTGACATCAGAGACATATTTATGAAAATGATTCATTCCCTCCTCCCCCTCCCTTCATTTTTTAGGTCCCCTTAGCAGTATTTTGGTGAATCGTTTTGGTAGCCGGCCGGTCGTCATATTCGGAGGGCTACTATGTGGCGTAGGAATGGTTTCAGCAGCATTCTGCACCAGCATTTTTCAACTATACATTTGTGCTGGATTCATCACAGGTAATTTTCTTTCTTTTTTTTTTTCTGTAGCAATAGCACTTAGACCAGGGGTAGGCAACCTTGGCTCTTTTATGACTCGTGGACTTCAACTCCCAGAATTCCTGAGCCAGCATGGCTGGCTCAGGAATTCTGGGAGTTGAAGTCCACGAGTCATAAAAGAGCCAAGGTTGCCTACCCCTGACTTAGACCTATGTACTGCTTCACAGTGCTTTACAAAACCCTCTAAGCGGTTTACAGAGTCGGCATATTGCCCCCAACAACCTGAGCTCTCATTTTACTGACCTTGGAAGGATGGAAGTGAACCTTGTGCTGGTGAGGATCGAACTCCTGGCAGTGAGCTGAATTAGACTGCTATACTGCATTCCAACCACTGCACCACCACGACTCAGTCTATAGAAGTTACAGTATATGTCCCAAGAGAAGACCCCACAGATACCTGATGATTTTCATTTACCTATGACCTAGAAAACTGACACATTCTGACCATGGTGTTGTATACCTAGGCATTGCTGTAGTAATATTCAGCTCTTATGATCTGTATGATCTGTATACTGCATTAAGGCACTTTGCCCAAAGCTCAAGAGGAGAATCTCAAGAGTCAAATAAGAATCTGAATGAAAAACATACATATAATTCTCTGGAGCCCCCACTTTCCTTCAAGATTCACTTTGGTGGAGTGTACACTTTGGCATATATGTTGATGAACAGGTTCAGGCGAGTTGCAGGTGGCAGAGAAATCCTTTCTCCAGTAGCATATTTTGATGGTTTTCACCATTCTCTTCATCAGTTTCTTGTCCTTATTGGCATGTTATTTTGGGCTCTTCCTAGTATAAATGTAAAATAAAAAAAAAATAACTCCTAGTACTCAGTGGCACCAAAGCACCAAGTGGAATCAAGAACGGACTGTTCTCATTGAAAAGAAGTTATAAAACCTGTTTAGTTTCCTGACTCCCATGTCCTCAAAATCCCCTATGACAATATTTACTTTTTTCAGAACAAGTTCAGAAATGTGATATAAAGAGCAAGAATAGCTGCCAGACCTCTTTATTTCACATGCTGGTCACGATTTATAACAGACCCAGAAAACAGATACGATTTGCTTTGTTTTCAAAGCACAGTCATGAACCTTCTCCTATAAAATGTTCATCCGCTTATATGTGTTTCTGGCTCTTGTCATGGCTTAAAAAATAATGCCTTTTCACAGCACTTTACTGTTCAAATAGGGCTGTCCAGAATACAGCCTGTGTGTAAAGTCTCTTGTCAGAGATTTTGCTAGCAAACGTATTGTTTACTTCTGAAAACTTCATTAAAAATGAATCTGCGCATCGGTTTTCATGCAGATGATTTTTAGAACTATCTGACTTGTAAATGGGATGGCCTTCCGAGGCCTGGCGATGCTGAGTGGACTTTTGCAATCCATAATTTCAATCCATAATGTAGACCACTAAGTTAAGGAAACTTGAGTTAGGACAAAGTAGATTTAGTAATATACTCCTGCCACAGAATTGTTTGGGAAGCACTATAATAATAATAATAATAATAATAATAATAATAATAATAATAATAATAATAATAATAATAATAATAATAATAATAATGATGATGATGATGATGATGATGATGATGATAGTTGGAAGGGACCTTGGAGGTCATCTAGTCCAGCCCTATACCATTTCAGACAAATGGCTGTCTAATCTCTTCTTAAAGACTTCCAGTGTTGGAGCATTCACAGCTTCTGGAGGCAGGTTGTTCCACTGATTAATTGTTCTAACTGTCAGGAAATTTCTCCTTAGTTCTAGGTTGCTTCTCTCTTTGGTTAGTTTCCATCCGTTGCTTCTTGTCCTGCCTTCAGGTGCTTTGGAGAATAGCTTGACTCCCTCTTCTTTGTGGCAACCCCTGAGATATTGGAACACTGCTATCGTGTCACCCCTAGTCCTTCTCTTCATTAAACTAGACATACCCAATTCCAGCAACTGTTCCTTGTACGTTTTAGCCTCCAATCCCCTGATCATCTTTGTTGCTCTTCTCTGCATTCTTTCTAGAGTCTCAACATCTTTTTTACATCGTGGTGACCAAAACTGGATGCAGTATTCCAAGTGTGGCCTTACCGAGGCATTATAAAGTAATATTAATACTTCATGTGATCTTGATTCTATCCCTCTGTTAATGCAGCCTAGCACTGTGTTGGCTGTTTTGGCAGCTGCAGCACACTGCTGGCTCATATTAGTCTCTATGATAACAGAACATGCTTTTTTAATCTAATGAGGTAACATACCTCTTTCTTATTCTCTCACCACAGGACTCGGTCTTGCCCTGAACCTCCAGCCTTCAGTAATCATCATTGGGAAGTATTTCCTGAAAAGACGTCCCATTGCAAATGGACTTGCCATGGCAGGAAGTCCCGTCATGCTTTGCACCCTTGCACCCTTGAACCAGTTTCTTTTTGACACTTTTGGATGGAGGGGGAGCTTTTTTATTCTTGGGGCAATTCTGCTGAACTGCTGCGTGGCTGGAGCCCTCTTCAGACCAATTGAACCAACATCTGAAAGGCAAAAAAATGAAGACACAAAAGAGGCCATAAGAGAAAAACCTGATGGAGGCATTGCCGAAATGGGGGATAAGGATATGGAAACAAAGGAAGACAGAGATTGTTGTGAAAACTTCAACAAGTTCCTGGATTTGTCGCTTTTTAAGCACAGAGGCTTCCTGATCTATCTGATAGGGAACGTGCTGATGTTTTTAGGATTTTTTGCACCGATTGTCTTTTTGGCTCCTTATGCAAAGCACCGTGGGATTGATGAATATTCAGCAGCTTTTCTCCTTTCCATTCTAGCAATAGTTGACATGATAGCCAGGCCAGCTACAGGGCTCATTGCAAATAGCAAATGGGTGAGGCCAAGAATTCAGTATTTTTTCAGCTTCTCCATTGCTTTTAATGGTGTTTGCCACCTGCTGTGCCCACTGGCAACAAGTTACATGGGCTTAGTCATTTATTCTATCTTCTTTGGCCTGGCCTTTGGTATGGTGTGTGCAATGCTGTTTGAAACGCTCATGGATCTTGTTGGTGCCAGCCGTTTCACAAGTGCCGTAGGACTAGTCACCATAGTGGAATGTTGCACCATATTACTTGGGCCACCTATTGGGGGTAAGAACATTTATACTCTTCTTTCCATTAGTCTGCTCAATAGTGAAAATCATTACTTTTAATTTCAAGGAAGAAGTATCAGATATTAATGCTTCCCCCCCCACACTCTTAAAATCTGATTTCTTGATTCTTCACTGCCCTGCTCAATTCCACATTCGCCAAAGTTTTCAAATTTCATTTAAACTAGGTTCATCAGGAGTATGCCTGAAGGAATAAAATTATCACCCAACAAGAAAATTCAGTCCCTTGAAATTTTCTGTTCATTAAAATGGATGTTGCAGAACTAAATGGTTAAAACTATCCAAAGGCTGCTTAAAAATCAGTTTAGATGAACCTTGCTAACTAAATGTTCTGTGCCTTGCAAAACCTCAAATTTCGTGGCTGGCTAGATTTTGGATAAAGATTAACATAATATATTCATGTAATTTCTTTTAGTAAATTTATAAAAAGGATTTCAGTTCATTATATTTCTGTACTGCTCAGTAGTTAATTATTCTTAATATAAAATTAAACATATCAAATACACAAATAAACAGCAATCATAAGATTAAAACCAGTCTTCCTGATAGCTAAGGTATTAGATTAGGACTGAGCAGACATAGTTCACCATTATGGAAATATGTTTAAGGTCTTCAGCCAGCCATTCTCCATGAGCCCAAAAAAATCTAACAAGGTTGCTATTGGGGAGATAAAATGAAAAGAGATTCTCATGTAAGTTGTCCTGGGTTCTTAGAGAAAAAGAGAAAGATAAATATAATCAATAAATTCACCCGCTACCCTGGAAGTAGTGCTTCCATATCTGAAATACAAAAACTCAGATGAACATTGGATGACATTAAAATATATGGATAGTTCTAATTATTCATGACCTAGCAATTGTTCAGATTTTTATATTTCATTTATTTTTATTGATTACATATATATGCCTCCCATCTCACTGATAAGGCAAATCTGGGTGGCTTTCAAATAAATATGTGAATATTTACAATAATACTATTCACATCCTGAAGAAATATGATTATTATAATACATGTTTAGCATTTCATAAAACATTTGAAATCTTTATCAGACGATATTGCTAAGATAAGACGAAATAGATGCAGCCAAGTAAAATACAAATGTTTGATTTTCTTAATAAATTTTTGGAGATCACTGCTGGTAACAGCGTCACTTTAAAATTGTAGAATGTTTGAGTTACAGATCTACTTATGTGATTCTCTGGTCATTGCAGATATCCACTAAACCATCCCTGATAGCCATCCTTATCTGAAAACTGTCAGCAAGAGAGAATCCACTGCTTAACAACTTTCATATGCCCATTTCCTTTTTATTTGTTTTAGGATGATTTAGCTAGATTTTAAATCCTTACACAATTATTAGATACAGGATGTATCTGTTGTTTCTATTCTAGAAGAAAAGTATTTATGAATCGAGGAAGTTAAGGGCAATATGTGGCAGGTTCAAAATTACTGCAATCTACATTAAGTTATTGCTGTTTGCTGTTAAGAAAATAATTGCTCCACAGGATTTAATTTGATTTAACCCTGTTGACTGTAGTGGAACTAAAGTGGCTTTGGACAAAAAGCTGCAACCTTAAATGCATGTGGTATAAGTGATAGAATAGTTGAAATACAGATGTTGATATTTCAACTTATACCAGATGACTATTAATTGTCAAATAAGTGAAAAGGAACCTCAGATTTCAAGGGCTTTAAAAATATATTTATTATTCAATTATCCTTTTTTTTATCAGAGCACTTCATTTCTTTCTTCCTGTCTTATACTGTAGTGAGAGGTCAGCATGCATGTTTTCTTCAGCATGCAGTTTTAAGAAGCAGATTAGGGCTAATTGCTGTAGACTGTTAATGAGGCTAGAAAGTGCTTTATAATAGTTTGGAATATGAGTTCAGTGTGTTGCTCCCTATTTAATAAGTGGCAAATTGATTGGTTCTTTGGCATTTAACAACCTACTACTGGGTTTTGCTTTAATGGACTAAGTAATTTTTCCTGGTGTGTTTTATGACTTTCTCTTATTCTCAAAGGAGGAGGTGGAAAGACTCTTCTACTGTTAAATTTTCCAGTCCTCTTCTCATTAAAACTCTCATTGAAATGTATTTTGCAGATCTTAAGGTCATCCTGATTAGCAGAAATTTAGAATAGCTGCAATTAGCCTCTGTTTGATGTTTTTGCTAATGCCACCATATTAAAGCATGAATGTGGGCTATGTTGCTCCTTGGTGCAGTATTTTTATCCAACCAAGCTGGAAGCATCTCATCTTTGTTACAAAATGTGTGGTTTGTTTGATTAGACATTAGAATAATTAAGTACCATATTTCAATAAATTATCACCATGGTGATTTTTAAAAGCATTTTATCTCAAGGACAAGAAAATGGTCAAAGAAAACCATGATTGCACATTAAATTGGAGGATGAAATGCATGGACTGCAAGCAAAAAAAGGTGGCAAAATATTGATCCAAAATTAGCCTAGGATTTTGTTGATATTTCTTATTTTAAGGAAAGCCCATCCTTAATTGTGGAATTGAGTAGATACCATTTTCTCTAACCATTTTAGCAATCTAGATTCAAAATTTGCCTGGAAAATAACAACAACAACAACAACAATAATAAAGTTGGAAGGGACCTTGGAGGTCATCTAGTCGAACCCCCTGCTCAGGCAGGAAACCCTATACCATTTCAGACAAATGGCTGTCCAGTCTCTTCTTAAAAACTTCCAGTGTTGGAGCATTCACTGCTTCTGGAGGCAGGTTGTTCCACTAGTTAATTGTTCTAACTGTCAGGAAGTTTCTCCTTAGTTCTAGGTTGCTTCTCTCCTTGACTAGTTTCCATCCGTTGCTTCTTGTCCTGCCTTCAGGCGCTTTGGAAAATAGCTTCACTCCCTCTTCTTTGGCAGCCCCTGAGATATTGGAACATTGCTATCATATCCCCCCTCGTCCTTCTCTTCATTAAACTAGACATACCCAATTCCAGCAGCCGTTCCTTATATGCTTTAGCCTCCAGTCCCCTAATCATCTTTGTTGCTCTTCTCTGTACTCTTTCTAGAGTCTCAACATCTTTTTTACATCGTGGTGACCAAAACTGGATGCAGTATTCCAAGTGTGGCCTTACCAAGGCATTGTAAAGTGGTATTAATACTTCTCATGATCTTGATTCTATCCCTGTGTTAATGCAGCCTAACACTGTGTTGGCCTTTTTGGCAGCTGCAGCACACTGCTGGCTCATATTTAAGTGATTGTCCACTAGGACAATAATAATAATAATAAAGTTGGAAAGGATCTTGGAGGTCATCTAGTCCAACCCCCTGCTCAGGCACAAAACCCTATACCATTTCAGACAAATGGCTGTCCAGTCTCTTCTTAAAAACCTCCAGTGTTGGAGCATTCACAGCTTCTGGAGGCAGGTTGTTCCACCGATTAATTGTTCTAACTGTCAGGAAATTTCTCCTTAGTTCTAGGTTGCTTCTCTCTCATATGATGGTCTTATTCTATTTTGATCAATAAGTGTCACTAATAATTATTTCTCCATTCATAGGTACTCTTATTGACACCTTTGGAGACTACAAATACATGTTCATTAAATGTGGGGCAGTGATGGTCTTGGCTGGGATATTCCTCTTCATTATGAATTACTACAACTACAGAATGCTTGCAAAAGAAGAGAAGAAAAGGATGCAGGAAGACGGAGAAAAGAAAGATCACGATGAGCCTGCAAGGACAGAAAGTGATGAAGGAAACTTAAAAGCAGTAGAAAAAATCCAAGATGTTAATGAAACAGCTCCTTTGAAGAGTGATGAGAATGGACTAAAGAATGGGGCAAGCCTCCCAACTGACGCCTAAATCTAATTCAGAGTTTTCTGAATGGAAAATTGTTCCTTAAAAATGACTAAAAATATGCAGGTAGTCCTCAACATAGAACCATTTGTTTAATGACCATTCAGAGTTACAACGCCACTGAAAAAAAGTGACTTATGAGCAGTTCTCATACATCCCCATAGTCACGCGATCAGATTTTGGTAGCTTGGCAACCGGCGTATATTTACAGTGGTTGCAGCATCTCAGGGTCCTTTGATTGACATTTGCAATCTTCCTAGGAAGCTTCTGACAAGCCAAGTCAATGGGGGAAGCCAGATCGAAAGATTAATAACCACATGATTCACTTAAAAACTGTAGTGATTCGCTTATAACAAGCATGGCAAAAAAAGTTGTGAAATGGGGAATGACTCACTTAACAACTGCCTTGCTTAGCAAAGGAAATTTTGGGCTCAATTGTGGTTGTAAGTCGAGGACTATCTGTAGTATGAAATCAAATTTTAAAATAATTAGTCACATTTTATATGGATACATGACAATTTCTTAGAGCTGGCTTTACAGGACTGCAAATCTAAATCCACTTAAATCTTATCTTGTTTTGACTAAAAAACTAGCTGATGATATTTTTTTTTTTAGGATAATTTATACTTGAATTTTTGACCTGTACTCCTGTTTCTATTGTAGCAAAAATAGAAGCGTAGAAAATTGTTGTATAATAGAAGATGCAAGATTTAAAAAAAAACAGAAACGCACAGCAATAGATACCCACAGCACTTTTTCCACTGCGGGGTCCATGATTTGGTCCTCAACATTCCAGTGAAAAATATCATGGCAGCAAAAAGTTTCTATAAGAATAATCTCAAGAGAAGTAAAAAAAATATATTTTTCTTTCAAGGTATTTTTTATTTGCTTTGTATTTGAAGGTAATCTGGTACATAGAATAAAATAGTGAGATGTGCTTGCTAACAGAGAACTCACAGAGACATATCCAATTGCTTTTTCAGAATATCAATAAGTCTACTGATTTGAACAAACACATAAAGATCAAAGCCTATAAGAACTTAATATAATGCACTTATCTAAAAAAAGATCAATGTTCATGTCTAAGCACTAAGTTTACCATTTACCATTTTACTTCTGACTTTATCTGGTGGGTTTGGCAAAATTAAAACTCTGCAAGGACCCCATCAACCATAGTTGCCAAAAAATCAGTGACATAGTTTAGGGCAGGGGTCCCCAACCCCTGGTCTGTGGACCGGTACCGGGCTGCGGCATGCCAGCAACCGGTCCACACAAACAAGCAAAGCCTCATCTGTGGGATGCAGGCAGCACACAAAAACATGCCTCCTCCGGTCCACAGAAAAACTTCTCTCCATGTAACCGGTCCCTGGGGCCCAAAAGGTTGGGGACCTCTGGTTTAGGGAATAAGCATACAGGAACTGCAGATTAAAAAAGGGAAACCCCCAATTTTTCACTTCCCAAAGGAGTGAATCTTATACCTAGCCATCTATGTATGATATGATTCTACTTTGCATAATCAATCAATACCATTTACCTGCAAGCCAGAACTGGTAAGACCACAAAATAGTCAAAATAACAGAAAATGAAGAAGTTAAAGTGCTCTGGGACAGACAAGTAACTTCCCCATAACACCCCAGATTTAACAACTGTTGAAAAGAAAGATAAAAAAAGACGGTATAGTAGACCTTACAGTACCTGAAGACAGCAAGAAAGAAGAAAAAGAAATAGAGAAGATCACAAAATACAAAGACCTGCAAATTGAAGTAGGACTACTGTGGCAAAATAAAGCAGAGATAGTACCAATAATAATAGATGTCTTGGCTGCAATCCCAAAATGTTGGAAGCACCACTTGAACACCATTGACAAAATCACCACCAGTCAATTGCAGAAAGCAACTTGACTCAGAACAGCTTACATCCTGTGACAAAAGCATTAATATTATTGAACATCAACATCTGTCTATTCCAGTCTTTAAGAAGGACATGATGACTGGTGAACAAAAATGCCAAGTTCAATGTAAACATCTGGCTGACTGTGTCATTAACCATAATAATAGGAGCCGTGGTGGTACTGTGGTTAGAATGTAGTATTGCAGGCTAACTCTGCCCACTGTCAGGAGTTCGATTCTGACCAGCTCAAGATTGACTCAGCCTTCTTCCAAGGTCAGTAAAATGAGGATCCAGGTTGTTGGGGGCAATACGCTGAATCTGTAAACTGCTTAGAGCTGTAAAGCACTGTGAAGCGGTATATAAGTGCTATTGCTATTTCTATAATAATAAGGTATTTGTTGTAAAGGACTTGTTATTTCTAATTAAAACAGGACATATTTGGATAACTGCAAAGGTAAAAGTTCCAAATGATTCTTTGTCCTAATAAGCTATTTTACACAGCTGTTTCTCAAGACAGCTGAAGTGCTAACCATCAATCCTCCAGCTTACTGGGGGAAAAAAGGTGACATAAATTGTGCAGCCCCCACTGTTGATCTCTCTTCAGCTACAACTAAGTCAGTGGATGGTTTTATTCTTACTGATTTGTTGTGAGGCATTTTAAAGAAAGGGATTAGTTGATTTTCCTAGAATCTTTTTCTTCCTACCAATCGTCATCTGCCAGTGGAGATGAAACTACCATCACTCTTTCTTAACAGCTGCAGCAGGATTAGATGATTGTAGACAGATGCTTAAAATGGTGGGTTTATGTACTTGACAAGTTGCCTAACAAACAAGTGCGAACTGCTAAGGGACTGGAACTGGCAAATCAAAAAGCTTTCCATTGCTCTTGATAACCTATGCCTACTACCTGTCAGATGGTCTATTTTTGAAACTAGGTACAGAAATCTTATACTGATATTTATAAGATGCTCATGTAGGATATGCTATATGTTGTGGAATATGCCAGATGGCATGACACAGATAAGTGTTATCCCTCCTTTTTTGCAAGCCAAAATGTTAGTGGAGGGCTGTGGCCATTAAAAGCTGGGCAGAGTCTGACCCCTGACTGCATCAGCCGCCAAAGAATCAGTGAAGCCTGCAGATCAAATCCACCACAAAAACTGAGTTGGAAGAAGAGAAAAAGCTTTTTGAAGCTATAATCTTGATTTTTTTTTCTACTTATTTTATTAAGCTTTTGAGAAAAAAATATACATAAAACAAACACAAAGAGAATGAAAAGAGTAAAGCAAAATGAACAAGGGACCTAAAAATATCAAAGAGATGGTAATTTCCTGGTGTAAATTAATTTTGAATGAGTGAATATATCATTTTAAAATGACTAAAATCATAATTAAGCTTTAAGCAAGGATAATTAATAACAATGATCAAGTATAAATCAAATAAAATCATAAATTCAATATATTCAATCAAAACTAAAAATCTGTTTTACTTTAAATATCTCATAGGACTGAAATATTGACTGTATACATAGAAAAAAAAATCAAATTTTGGATATTATATTGAGTATAATCCAGAGTTGGTGTCCTATTTCAATTACATTTTTGTCAGATTTAAAATTATTTTGGACGTTGAAGCATACTCCCTCATGTTGGTTAAGAAGGAATTAGACAGCCTTTTCAATAAGAAACATATAATAACCTTGCCTAATATACACAAAGCTAATTCAGTACAGCTAGGGGGAATATATGTTTTAGTAAACTTTAACAAGACTACTTCAGGTTAAAATGGGAATTCAGCTTTTAAATTTTGTTTCATTCTAGTACAAATTATTTTCCAGAAATGTTGAAATTTACAGCATTGCCACCAAATATGAAAAAAAAAAAAAGATCCAGTAGCTTCTTTAGCAATATAAGAGAATTAACAATTAATACTGGAGTGATATAACCATGATAAAATCTTCTCTGTTCAAAGTAAAATTTATTTTTCCCCATTCTACTAAAGCTAGAATCTTTAAAGGATGACTTAAAGTTGCTTCAGGTATGGTCTCTGTCATTGCCAGCCCTATAACCAGACCAGGAAAGAGCAAGATTGGGTGTTGGACTAGCAATTCATCCCTGTTAAAAAACAACAACAACCCTTTGCTACTGCAACAAGTGCAATTCAACAAGATTAGCAGATCAAAATTGTTGGAGAACAATTGTTGCTCCATGTCCTGTATAGCACAGGTGGCCCTAAGACTTAAGAAAGGTATGGCCTGGGACAGAGACCAAGTCAACATGGCAGGAAAAAAAAAGATTTATCAAGATATGGCAAAATTCTTTGTAGACAGAGAGCTGACTCATGAGAGCCAGCAAACAAACACTGGACTCCAAAGATGTAGAAAACCTGCTGCAGTTTGTTCTTCTCTCTTCTCTTTCTTCACTCTTTGGTGTGTCAACAATCCAAGCCAAGCACACTAAAGAAAAATTCTCAAACTATTCAAAGCAAGGGAGACAAATGGGATAGGTAGCAGTAGTTGGAGACTTGTTCTTCTCCTTTCCACTGGCAGATTAAATGGGCACCCCCACCCTCAGCAAACAGGCAATTCCCCACTGGTGAAGACTGGCCCATTCCTTAACTCTGATAAGGAAGTCCAATAGAGCAGTGTTTGTCAACCTTGACAATTTTAAGCTGGATGGACTTCGAAAATTCCCTAACCCAGTAATGCTGGCTGGGGAATTCTGGGAATTGAAGTCTACCCAGCTTAAAGTTGCCAAATTTGAGAAACGCTGCATTAAGAGGAACCAGTTATATTTAGTGCCTGACAAATAAACTGGGTTCCAACCAAGTAGTAAGGACAGATGGAAAAGTCTGTTTATACAGGCTTCAGTAAGAGAATTTCCAGTACTTCCTCTGCAAGCTTCTTTGTTAATTTCTGATATTTATCATTTTACTCAGTCTTTTTCTCCAGCCCCACATCTGGCCTTTCAGCAGAGCAGCCTTTAAGCTTAGCCAACCCGGAGCGTGCAGGACTTACAAACAAAAACCATGGCTTACTTATGAGAAGGCTGGTGTTTTTCCTTCACCACCTAAGATTAATATCCTATCACTTGTAGGTACAAGTGAGGAATAGCACATAGTTCTAGTGCAGTTGGTTAATACAATTTGTCCTGTTATTATAGTATGACTAAAACAAACTCCATTATATGTTTTATTGTAAATCTTGTCTGCAAAATATACATTCCACTGAGTCTTTTCCAGAACAGTTTTATGTAACTTTACAAATTATAAACATTGTTATTACAAATGAAATATACTATGGTTTTTATTATTATGAAGATTTTTGTTATGATATTAACATAGAAGCTGAATTTTATGAAATATTTTTGCCATGAGGAATAATAATAGTTAGAATCTCACTTGGCTTAAAATTTGCAAGATCTGCCCTTAGTTTTTGAATTTGTTTTCTTATCCCAAAGCAGGAAAATGTATTCCCTACACATTTGCTGATATTGTCATTATTTTTAACTGCTTGGTATATTTTTGTAATATTCAAAATTAATTCTGGGTATTGAGAGTCCTTGTTCAAATTAAACCCTCTTATAAATACATCCCTGCAAGCTTTATTTTTTATTGGAGATTTCTTTCCATGCTTTGTAATGTTTAATTACTCCTAGGATACTCACAGTGTACTCATCACATCTGACGTGACCGGAAAATAGATGTATTTGTAGAGAATGAAAAATCAGAATCAGATACAATCCGTAACAGGAAAACAAAGCATTTCAAAATAATCTCAAAGAAAGTAAATACATAGTTTCCCTATAGGGGGTTTAAACCTCCTGTAGCTCTAAATCTTAGGGCTTGCTGAGGTGAAGGTATACTGGCAAATGATGTTTATCTCCCTCATGTGAAGAAACTTCACCATCTAATGTATACATGCTGTTCAAGTAGAGTATTTGATTTTTTTTTCTAAGTGGTTGCCAGCTGTAGTTTATAAATGGCTTCCCAGGAGTTGTGCAATCTGTATAGCGGTGATTCTGTCAGTACTAGAGTATTACTGAGGCTCCTACATTTGTTGCATTATAACATAATGGCCCGACCTTAATAAAAATACAATCCATATGTGTACACACACATACCACACCCAGTCTAAAAAGTGGAATATTCTTGATAATGTATACATCAATCTTTTTTCCCCTTCTTTATGCAAATGTTTCTGAGTGCTAACGGAACAGAACCTTTGCAGATCTTTTATCAATTAATGTTGCTACCTGGGCAAGTATCGGGTAAGAGACTTCAAAGAAAGCAACAGCTGTTAGGCAAGCATCAAAGAAATAGCAGGCTGATGTTCTTTATGAGTTTCAATATTAGACTACGCTAGAATGAAATGTTAGCTTTTCTATTAGAACTAGTATTCAAGGAACAGAGCAAAACCCCAATGTTCTTACTACTGGATCACACAGATAGCCACCGTACCTAATTTTTAAAATAGCAAGGGTGCATTCTTACAACCATTCCATCTTGTGCGCCAATTGTGCATTTCTGTACTGAGAGGCCCTCCAGAGAGTCACTCATATTTTAATCATGTTGCATTGAAATTGGTGAAACATATTCTGCAAAGGACTCCCCTTGAACACTATTCAGAAGCTACAGCTGATACAGAATGTGGTGTCACAGGCATGTTAAGGCATACTAACAGAATAATAGAGTTGGAAGGGACCTTGGAGGTTTTCTAGCCCAACTCCCTGCTCAAGCAGGAAACCCTATACCAGGGGTCCCCAACCTCCGGTCCATGGACCGGCACCGGGCCACAGCATACCAGCAACCAGGCCGCGCAAACAAGTGAAGCCCTATCCGCTGGATGCAGGCAGAACATGAAACCACGCTCCCTCTGGTCCGAGGAATAATTTTTCTCCACAGAACCAGTCCCTGGTGCCCGAAAGGTTGGGGGCCTCTGCCCTATACCATTTCAGACAAATGGTTGTCCTATCTCTTCTTAGAACCTCCAGTGTTGAAGCATTCACAGCTTCTGGATGCAAGTTGTTCCATTGATTAATTGTTCTAACTGTCAGGAAAATTCTCCTTAGTTCTAGGTTGCTTCTCTCCTTGATTGGTTTCCATCCATTGCTTCTTGTCCTGCCTTCAGGCGCTTTGGAGAGTAGGTTGACTCCCTTTTCTTTGTGGCAGCCCCTGAGATATTGGAACACTGATATCATGTCACTTCTAGTTCTTATTTTCATTTAACTAGACATACCCAATTCCTGCAACTGTTCTTTGTATTTTTTAGCCTCCAGTCCCCTTAGCCATCTTTGTATTTATACTATTATAGGTATATTATAGATATGCCATACTGGTATGCTTCCATGTACAATTCAAGGTGATGGTTATCACCTATAAATCCTTACATGGCATTGGGGTATCTATGGCTATCTGTGGACCATCTGTCCCCTGTATTCCTGTATTTGATCCAACATAGTTGTCAGCTTTGAGTCTTGTTGTGACATCTGATAGGACTCCAGAAGTGGGCATTCTCTGTTGTAGCAACTGGTCTCTGGAATAGCATCTCTTCCAAGATACCCATTTCCCCCTAACCTGACATTCAAATGAGCCCTGTAAACCTGGCTGTTATGCTAGAGCTGTGGCCTAGTATAGTATACTATAGGCCCGTGGACTAGAATTAGTATACTTGCAGCATACCTTTGGCCAGGTCATAGGCAAATGAGACTGGCTGACTGGGCTGCTAGGAAAAGTAGACCTTGGCCATTGAGCTCAAAATGTCTCCACTGCTTCATTGATTGCACTGTTGTGGTTGCCATTTTGGATTTATTTTTTTAACCACATTCTGCAGACATCCCTAATACCAGTATAAGCTAGCTACAGCTCTTGGGGAAATGATATCAATACAATAAATAAGTCACAAGCTTTAAAGCTGTAAATTAGGGCATGCCTTTATTTAATTCAAGCTGAGTCAATAAAATTGGGGATTAGAAATTAAAGAACCCCGCTAGCTGTTAATCAAATATGCATGCAAGGGGAAAATATTGTTTTTTGATCACCTGGAGAGAACAAAGGAAGACAACAGGGCCCAAATGGAACAGAGGCTTCTTTGATTTTGATTTCTGAATAGAGAGGATTTCTGTCTAGCGCTAGAAAACCTCTCTTTCATTACCTTTATTTTGGAAAACATATGTTACTCCTCTCCACGATGTCTTCCTCAAGAGCTGGAAAGCAAAATATCTGTTGTTGGGAGACAATGCTCAAAGCTGTTTGCAATGTTCAAAAGGAACCACTAGAGTTCAATCTTGTGCTGCCTTAGACATTCTCCTTGGTATATGAACTTTGCCTTTAATTCACTACATGACCTTTGGCTTTTTAAACACCCACTTTACTACATTTACCATTTTTTTCCAAAGTAGTTAAATGCTAATAATCATTTTGATTATTACATAGGAGTGGAGTGACTGCCACAAATCTAATTTAAGGTGTCAGATGAAACTCTTTTAAACAGACGGTTGTGCAAGTCCTCTTGAATGTGTTTAATGCAGATGATGAAATCAACCAATATTTCTTTCTTTGAAAAATGCAAATTACTAAGGTTTTGGGATCTTACTGTGAATTGAAGTGGGAGACAGTATGCTTAATTCCATACTGGGAATTCTATATCTATATATCTATATATCTATATATCTATATATCTATATATCTATATATCTATATATCTATATATCTATATATCTATATATCTATATATCTATATATCTATATATCTATATATATCATCTATATATCATCTATATTTATATCTATATCTATCTATCTATCTATCTATCTATCTATCTATCTATCTATCTATCTATCTATCTATCTATCTATCTATCTATCTATCTATCTATCTATCTATCTATCTATCTATCTATCTATCTATCTATCTATCTATCTATCTATCTATCTATCTATCTATCTATCTATCTATCTATCTCATTCCCAGCATTCCCAATTAGTATTACCTTTTGCTTATAATCCAATATCTCCCTTGAACATGGCATGATTGAAATGCAATTTGTTTGAGCATTCAGGATTTCATGATTTTGTAAAGATTTTGACCAGGCATGGTTTCTGTGAGCTTTTGTAGGGGCTGGGTATTGAGAAGAGAACAAAATATATAATATGAACTATGAATGCTAAGGATGAGCACCTGGACATGACGTAGCAGCAGTCGTGACTTGATTCTAACTTTCAAGCAAACTTAAACTCTTTTTTTTTCCCCATGGAGACGGAAAATGGTGTGTAACACATTTCTGGAAAATGATGCTATTGACATAAAATTGGATACCTTAATTCAAAACTGAATCACCCATTTCTGTGTCAGCACTTAGATCAATCTCAGCATTAAATAAATTCAATTTCAACCAAGGGATGATATTATCGACGCAGTGTTCCTCCAGCACTGAGCTCTGCTATTTAGTATACTTAAATAAAATATCCTTGAGTTGAGCTTCACTCTTGGTGACTACAAAGACATGTTTGTGCTGGTTGATTTATTTATTTGATTCTTATAGCCACCCCTTGGTACCTGACTTAGGTTGGCATACATTATCAATAAATAGCAATAAAATTCAATAAAATGGAAATGAAAAACAAAACCAGTCAACAAAAGAAGACAAAGTGTTGATAAAAAAATTATCCAATGCATTCATATCATTCCTCATACTGAGGAAGGAAAACACTAAATCTTTAATGCCTTTCTTAGCAGCAGTAAATAAGTAGTTTGTGATTGCCTTCCTCCAATATGTCTTTTGACTTTCCTGTCTGATCTAGATATTTTTGGGTAGTCTTACATCTAAATACTAATCAGGCTTAGCCTTTTGTTTTTAGATTAGCTGCTATGACTTAATGTATTGTATATATCATTGAGCATAATGGAATTCTCCACAGACATATTTGTGTTGCTCTAATATATGAAAGGTAGCTCCTATCAAATCTTCTACAATGAAATCACCCTGCAGCCAAATACAAGTAGACATCCTCTTTTTGTCATGATTATTTTCCTGCTCTGAAAATACCTCATTAAGACCAAAGAAAGGTCAGCAACATGATTCTCTGTTCTTTTTTTTCCATAAAACAAAAAGCTTTTTTTTTTTTAAAAAAAAAAGCATAATCCTTTCCATGAACATTTTTCATGCACAGTTCAATGAGAAATAGCAATAATTTTGTCACAGCTGTCCTTAGAAAGGTCAGTACTAAAATTCAGAGTCAGTGCCATTGAGAGTGAGGGACTGTACAAAGATCAGCATACAACACAAGGTGCTTCTTTCTTTGAGAATATAACGCTGAAAGAGTAAGAAGGTAAGATTTCTATGGCAATTTAGAAACTTAAATGGAAAGTAGGCCTGGTTGAAAATTCTGTTTGCGATCAAGAAATGATCCCATATTGTTTTAAAGTGTTTTTTTGTACAATTATAATATATTTTATGAACTCTTTAAGTTGCTCGGATAAGAATAGGTACCACTTCAGTGGGGAAGGTAACAGTGCTGGCCACATGAACTTAGAAATGTTTTTGGACAGCAGTGGCTCAATGGCCTGGAAACAGAGATAAGCACCACCCCTTAGAACAGTGGTGGCGAACCTATGGCACGGGTGCCAGAGGCGGCACTCAGAGCCCTCTCTGTGGGCATGCGTGCTGTCGCCCCAGTCCTAGGCCTTCAGCTGGGTTTTATAAAACCTTTTCGCTTTAGGCCTCCGCTGCCGTGTGCAAAAAAAACCAACAAGGTTCAATCAGTCAATTTCAACTTCTTGCGAAAAAAAAAAAGATCTTGCAAAGTTGGAATTGATTGATTGAACTTTTTAGTCCCACCCTGTCTGCCGTTACCACCACAGCCATGCCCACCCAATTGGCCACACCCAGCCAATGGGCCACACCCACCCGGCACTCGACAATGCATAAGTGGGTTTTGGGTTGCAGTTTGGGCACTCAGTCTCTAAAAGGTTCGCCATCACTGCCTTAGAATCAGCAATGGCTAATGGAGCAAAATCCACAGGGACCCCTTTAAGCTGCCCAGAGTCATTGACCAAGATGGGCAGCCATAGAAAATGAAATGAAATGAATGAATGAATGAATAAATGAATGAATATCAAATTCTCCTCAGTCTTTCCCAGATTTCTAATGGCATAATCCTGTGTGGGTTTGTTTGGAAGGAGATCATCAGACCGTATTAACATAGGACTGTTCGCAGTCCTTCTCAAATCCAGAATTTTTATTTTATTTTTTATTTTTTATATCCCGCCTTTATTATTTTTATAGAACTCATAATGAACAGCGGTACTATGAGCACAGCCTTGGTTTGCTTTCTTTTGCCTTTGATTCTTGGGGATGTTTGGCACTAAAAGCTGACCCACCAAGAGGGTGCCAAGGTGGGAGAAGCTGGTTAGTTGATGGAGTATCTGGATCATGATTTGGAATCCTACAAAATCTATCACTACTTACTTCTCTAGGTCTCTTACGTTTTCTGCTTTCATAATTCTGGAATTCTACACCCTTTTTTTCTCCCCAAGCCCCAGAACCTGTTTCAATACAACCCAATTATCCTCACTCTTTCCAATGTTGGGCTGCAGAAAACAGCATGCAAGGTAACTACTGTAGTGCTTCTTTCATCTGGAAAAGGATGCACACACCAAAGATATCTTATCATTATCTCCTCCTCTCCCATGTTTATAATTCATGCTTTGTTTACCGTTTTGTGCTTTGGGGAAATGTAGGCTTTCACATTGAGAGGAGGGCATCAAAACTGTAACACACCATTTCTTTGCTCAGTCTAAAGTACTTGGGGTTTTACCAGGCAGTTTAGTCTCTGCAAAGAGGAGGGAGAGCACAGGAAAATTAAGAGAAAAGTAAGAGTTTATGCCAATGGGAATAACTTTCCAAAAACGGTGCATGATGCTTCTGCTTCCCTTAAAAAGTAGGGTCAAGGTGATTTTGGGTGAACTGCCAGCCAGCTAGAACTTGGGCTGAATTGCCAAAGGAAAATTGATCTCGTGGGATCACATGGCTGAGGAAACTGATTCAAGAGCAGTACAACCGTATCAAGTGGCTCCAAAGTTCACATTTACTCCCACAAAGCAAATATAAATCTGTTGCCAAAAACAGGCTGCTTAACTTGCCTTTCCAATAACTTTGTACTAACCCCACAAAACTTTTGACAGTGCAGACGTTTCATTTTATAAAACTGTTGTCTTCTTTTCTGTTGTTAATATTAAAACTCTAGTTAAGCTGCAATGCAAGTTCAGCCTTGCTGTGATTCATGAATCTGTTCCCTCAGGTTCTTCTTCAGAACTGGTCTGAGAAGATGATCTGATGGCTGTTTATTTTAATATATATATATATATATATACTTATAATGTATATAAAAAGTATACACATTGGAGCTGGATGGTTATAAAAAAACACCTGAATAAATAAATATACTATTCCCTCTTCAAATAAACCCCCAGAAGTTTATAGTAAAATTAAAAATGATTAAACAGATTAATACTGACAACATGGTAAAATACAAGATAAACAAGATAAACAATAAAACTATTAGATAATAAAAACAGCAGTAAGGAATTTGAAAATATCAGAGGGAATTAACATATTATTATAGTTATGGAAATCTCAACAATTAGATTACTTTCCTTTTAGAACCCAATTTATTTTTTAGCTTATTTGATTTTTTTTCAGTCTTTTCCTAATGGTTTTTTTAAATGTATTTGCAATGTGTCTGTTCTCCTACTAGTTGTTTTGCAAACTGTCAAATGAATTTTATCAGACTTTGAGGAGACCATTACAACTCTTGATCATCAAGATGGCACCATATTGTACCACACTGGAAACTATATTTAAAAGGGTAGTGAGGTTGCCAATGAAAAGATTCACCTTTGAACAGTCTTTTTACCACACTTCAGCATAAGAAGACACCAGGGAAAGGATCCTTTAAAGTTGACCTTAGGATATCAGTAGGAATATATGTGAAAAGGTCTTTTGATAATATGATCGTAAGCTATGAAGGGTGTTAGAAGTTAATACCAACACCTGAAATTGGGATCTGAAAGGAAATTGAAGAAGAGGATAAACAGAAGCAATATAGATGGATTCAGTTACAGGAGTGATGGATTTTAAAATTTATTTTAAGAAATTTATACAGCTGCCCAATTCAGTTCATGAAGAACATCTATCTGTAGTCAATAAGAGTTGGCACCAACTTAATAGCACATAATCAATCAATCAATTAAAAAAAAGGAACCACAAATATAGTAGGAGCCAGTAAAGATCACAAAGAAGTAGGCTGATGTTTATTTTCCCCAGTTCTAGCTTTTACTGCAGTATTTTGTCCTAACTGAAGTTTCTGAAGTATCTTTAGTATCAGTTCCACATATTTTGATGGAGCAATGGTTTGACTTAGTAAAGGGTAATTTGCTAAAATGTAAAGTATGAAGCTGAACCCCATGCCTCTTCCATAAGATTCTGGCAATTAGATTAAAGATGAGCTGCATGTAGGGAGAAATATAGAGTCTGAATTTCACTTCTCACCAATTGAATCAATCTTCAGGAGGCGGTACGTGACCATAGTAGTTTCATCCTTATAGGGAATCATTAGATGTACATAGCCAGTTCTTATTTTATGGGGTTCAAACCCTCTAGCAGGAATCAGAATTGTGCTCATGGACCACTGAACACACAAATAGCATATCCAAGATTGGGATGGTAAATTACTTTTAATGAGTGCACTTATATTTTTGCCCAAGGCCCACAATTAAGCATCCTAGTACATTGTGGCCAATCATGTTAATTCAGAAAGCTAAATGAAGAGGGGGCTGGAATCAATAGTTCCCTCCCATTGTTGCTTCTTAATAGTTCCTATTTAACACATTCCTCCTATATAATTCAAGAGGCAACTTGCGACCATCAGTCCTGCCATTGAGTGTCTGATTTTTTGATCTTGTTGGCATTTTAACGATAATCTAACTGCCCATTGTATAAAAGCTCTTTCTTTTATTCATCCTGAATTTCCTCCACATTTGCATTCTGAGTTCTAATCTTGTGAGGGAGGAATAAAACCTTTTGTCTATCTTCATGTGATTTTAGATATCTGTCTCTTGTTTTTCCTTACCCCCTTCACATTAACCTAAAATGACTATTCTGATGCATTTCAGATGTGTTTTTTAATTAGAAAAAATTATCTTGCCTTTATTATTTTTATAAATCACTTAAGGCAGCAAATATACCTAATTCTCCTTCCTCATCCTGTTTTCCCCACAACAATAATCCTGTGAGATAGACTGGGTTCAGAGAGAAAGTCACCCAGCCAGTGTTCATGACTAATGCAGGACTAGAAGTCACAGTCTCCTGATTTCTAGGCCAGCACCTTAACCACTAGATCAAATTATGGTTGGAACTATCACCCCAGCCTTCTTAGCTAGTGGTGGGATTCAAATATGTCAGGGATAGGCAACCTTGGCTCTTTTATGACTTGTGGACTTCAACTCCCAGAATTCCTGAGCCAGCATGGCTGGCTCAGGAATTCTGGGAGTTGAAGTCCACGAGTCATAAAAGAGCCAAGGTTGCCTACCCCTGCAATATGTGAACAACCGGTTCTCTGTGTGGATGCCGCTTCCAGAAGTCCGTTCTGGGCCTGAGCAACAAAAAAATTGCTACCGGTTCTGCCGAAGTGGTGCGAACCGGCTGAATTCCACCACTGTTCTTAGCTATTAGGACCTTTGGCTGGCTGGCAATTCTGGAAGTTTAGTCCCACAACCCTTAACTATTAACCCTTAACCTTGACTACCAGGTAAAGGAAGATATACTCCTGTCAAATTTTTCTCTAGGAAAACAAATAAAAAGCATGTTTTCCTACTTTCATTGACTATTCCAAACACACACTGAGCTGCGAAATTCCTGGTTTAATATGCAACTCAAAGATTGAGGTGACTAGGCTGTAAGTAAGGGCAATCATATCCAATAAACACAATCTGAATATTCAGCTCACAGTACAGAGCAGCACAAGTTACATGTTCTGACAGCACCAAATGTCATCTCTGAAATAAATTGCATTTGTTCACTGTTGACACAACAAACGGTATGTATGAGAGTTGAACAGGGCTTCATACTGGAGCTGCTTTGGAGTGCACAGATCACAGCAGCTTTTTGCAGCTCTTTAAAGGAGCAAGGTCTTTCCCCATGATTGTGCAGACACCTCCACAGGTACCACAGATCCTGAGAAAAGTTCCTGCTTTTAATATTTGCCAGCATAAGTATCCCTTACATGTTCTAATTCAGTTTGCAAGCAAATCTAAAAGTGTCATCAGCCTTCTCTCTAAAGGAGATGTTCCGAAACCTTTTCCAGGCAATGCCATTCTGGCATCATCAGAAAAATGAATTCATGACCTTCATTTATGTTTATGCCCTTAAAATGTGAGATTAGGAGCACTTTAGCAGGCTTGGAAGTTCTACCTTTGCACAACTTGACTTACATACTCCTTTCTGTCCTGGAAGGCTAGATTTAGCGTGATCCAGAAATGAGGACTCGGATTTTGCACATGCTGGCTTTTCTCCTAATTAAATCATAGTCATAAAATTGAAGGAGCATTTAAGTCACAGTAATAAACACATACATCAATCAAAAGCAACTTCCTGTATATAAGGAATAGGGACACTAGAAGTGGCACGCAGCCGTTCAGACTTCTGAGCTACTCTCTAGCACAGTGTTTCTGAACCTTGAAAACTTGAAGATGTGTAGATTTCAACTTCCAGAATTCCCTAGCCAGCATGTTTGGGGAATTCTGGGAATTGAAGTCCCACACATCTTGCCAAGACTGCATTAGCAAATCCAGAGTGTGATCCACTAATAAAGCACTGCCATTGCTGATAAATTGTTAGTAGCCATTAAGAGGTATTGAAGGCAGGAATTTATACTCTTATATTTTCACACAACACTCTATGCAATCTATCACTTCCTTTACCATTTTGTACATGAAACTGCCTTTTGTGGGGTCCTTGGTGCTCTCTGAGCTTGATGATTTTCTTGCAGACATTTCATTAGTCAACTTGGTAATATCATCAGTGCTAAAAGAGAGTGGGGCTTGCTCTTTGTTTATATACTAGTGGCTTGCCCTATCACAGTGATGGCGAACCTTTGAGAGACCAAGTGCCCAAAACCGTCCCTCCCCCCGCCCCCGTACCACCCCCACTCCGCACCGCGCACCGCCCACAGGGCCACCCACCACCTCCACAGCCCGCCGCAGCAGATCACCCAGGCAGCCCAGCAGTGCCATGGTGGCCACACCCTCCACCCGTGCCCCGCAGCATCATCTGCCCACAATGGGGTGCAAGGGCGGGGTCTTGTCCCTGCTGCCCGGTTGCCATGTCCTTGGCTGCGCTGCTCCGCATGGGCCATGCCCAGGGGCAACTCTCCACCGAGGGGACTGCTCATGAGGAGGGGGCTGCAGGGGGAGGTGGAGCTGGGGCGACAGCACGCATGCCCACAGAGAGGGCTCTGATGCCGCCTCTGGCATGCATGCCATAGGTTCGCCACCACTGCCCTATCAATATTGATAGTTCCTTTTTGTTAGTCTTTTTGTTTCCTTTTTTTGGTTTTGATTGCCTTGATTTGTAGCACAGATGGGGCATCTGTACCCTTTCAGAATCTGTAACTGAACAAAACCTTTCTGCTCCTCTCTCCAAGCTGTGATGGTAGGGCCTGCCGAGTCTTAAAGTTCAGAAATACCTGGAGAGCCACAAGTTTCCTATATCTGATCCACAACCTTACATACCCACAATCTCAATCAGTAACTATTGCTTGCTTGCTTAAAACCGTGCTACATACATTCAACCCACCATAAGATTATTCCATGCTAGCAGTTTTGGAAATTGCCATGTCTCTTAGAGTTCAGTTAAGATTGCAGCTATATTTCTTAAGAAGAAAAAACCCAAAATATTGAACTAAAGACCAATTAAGTCTCTTTGTGCATCTGAACATTTTCACTTAGCTCCAGCATGCATAAACTTCAATGATTGTAAATGGGAATGAAGTATATATTTTTATCTTGTCCTAATGAATGGCCTCTTTCATGAAAGTGAATTGATTTTTATGCCATATTCTCTTCTCTTTATAGTTTTTTATAAGAACAATGACTCACAGGAAGTTTATGTTCCTTATAAATCTCTAAATTCAGATTTAGCCTATATAGCTTGATGCATTTAATTGGACCATTATGCCATTCTCTGTTTACAAGTTAGGGGTGGGGTGGGGAAGAGAGAAATAAATGGCTGATTGATTAAAAAGAGAATATTGGGGAAAAAATCACGTTAAGCCAAAGGACATCTTTACTCTTTAGAGACGATTAACATTGATTCAGATGCTTCATTTCCAAAGGTGCTTTCCTGAGTATTGGAGTTACTGAGTGAACTTTAACATAACTCAGCACATTTCAAAATTGTCACTGAAGTGGACTTTGCTTCTGATTTATTATAGCACAGAGTTTACAAAGTTGTATCCAATGTACCATCTGAACAAGGACATTTGCCCTAGGAGAATTATTTACTCCTTCCTTCTTCCTTCCTATTATCTCAAGAAGGCCCCTGTTCATCCTAAAATTTCCCCCCTGCAAAATGCCTGGGATATGGGAGAGGGGATTTTCCATTGCATGGATATCCTTTGTGCTTGCACTGCCTTAAATACAATCCTATGTTTTATTATTGATGTATCGCTTTTGCTGGAACAATTGCTTCCTGGTTCTTCCTCTTGTTGAATGAAATGAGAAAGAATGCCTAGTCACCTCTACTATCCAGTGGACCCTCTTTGAAATGCTCTCAGTCTTTCTACCTGATTTACTGCAGCTGTTAGTCATTGAATCACCCCACTAGTTAAAACAGACCAGAAAATCTATACCAGAGGAAGATTACATGCACACTACAATAACAAAATTTTGCAAGTCTGATTATTCTGTACATTTACTCCCCAGTGAATTAGGAGGATCCCTACCTGAGCTGCTTTTGAATATTATCTTCTTTCTTCAGACATAAAAAATGTTTCAACCCCATTTCCTAGTTAACAGTTCTTGAATATTTCTATCCAGGCCGTCTTCCTTATCTACACCAAATCTGGACACTTTTGTATGAAATTCATATGCTTTTCAACTAAGAGCGACAAAGATAATTAGGGATTGGAGGCTAAACCATTCGCAGAATGGTTGCTGGAATTGGTATGTCTAGTTTAATGAAGAGAAGGACTAGGGGTTGCCACAAAGAAGAGGGAGTCAAGCTATTCTCCAAAGCACCTGAAGGCAGGACAAGAAGCAATGGATGGAAACCAGTCAAGGAGAGAAGCAACCTAGAAGTAAGGAGAAATTTCCTGACAGTTAGAACAATTAATCAATGGAACAACTTGCCTCTCTGTCCAAAAAGTGGACTTTGCTGTCTTCAAAAGAGTGGCCTTTGTCTTTTAAAGGCAGATGGTTTGCTGAATGTTGTCCTGATGGGTTTGTTCTCCTATGTTGTACTATATGTAGGTGAAGTGATTGCTTTGTTTTCCAATGTACAAAACTGCATATGTCTTACTGCATTGTACTGCATATATCATGTTGCTCAGTTTATATCTTGGTATTTTATCCTTGGGGTGGTATTGAAGGAAAAGTCTTCATCATCGTTCAGTCCAAGCCGGGAATAAACAACATGGCGACTGCTTTAGAAAGAAGGTTGCAGTTGAAGAGGAGAGCCAGACAGAAAGATGGCTCTGGAAGAAAAGAGAGAGAGCACATCTAGGGAGTGGGTTTTTATACCTTCTTGAGCCTTTTGTTTGGAGTTGTTCCTGTGGCATGAACTTTGACCTGAGTCTGAGTGTGCCTTTCTGGTATTCTGATGGTGGTGGGTTAATCCTATTATGTCCCAAAGGTCAATCCTGCTTCCCTGGGGCTATAGCTGATGACTGTTGGATTTTTGGTGTGAGGGATTGTTGATTCTAGGGATCTTTCTTCCTAATCCCAGCTTCCTGACTCCAATCTTTCTGACAAGATGATCACATCTGCATTTTTGCAGACTTGATTTCTGTTTGGGACAGAGAGACTTGGGGGCGGGGTTGGTTTCTGCTTTTAAAATCCTTTAGGGAAATATATTCTGCCTTTTAAATATTTCCAAAAATATTTCTTTCTCTGGGGGAGGGGCTGACTTCCCACAGTGGACAAGCTTCTGCCTTAGTGTATTCTTGGGTTTAAAGAGGTCACGTATGTTGTGTTGGCTGAAGATCCTCCAGAGCTTTTCAGATATTTCTGCAACATTGACAACATTGCTTCATTTATTGTTCTCTTCTTTGTCTGTTATGGAGGAGCTTCTGCTGGGTCTTTTTGGGGATTTGATGAAGGCCCACTTGGGATAGCCACGCATTCTGAGAGCTTTCTTGATGTGTTTTAGTTCTTTTTCTTTCCCATCAAGGAAAAGAAAGACATTAAGGATTTGCACTACTCAGGTGACCCTGAGGACACAGATAAACCTCCAAGTGGCCTCAGTGACTGTTTAAAAGAATGCAAATGACCGGCTGTCTGCAGGGAATATAAAACCTTCCATTCCCCACCATACAATCAGAGCTGAAGAAGCTTCTTGGATGAAATGTCTTCAAAGAAAAACAAGAAAGTCCTGTTGCCTCTTGAAAAAGCACCTTTGGGACAACCACGACATAATTGACTGAGAATCTCCATAGACCAGTGATGGCGAACCTTTTAGAGACCGAGTGCCCAAACTGCAACCCACAACCCACTTATGTATTGTCGGGTGCCGGGTGGGCGTGGCCCATTGGGTGGGCGTGGCCCATTGGATGGGCATGGCTGCGGTGGTAACGGCAGACTGGGTGGGACTACAAAGTTCAATCAATCAATTCCAACTTTGCAAGATCTTTTTTTTCCCCACGAGAAGTTCAAATTGATTGATTGAACTTTTTTTTTTTTTTTTTTGCCCACGGCGGTGGAGGCCTAAAGTGAAAAAGTTTTATAAAACCCAGCTGAAGGCCTAGGACTGGGGCAACGGCACGCATGCCATAGGTTCGCCACCACGGCCATAGACGTTGCTTTCCCAGTACCAAATGGAAAGGTAAACATAAACAAGTGCTCTTCCTGCTCATCTGCTTGCAAATGAAAGCAGGCAGGCAATGGGGCTGGTGTTAGGCTTCCTGGGTGAAAGCCTTAGCAAGCACTACCAAGCCCTGATTCCTAGGGCCAGCTTTGGCATATAAACAAAAACAGAACAGGGTGTCCCATGCTTAGAGAGAGATCAGCCCCACCAGGAATTTAGTCCCTTGGGAGTAAAGGGGGTTTAATCTTATTTATTCCAATAGGTCTACCATATCTGAGCTGCACAAATCCAGGTAACTGCTGGAGTTAGTTTTGCTGCTGCCCAGATTGTGGTAGCACACAGAAGTAGCTTCATCACGACTCATTTCCTCTTTCCCTTCTCCTTATCACGCAGGAGTGACAAACAGAATTGTGGGTTCAGGTAGGCCTCCTGCGTCCACCTCCTGCTGCCTCTGAAAGGCATGGCGAATCCTGCCCTTCTCTTTTAGCATCCCTCCTCTGTGATTTCCATTGTTAAGGGGGTGGCTTCAGAGACTGAGCTCAGTGATTGAATGCGATTTTTCTTCAAGCAGCAGGTGACTTTATTGATCGCTGCCCAGATGCCTTGTAAACTGCTTTATATTAGCCTTCTGTCTTCTTAATTCAAATGTAAAGCAATTTCCCACCATCTCTACATAGCATAATGAAAGAGCAGGATTTCCTCAGCTGTGGGGCTCGTATCCAATGTATTTCAAAAAAGCCTATCTGAGTTAAATCAATTAGCAATTAGCCTTCTGCTATATATATATATATATAAAATTTATTTAAAACTTAGCTTTCGTCAGTGCCTGCTGACATCGTCAGAATTTAAGCCAGGATTGAGGAACACGTTCTTATAGTCTGTGCAACGCCAATCGTTTAGCTAATGAGCGGGTTACTGGTCTGTTCGGCTCATGTCCTCCCGTAATCAATTGCCCCGTTCTTGTTTCCATCGGGCTCGTTGACAGCTGTTTGAATTTTGGCGCTCTGCTTCTCTCCACTCGCCCCGCCCATATATATATATATAGTGGGAGTTGACATCGAAGATAGTTATGGGCACTGATTTTGAGAGTTTTGAATGACCAGATATAGGATATTTAAAAGAAAAAGATACAAATGTTGAAATAATAAGGATAGAGGGCCCCAGCCTTCTAAAAAAGCTGCGTGGAGTAAAAATAGGATTCAGTTGTTACCATGTAGTGATGGATCTTTTGGGGGCCTATCTGCTGTTGGAGCGGAATCTACCGGGTGACAGTAAAGCTAGTCCTCGACTTACAAAAGTTCTTTTAGTGACCATTTGAAGTTATGACAGCACCGAAAAAAGTGACTTATGACCGTTTTTCACACGTATAACCGTTGCAGCTTCCCAATGGCCGCATGAGCAAGATTTGTAATGCTTGGCGCCTGGCTCACATTTATGATGGTTGCCGTGTCCTACCTAGAGTCAAGTGATCCCCTTTTGCAACCTTCCGACAAGCAAAGTCAGTGGAGAAGTCAGATTCATTTAACAACCGGGTGACTAACTTAACAACGGCAGTGATTCACTTAACAAATGTGGCAAGAAAAGTCGTAAAATGATGCAAAATTCACTTAACCAATTTCTGACTTGGCAAAATAAATTGTTGTCATATGTCGAGGACCACCTGTAGTCTGTTCAGAGGGGTAGAAGACCTTCCAGGTGCAAATGTGTTTCGAAAACAGAAAGGAGAGAAGGTCTGCTTGAGACCTTGTAGCAATCTAAGATCATAAGCTTCAGGCATAGGTAGCCCATGACTTACAACCCTAATTAGGACCAGAAATTCCAGTGCTAAGCAAGGCGGTTGTTAATGAGTCATGCTCAGTTTTACATCCTTTTTTGCCACGATTGTTAAGTGAAACCATCATGTGACCCTGGGATGCTGCAACTGTTATAAATGCATGCTAGTTACCAAGTGCCCAAATTTTGTTCCTGTGGCTCTGGAGATGCTCTGGTTGTAAATGTGAGGACCGGTTATAAATCACTTTTTTTCGGTGCCGTTGTAAATTTGAACAGCACCAAATGAATGGTTGTAAGTCAAGGACTTCCTGTAAGATGTTTTGTTCCAAAACAAGTATTTTATCATCTCTCTAGAAATCAGAACTGGTATTGAAAAGAACTCATAAAACGTCCTTTGGATGTCTAGCCACTGGAAGCAAGCAACCTCTGCGCTAGTCATAAAAGCACTGTGACATTTTTTTAGGCCAATGAAAAAAAAATACAGCTGCTTTAAGAGTCTCAGTAACTTTCATAAATTGAGGCTTTGAAGTAGCACCCCTCCCCCCAACCATGGAAGATTGGGAAAAAAATGAAGTACATTTACAACAGTTCTTTTAGTGATCATTCAAAGTTACAGCACTGAAAAGAGTGACTTATGACTGTTTTTCACACTTATGACCGCTGCAGCATCCCCATGGTCACGTGATCAAAACTGAGATGCTTGGGAACTGACACACATTTATGATCATTGTAGTATCCTGGGGTCATGGGATCACCTTTTGTGACCTGCTGACAAACAAACTCAATGGGAAAACCAGATTCACTTAATAACTGTGCTACTAATTTAACAGCTACAGTGGTTCACTTAGCAGCTGTGGCAAGAAAGGTCATAAAATGGAGCAAAATTCACTTAACAAATGTCTCACATTTGGATACAATATAAGACACTGAATTTAATGGACTGTATATATCATGATCTTTCCTATGGCAGAGGAGACAATTTTTATTATTTTTCTTTTCACAACCACCTTAGGTTTGGAAAACAACCAGATTTTTCATAGTCTTCAGAAGATCACTAAGATAGAGGTAATATGGATCTCTGTAGGATGTCCCTTCTCAGTGGTGGGGGAGTGATTCTTCATGGATCCTATGAGCTATCATTTTTAATCAATGAGATGTGTAAAAAGGTGCTTTTCCCCCCAAAAGGCAACTGTCATCCATGATGACAAGCAAAACGTCTTCAAGGGAAAACAAAGAAAGTCCAGTTGCCTTTTGAAAAAAAAGCACCTTTGGGACAACCATGACCTGGATGACTGAGAATCTCCATAGACAATGAGATGTGTTGTGTGCCTGCTCTACCTAACCTCACCTGACAGATAGAAATTGTGAAAGAAATAGTCCCTCAAGTAATATAAGCCAGTAGGTGCCTGTTCAACAAGTGTTTTCAAGTGTTTGGTAAATGAACTGGCAACAGATGTTCAGAATGATGGTGCTAAAATAAAAGTTTTGCAATTAATGAAACAAAAACCCACAAACGATCAATATGTCCTAAATTTCTAATATCTAGATCTAAGATCTAGATCTAAGATCTAAGATCTAGACCTGTTATTTCAGGTAAGACCCAGTCTTAATCAATGGAACCTTTTATTAAGTTTGATTTTAGTGGTTTTGTTTTATGCAGGATTAGGATTGCATACAACATTTGTTTCTGTATTTTTTGAAAACGATGAGCTAAATTTGTTTTCCACGTTCTCACACACACACAAAATCATTTTTATAAGAAGAAGCAAAGATGGATTGGTGTGTCATAATTACTTTCCATTCCACTTTGGAATAAATTTGTGAAATGTCCAGAGCATTGTTGGTGCCTTGAACCAATCATGCCAAAATGAAAACATCTACATTTTTTTTCCTTTCCTGGAACTGAAGTGATTAAATATTTCAAAAAGAGCACATTTTGTTTTCATTTTGGAGAGCTTTTGCTTTCTCTGCATGTGCTTGCAAACAAATGAATAATGTTGGAAATGATATATTTGCCTACAAAGAATAATAAAGTGAATTAAATAACCACTTGCACAGGATTTATTTGGCCTTTCCTGATCTGGACATTCTAGCATGGGTTAGATTTCCACCTTCCTGGTGTGGAGGGACAGAGATACTCAAGGTTACAAAGAAGCTGTCCAGCAAACCAGCCAGCAGGAGCTAAGAAAATAAAACCGAACAGCTTCATAATTACATTTTTTTGGCCCAATTCTTCTGGGGAATATCCCTAGGGCTTGATCTAAAGTACTTATTGATTTCCTCTGCCCGGTAGAAGTCAGAACAAAAAGTCTTTACATAGTCAAGGCAAAAGGGCGCTTCTTTTAAGGGAAATGTTTTACTTCTGAGGCTGAAAAAACTCTCTTGGAGAAGAAAGGGAAAACATTTGGACTGAGATTGCTCAGGAATGACTTCTGGAGATTGTTAGTATCTGCAGGCTCCTCTTCCATTTCATAGGTGATGGAATTTTCTCCTTGTGGAGTTGTCATCAGTCGCCCAGATTAAGGGATACTGGACTAAGAGGGTGCCAGGGGAAAGGTAAAGAGCAATAAAATCTTTGGTGCCAGCATTATAAGAAACAGGAAACCTTCTTCTCTGCAGCTGAATAGCATTGCCTTGCTGAATGCAGGATTTATCTTGCACTGTAATGCTGACACCATCATTGTGGGATCTTGCTAATACAAAGAGAAGTGGTGCCAAGATTGAGACTATGAAATCCAGCCCTCTACTTAATAACTCTGATAATTGGATAGTGGCAATAAAATGGCTGCCAAAATATCTTGGGCCTGGAGGATGCATTGGGAGGGTTGAGCCCCTGCTAATGCTTAGTCACTGAAGGGTCCTAGAACAAAGGGAAATTGTTTAGTCTAACTGTTGCTTTCTTGCTTTTTGTAATCGGCTTTTGCACCAGAGAAATTTCATGCAAGTGTGGGAAATATGTACATGGATGGAATATACTGAAGGAGGGAATAAGGGAGTGTACAGGAATGATTGATGTCTTCTTTATGATGTAATGGCTCTGTTGTCTGATTTTCATTGGCTAACAAAATTTATAAAGCAATGCTACCAACTTTCTAAGGTGTGGCACTTCTGGACATAACTCTGCCAGCGTTCCAGATTGTTGGCCACCCAGCTGCTTAATTTGATCAAATAAAGTGCTGCTTGATCAAGAAGTCTCCGCTTGGGTTATCTAATTAGATTGATATGGTAAGATAGATAGATAACCTTTATTGTCATTTTTATATTGTGGGCACAATGGAACACATCAAAAATGAAATTTAGTTGCCCGCTCTCAAAGTGAAACACATACATGACACACACCTAAACATACTATGTACAACATATATATAGACCCACATCCCTACATATACATAGCAAATAAATATTAAATACTGTCCATCTTGAATATATAACGCAAGGAGGAAGTTTGAGAGTTCGCAAGGTTATGCTGTATGGAATGAAACTATGGCTGAATCTGGATGTTCTGCTTGGATACCACGAAGCCTCCTCCCAGAAGGTAACAAGGAAAACAGGTCGTGAAGAGGATGTGTAGTGTCCCAGATAATCTTACGGACCCTGCTCAAGCAACGCTTCTGTGCTATGTCCTGGATGGGAGGGAGGGAACTGCCAATGATCTTTTCAGCCATTCTCACCATATCTCAAGTTTAAGTAAGGGACTGGGACCTTACATCACAAAATGGCTACCATGGGATGGCCTGGACGATCCATGAAATAAAAACATAAAGAAAATACATAGACATAAAACTGGGAGATTGGCCAATTTTTAAAAGAACAACCCACATTTATAAATCACCAAATCAGTAAGATTGACTCCCGTGCCTAAATGTGAGTTTATTCTGAAAAGGACACATTTCTGAGGCAAGCACTGGGATGCAGATAACTTACTATTTTATGGAGGTTTTTCTCTCTCTAAAAAATGCCTATGGAATCTAATTGTAATATTATCACAAATTGTAATAAATTATGATGATTATTACTCTGATCAAATTGTAATAAATTGTAACAAATTATGATAATTTCCCTGGATAAATTATCCTAAGTTATAATAATAAGTTATATCTATAAGCTATAATAATGGAAGTGAGGTGGCTCACGTGGTTAGAACGCTGGGTTGACACTGTGCGCTCAAGACTCGAGTGCTTCTGTGTGGTGGGGTGAGCCCCTTTTACTCACCCCAGTTCCTGCCAACCTAGCAGTTTGAAATTGTGAGTAGATAAATAGGTACCACTTCTGTGGCCTCATTAACAGGCACAAGAAAGGAGCCCCCAACTGGGCATCTCCCTGGCAACGGTGATGGCACTGGTTAATCCTTTCAATCTGGAAGAGCCTCCGAGTGTCTGACACGAATATGATGATGAGTTATAATAATTGCCCTGGATAAATTAGTATAATCATAATTACCACTATCAATTTTATTTTGGAGATTTGGAACATTTATATAACCATTCTCTTGTGCTGGTTAACAACTGCAATGTAAATAAAAAAGAAAATATGTAGAGTATAGCATCTAAAAGATAATAAATCCCAGACTGCTTATATCTCAGGTTCTATAGTTTATTCCTGATAAAGAATTGCCTGACCTTTGCCAGAATTAGATGGTTATGCAGGATCTGCTGCATCAGTGGGAACCTAAATGGATATAACCAAAGAAGACATCTATTCTATGAATAGGCATAAATGACCCAGAAAATCAATGAAATAGGGAGGCTTCATAATGCAGAGGGACTCCAAACACAGTTATTCTTCTGGAAATCTAAATTAAATTGACAACTTATTCTCCTTAAAAATAACACCTAATAAATAGGGTCAGCAAAACCTCATTTTTGCTTCTATGGTGTGCCCAAAATTTCGACAGTATACAATTAATTAAGATGACTAGGGGATTTAGGATTTAAACTAGTGATTAATGAGCCCTTAAACCAGGTATTCCCTATGAGCAAATATCTAGTTCTCATTATATTTAATTTATTTTCAAGTTTTCCAGATACGGTAAGCCTTGGTTAGGAAAACTTAGTGAAGGAAGAAATTACCTCTATACTACATTTATTATGTTCATTGGCAATTCGCATTCATATCATTTCAGGCTAATTCAGCTGTGTGTTTCAAAAAATATATTATCATTCATGCCTATAAGCTGCAAGAATCTGTTTTGACCTGAAAAAATGTACTTCCAATAATTATGCATACCCTCTTCTTGGCAGTTGCTTTTGACCTCAAACTGCAGTCCTTCTCGACAATATGAACAGATTTTCTACATCTCGCTTTTGTTCTTTTTTGTTGTGAACAAGATGATCTATACAGTTTTCTAAATACTAATTGCTTATGGAGGTTGAATTACATAATTCCCTATTTTTATTCAAGCATTTATCCCAGTATGAGATATCTAAGGCTTTTTCCTTTTAACAAAGGTTAGAATGCTAAGATGTCAGGCATGTACACTGGAAACAGGTTTTCAAATTCAGGTATTGTCTGAGCATTAATCCTTCTCTTAAGCTGTTTTAGTTCCCATAAGATACATAACAACCTGAAGTGGGAAACGTGATTTGTTCAGCAATGCATTCTCTTACATTTCCATTCACATTTTATCAATGAATTCTTTCTAAAGACCATTGGTATTCACAAATGTAGTTAAGTTAAAAAGTGACTTCCCTGCTTAAAACTCCTTTCTGAATTGCATTTTTTAAAACCAAATAACGTTTTAAAATCTATAAAGATGTGAACAGTGAAAATAATTCAAAAGAAGCAGGGAGCACACTTCTTCTATTCATTGTTTGCAACACTTCCCCCCCCCCTTTTGCAGGCTTCTTTGCGAATCTGAAGTCATAGCTGCTTTAAAGAATCAACTCTTTCAAGCAGCTGCAACTGTTTTTTTTCTGACTTACAGAGAAGTCTGAAAAAATATAGGCTATTTCAATGAATAGTAAATAGGTTCTGGACTGACATTTGTGCATTGAATTAAGCACTTACTCTTCTGAATAATTTCTGAAGTAGGTTCAGCTCTAATAAAGGTATGGAATCAATTTATGTTTCTGTTCTCATCATGGTTATGAAACTATATACAAATATTTCCCAGGGCTTTCAATCACTCTGATATTCTAAGATGCTTTAGGGGGTCTCTTATGTATAATAGTAGGAAATCAGTATGTAATTCTGCATGTAATTAATGATACCTGTAAGGAAATTGATTCTATAAATGTTCTAGCATAGTTACTCTAGTAGAAATTTTCACAAAGAATCCTTAGAAAGTTGGACTGGGATGTGAGTTTGACATGTATCCAAATTCACTCATGTCACTGAATTACAATAGTCAGAATGTTTTAAGACAAGGATACATCCTGTTGCTGCTTTGGTACTACAAAATCTCCCCTGAACCTATGTGATTATGTGCTATCAAGTCAGTGTTGACTATTAATGACCTGATAGCTTTTCTCCATGACAATCTGTCTCAGACATGGTCCCTAATCTGGTCTTCAAGTCTTCCAATGGTATACTCATCACCACTGTAAAAGCCAATGTAGTCCTAGGATGTATCAAGGTACTTGAAGTCTTAGTATTGCTTTATATTGCTCTGGAAAGACCACACTTGGAATACACTATCCAGTTTTGGTCACCATAATACAAAAAGGATTTTGAGATTCTAGAAAGACTGCAGAGAGGAGCAACAAAGATGATTAGGGGTCTGGAGGCTAAACATGCAATGAACAATTGCGGGAACTATGTCTAGTCTAACAAAGAGAAGGATTGGGGTGACATGATAATAGTCTGCCAATATTTGAGGGGCTGTCACAAAGAAGTGAGGGTCAACCTATTTCCCAAAGCACCTGAGGGGAGGACAAGAAGTAATGGATGGAAACTTATCAAAGATAGATCCAACTTAGAATTAAGGAGAAATTTCCTGTCAATGAGAACAATCAGTGGAGTGGCTTGCCTCCAGAAGTTGTGGGTGCTCCATCATAGAGGTTTTTAAGAAGAGATTGGATTGTCTGGAATGGCCTAGGGTCTCTTGCTTGAGCAAAGGATTTAACTAGAAGGTCCCTTCCAACTCTGTAATTCTTTAACTGAGACCATCCATCTTACTTCTAGTTGTCCTCTTCTCCCCTTCCACCATTCCCAGCATTAGAGCCTTTTCAGAGATCTCTTTGCTTAATTTGTCTAAAGTAGGGTAATTTGAGCTTGGTCATTTTGCCTTGAGAAAAAAATATATTCTGGGTTGATTTGTTCAATGCATTTGTCTGTTATCTTGTGTGTCCAAGGTATTCTCAGGAACTTTTCCAACACCAAAGTTGTTGTTTTGAATGCATGTTCCAATGCACAGAATAGAATGAGATTTCATTATCACACATTTCAGTGTAACATTTTACTTGAGAGTAGCTGTGGATGTCCCTTGACGATCACATAGGTAGTCTGTGGCCCTCAGAAGTTGCATTGGTGACTCTCATTCATTTGGAGGAAAAGCTATAACTAAGAAACCAAGTTTATGGCTCTTGCTCGTAATCAATGTTATTACCCCGAGGCCTTTAACTGCTATTTTTGCTTATTGTTTAGTGCATATAATTCCTGTTTTTTCTCTCTCTGTGTGGCCTACCAAACCAGAATGGGTTGTATTTCTTGAAATAATCAATTTCTTCTAATCAGCTGAAGTTCCAGAAGATTCTGTTTTGACTAGAAAGCCCTTGAGTCTATTATTGCATAAACAGAATCAACATAGCAGAATACTAATTGTCACATTCCATACCTATTCTTGAATAATTAAACGTTTTATTGTGATGCTACCATTTGTATTTATTAGCCTTTACTGAGAAACAAAATTAGACTTAATGAGGGCTGTTAGAGTCTTACTTTCAGAGATGTGACAATGCTCCAAGAATGTATATCATTCGTACCAATAGTGATTAATAGGTTTAATTTACTTGAGTTGCATATGTCAAGATGACTTGGGAGGAAGCAAAAGGGGATGGCTGCAGTTGCTAAAATCCTTTTAATTAGACTAATAATCCTAAGTGGGCCTTTGTTAAACAGGAAGCACTATTAATTAGGTCTGGTCCGGCAGGGTTTTCTGGGAGGGAAAAGGGGACACAATAGCATTTAGATATTTTTTCACGATCCCTGGAGAGCTATTAAATGGGGTGTGACATTAACTGCAGATAAACAGTCTTTAATCTTTCTGGGATGCTAGACTGTGCTGAGTGCAGGAGAAGAGGGAGTGGAAAGGGGAAATTGATAGATAAAAAGTTTTCTGATTTTGGAATGCAATGGTTTGTGATTTTGTTACCTGGGAATTGTTGGCAGGTTAGGGTTGAAGTGGTTGCGTACAATGTGATCTAGCACAGGAATATGTCCTTCCTTTCATATTGTTATTAAGAATGAATAATTCGAAATACAAAGCTTGATTCTATGCTACCTAAGCAATATGACAAAGAACTCATGTTTACTTTCTGTCCTTCCATTCTGATTTCAGTTCTTTTCATTTGGACTGGAAAACCTCAGGACACTGCTAGGGGGCAGCAAAGAGCTAATGTTTCCTGTATTTCTTGCTGCCACTGGTGGATGTTGGGAGTTTTGCAGCTCAGCTATTGCCGTCCTCTCAATAATTCTGTGTTGAGGCTGAAGAAAACCCTAGTTCTATAACTGAAGCTGCAGAAGGAGCATTCTGAAAATGCCACTTAGCCTACAAATTTAAACAAAATATAACAAGAAAAAGAAATAATACTATTTTTTTAAGGCTAGTAAGAAAACCTACCATTGGCATTTACCTAAGTTTGAGTTTCTTTTAGAAACAATATAGTTTAATTGTTTAGGTAATATTTAGGTTTGGTAATGATTTTTAGTGAGGAAAATGTAAGATTTCCTAAGTATAATCCACACTGCAAAGTTCCAAATTTTGGGAATTACGCTTCTCTGAATTGGAATATTTAAAATAGAGATGCCATGGTTTTAGAAAAAAATAATCTCAATATTTCTTATGCAGCATCACTTTCTTGGTATTCAGGTTTCCTTTATAATAACTGACCTTGCTAATCTCCATTATACTCTTTCAGAAAATAAGAAGCGGAGGTCAGGAGATGGCAAATGAAATACACAGCAGCACGCTGCGATTCTGCCACCCAGCTTCAGACCTTCCGTCTCTTCACACAAGGGCAATAGTACATCAACAATCATTGACTGTGGTTAAGAGTGGATTTCCATATAATAGAAACTTTATACCAGACAGAAGTTTTGAATGTATTTCATTCACATCTTGCAAACTGAAATCACATAAAGTTAACAGTGAGAGTCATTACCTGACTGTTTATTACAAGTGAAATCTCTACTTCAGCTCAAAGAAATTACCTATAGATCTGGGGGGGGGGGGATAAATTTATTGGCCACACTTGTTTCTAAAGTACTTAATCATCTGGCAGAGAGGGTGCTGAATAGCAGAAGATTAGTATGTGCATTAGCCACGGCAGTTTCCAAGCAATCTATCATGGATTTTGCAGAGCATAAGTGTGTCTTGAAAAAAATGACCTGTAGGTCACCAATATTTGATTTAAAGAAGACTGCTCAGAAAAGGAGGCACTTACAACACAAAAAACATCTGCCCACAATTAATATCTCAGGGGCTGCCACAAAGAAGAGGGAGTCAAGCTATTCTCCAAAGCGCCTGAAGGCAGGACAAGAAGCAACGGATGGAAACTAATCAAAGAGAGAAGCAACCTAGAACTAAGGAGAAACTTCCTGACAGTTAGAACAATTAACCAGTGGAACAACCTGCCTCCAGAAGCGGTGAATGCTCCAACACTTGAAGTTTTTAAGAAGAGACTGGACAGCCATTTGTCCGAAATGGTATAGGGTTTCCTGCCTGAGCAGGGCGTTGGACTAGATGACCTCCAAGGTCCCTTCCAACTCTATTATTATTATTATTATTATTATTATTATTATTATTATTATTATTATTATTATTATTATTATTATTATTATTATTATTATTATTATTATTATTATTATTATTATTATTATTATTATTATTATTATTATTATTATTATTATTATTATTAACTTGCTAACACAGTTGGAAAGGACCAAACAAAGGGGAAGAGCCAAAAATGAAAGATAGAATGTTAGCTTCTGTTGCTTTGAATTGAATTTTCAAGGAGGTAAGAAGTTGTTGTAAACACCTGTTTTAGTCAAAGTCATTTTTAGCTGAAACTGACTCAAGTTTTGAAACCCATGATCCTATTTATCAGGGGGTGGTAGAGCACATGTTTTACAGGGGAACACTTAGGTTTGAGTTTTTAGAAACCCTTTGCATTTCTCCAAGAGATCACCTCAAGAACATCATTGTGCTGCCATTATCAAGACAAGATGGACCAAAGAGCTAACACATTAAAACCAAATGCTCATCAGAGATTAAAATCCAGGAAAAGTTTCCTTAGGATGATAGAAGACTTTGAAGTATTTGAAAGCAGAGTGGACCTACCTATGCAAAGCTACAAAGAACCAACACTGGATGGACCAATGGGGGAGCTAGCACCCAGGTTTGGCAAAAGCTGGGGAGTATGGAAATCGCTGAATAGACTGTGCATGGGCACAACAAGATCCAGAGACACTCTGAACAAATGGGGCTGCCCAGTGGCTTCTGCCCTTTGAGATTGTGGCAACATGCAGACAACAACACATATGTATGCCTGTCCTTTGTGTCCTGATCAGTGTACACTGGAGGACCTCATAGCAGCACGAGAGAACACAATTAATGTTGCTAGTTTCTGGGCAAGATCTGTTTAACTTGTACATATTTTAATCTTGTATTTTATATTTTAAATTTTATGTCATATAGTATGCCTTATTTAATTGTGATGCTTATGACACGAACAAAAAAAAGCCAATTGATATTTGAAATAGCTCAATCCAAGTTTAACCACTCCAAGAAGCATTCAAGAAGTTTCCTTGCTGATTTTTTTTTAAAGTACAATGTTTGAAATTTGCGGATCATTATTTTAATTAGCCCAAGTAAGTGTTAAGGGGAGGATGGTTATCTGATGAGATGGGCCTAAATTGATGAGTAAGTGATGTATGGTCATCGCCTCCCTAATATAACACATGAAAGGAATTTGTTGCATAGCCCTAGTGCAGGGGTGTCAAACTGCCGGCCCATGGGCCGGATGCGTCACACAGAAGCCGTGCCCACCCCATTGCCGGCAATGGCAAAACCGTCCCAATACGTTGTGCGACGTCACGTGACGTCGTGAGTTTGACATGTCTGCCCTAGTGGAACCAATATTCTGAAAGAAAAGCCCCTGAACTCTTCCTATGAGAACCAGAAAAGAGATGCCATTAGAACAGGGTCCCCAACCCTGGTCTGTGGACCAGTACCAAGCCACGGCATGCCAGCAACTGGTCCGCACAAACAAGCAAAGCCCCATCCGCGGGATGCAGGCAGCACACAAAACCATGCACCTTCCGGTCCATGGAAAAACCTCTCTCTACGGAACCGGTCCCTGGTGCCCAAAAGGTTGGAGACCTCTGCATTAGAAGTAGGGGTTTTTCCCCCCAATCAGTTTGGGTTGGAGGTCTTCAAAGAAGCAACAACTTTTAGCAGTGTTTTCTTGTCCAGATCTAGAATTCAGATTTAGTGTCCAAAAACATTGATAGAGCAAGAACGAATCATATAAACCTATTAGGAAAAATATAAGGGAGTGTCAGGTATCATCCAATTCTTTTCAGCACTGTTTTGTTGGGTTTGTAATAGCTATTCCCCTTTTAAAAATCTCTCTCTCTCTCTTTGTTTGCAATACAGTGCATTCAGAAAGTATTCAGACCCTCTTCACTTTTGTCAAATTTGTTATGTTGCAGCCTGAATTGTTGAAATTTATTTTTTCTCATTAATCTACTCTCAGTACCTAATAATAACAAAATGAAAACAGAATTTGGGAAATATCTGTAAATTTATTAAAAAGAAAAAAAAAGAAATATCACATTGGCATAAGTATTCAGACCCTTTGCAATGACATGTGAATTTCTGGTGCCTCCAGTTTCTCTTGGTCATTGCTGACATATTCCTACACCTTGTGGAAAATTAAATTGATTGGATATGATTTGGAAAGGCACATACCTCTCTATAGAAGGCCTCACAACTGACAATGCATACTGTAGCAGAGCAAAGGCCATGAAGTCAAAGTAACTGCCTGCAGAGCTCAAAGACAGGATTATAGCAAGGATTATAGCAAGATCTGGGGAAGGCTACAATAAAATTTCTACTGCACTGAAGGTTCCTAAGTCGAGCACAGTGGCCTCCATAATTCTAAATGGAAGATGTTTGGCACAACCAGGACTCTTTCAAGAGCTGGTCTCCTGGTCAAACTGAGCAATCAGAGGAGAAAGGCCTTAGTAAGAGAGGTGATCAAGAACCACATGGTCACTCTGACTGAGCTCCAGAGATCTTGTGTAGAGATGGGACAGAAGGACCACCATCACTGCAGCCCTCCACCATTCTGGCTTTATGACAAAGTGGCTAGATGGAAGCCTCTCCTTAGTGCAAAAGACATGAAAGCCTGCTTAGAGTTTGCAAAAAAGCACCTGAAAGGCTCTCAGATTGTGAGGAACAAGATTCTCTAGTCTGATTAAACAAAGATTAAACTGCTTGGTCTCAATTCTAAATGTTATGTCTGGAGGAAACCAGGCACCGCTCATCACCTGCCCATTGCCATCCCAACAGTGAAGCATGGTAGTGGCAACATCATGCTGTGTGGGTGTTTTTCAGCAGCAGGAACTGGGAGACTGGTCAGGGTTGAGGGAAAGCTGAATGGAGCAAAATACAGGGATATCCTCAATGAAAACCTGTTCCACAGCACTCAGGACCTCAGACTGGGCCGAAGGTTCACTTTCCAACATGACAATGATCCTAAGCACACAGCCAAGACAACACAGGAGTGACTTAGGGACAACTCTGTGAATGTCCTAGAGTGGCCCAGATAGAGCCCTCACTTGAACTCTATTGAACATCTCTGGAGGGATCTGAAAATGGCTGTCCACCGATGGTCACCATCCAATCTGACTAAGCTTGAGAGGATTTGCAAGGAAAAATGGCAGAAAATCCCCCAATCTAGGCGTGCAAAGCTTGTCACATCATACCAAAAAGACTCAAGGCTGTAAGTGTTGCCAAAGGTGCTACAGAGTGAAGGGTCTAAATACTTATGCCAATGTGATATTTCAGGTTTTTTTTCTTTTTAATACATTTACAGACTTTCTAAAATTCAGTTTTCACTTTGTCATTATGGGGTACTTAGTGTAGACTAATGAGAAAAAAGTAAATGTCAACAACTATAGAATTAGGCTGCAGCATTCAAAATTGATAAAGATGAAGGGGGTCTGAATACTTTCTGAATGCATTGTAGGTTAATAATTGCTAGCTTGGATATACTATAGAATTATATAGTATATAATTTAAGTACAGCTAACCTATTTTCTATATCCTTCCCAGATGCTTTTATAACAATATTTTTTATTATTCTTTGTTGGATTTTGTGCTCAGTTTTGAGCACAATGTGTTCAAATACCACTTGGGCCTGTAACCTTAGTTAAATAGGAGGAATTAATTCTTTTATTTAAAAGCTTATTCTTGGGGAAGAGTGATTTTATATTCAGTGCCATCATGATTCAAGGTGGGTAATACTTCCCCATTTAAGAACAGGTAGTGGCAACATAACTAGAATTACACAACTATACAGAAACATTCCAGGACTAGAATAGAGAGGATGAGGTGGATGAAGAAGACTTAGGAGCCCTGTGGTGCAGTAGTTAAAGTGCAGTATTGCAGGCAAACTCTGCCCACAGCCTGGAGTTTGATCCTGATCAGCTCAAGGCTGACTTGGTCTTCCATCCTTCTGAGGTTGGTAAAATGAGGACCCAGATTGTTGCGGGCAATATGCTGACATTGTAAACCACTTAGAGAGGGCTGGAAAGCACTAGGAAGTGGTATATAAGCCTAAGTGCTATTGCTATTGCTATGAAGATGGCAGAAAGAGATCTGTCAGGCTACTATGGGTTTCAGTGATAGACACATCTCTGCCTTCTGTCTACAATAATTTCAAATAAATAGCTTGGCGTATATCTTTATGGCATGCCTTTTACTTCTGAGGTTCACAAAAGCAAAATTATTGAACCATATTTTAAACTGACATACTGATGTTATATAAAGTAGAAGAGATGCACAACATTGTTTATCCTATGTTTCTTGAAATGTGTTTGTTTTATTTCAAGCAGAGTTTAAACATGAGCAAACAAACAAATCAGGACTCGTTAATAAATGTTAACTCCACCAGCCATTTTAACAAGAAAAGTCATTAATTGGGACACAGATTACTTTGTATAACTCTGTTAGCATAATTGAGTAATGCCTATTGATTCTTCATGAGACTAGAACCTTTTATTCCTCATCTCTTGTTGAAGGATTATTAATCAAGCTGTAATAGCTTTAAGATCTATGCTCTAATTAAAACTGTAACTTCTTTATTACATCTTTATTTTAATTAGATAGACAGAAAGATAATATTTTTTACAAGACAGCTCAGTGTAAAATAAAATTATAGGGCCCACCAATACTTCAAAGGATACTGTTTAAGATGGGCTGAGACTCTGTTTGCATATTGTAAATTAAAACATGAGGATCCGGGTCAGAGTCAGGATTAAACATACTCCTCTCAACATAATTAAAACACATTACAGTAACAACTTTCTGTGTAAAAAGGGCTGAAATCTATTATGTGCCACAATTTTACCTTCTTTTTTTTCCCCTAAGCCATTTTTTAAACTCACCACCAGAAGCACATTTAAAAATGGCAAGCCAATGAAAGGTATATAAAATAAGCTTATTGCTCTGGTAGTTTTCTGTAAATATTCCTAGCCAGTAATGATTTATATCCTTCTGTTTCCATTTCATAAAGAAGACATGGCTTATATTTTTGAAACAATGGATTAGAGCTCATTTAACATTATGAATCTTAAAGCTAAGACATGTTTCAGAACCATCCCATAAAGACTGGTCCTGTTCAACAGCCAGGATATGCAGAATATCAGTTAGAGAGGTGGAAATTTGAGATTTTCCTTAGTTGTCTACCAGAGGTGTCTGCCAGGGGTGGTCAAAAAGCTAAGAGGCCATGATGGTACATCAAAGTTTTGCTTGAATTTTATATGCATCACATGATGGATTCATAAAACACACAGCTTTAACTACATAATCATGGCTACCATTTTGACCTTTTTTAAAAAAAAAACATACCTTATAGAATCACTGATTGTTTGGGTGGATAGGAATATAGACCTTTCTTATTTATTTATTTAGGAAAAGCACATAATCACAAACATTATTCACCGCAATTTCGCAAACATCAATCTAGCATCTCTGTTCTTGCCAGGTATCAATGCTTCCCCCCCCCCATTCATTTTGTTTTAAAGCAGAAGACATATCACAAATAAAAGGAGAGGTTGTAATTTAGGTGATGGAAGACTTCCCTCCTGTTCAACCCCTGGGAGATCTAGTTCAAGACTTGCCCAGTTGTGTGAAAACAGGACTCTTATAATGCAGATAAAGTCAGAAATTGAATAGTGATTGACTGTGCATGAAGTGGGGGCTTAGATGAAAAATTGCCAGCGGGTGCATTAAGATACCTCATTTTTCTAAGATGCCAAAAGGAAGGAAGAATGAAAAAAAACCTAGCAGAGACAATTGTGGGTAAATTTCTCAAGGGATTGTCTTGAAAATAGTTTTATATTGTTTTCCTTTCCTCTTTTGGATATTTCTCAGTACTATCTAACCAATATCTTGGAAATGTATCAAACTTTAACAGGGATGCAAATAAATATAACAGAATCATTTGTTACTCAGAATAATAGTCTTTTTTTCCCCCTTTACAAACTGATGATTAAGACCTGGAGATGAAATTCGTCTACCACACCGGTAGTCCTTGACTTACATCCACAATGGGCTTTGTCCATTATGGCCGTAAGTACTGATGGTCATAAAAAGGATCACCCACATGACAGGTCTGAATTATGACCATTTTTGCGGCAGTTGTTAAGCAAGCACTACTGTGAAGTCCGTTGTAACTTCAAACAGTCACTAAGTCAAGGACCACTTATATCGTTGCTGCAAAAGTCTGGATGATTGTGAAATGGCAGGAACAAGCTGTTGAAGACCTTTTAACTCTTTGCTATCATACAGTAGCCATTGAGACATTTGCAGACATTTCCTTCTCAAAAGGAAGAATAATAATAAATTGATCTGGTTTGGAAAACAATAGTTTTTGTTAAAAGGTTAGACACTTGTAACAAAAGCTATCTGTCAAGGTTCCGACTGACGAACCCAACAAAGCAAGCACAGCTGAGACGATCCAATCTCTAATGCAAAACTTTATTGAGTACAGTATTTCAGCACAGATGAATGGAAAACCAGCTCTGGTTAATTGGTGCCAAAATCAGTATATTAAAAGTATAGAGTCTCCCTCCCCCTTTATGTTGCAGGTCACATTGTCCAATACAGTGTGAGATAATTATTATGAGAAAGTGTTTTAGTTCTCAGTAAACAGTTTCTTGGATGACCTTGGTTCTCAAGGCTTGGCAGTCCGATGTCTGAAGCCTGCATTCCATTTTTTCCTCCCCCCCCCGATCTGTAAGCAAGCTAAGAAGCAGTAATGGAAGAAACAGCACAAGCATTCTTCATAGGTTGACACTATCAGTGTGAGATAGTGTAGGTAGAGGGCTATCTTTGGAGCAATTGAAAACAATGGATCATCTGCTATAGCTACTGAAGGAAAAGATTAGGGATGATGGCATCAAACGAAGTCAGGAGACGTTGGGATTAGAGCAGAGAAAGCAGATGTGGAAGAATTGTTAGTAGCTAAAAAAAAATCAATTGCAATATAGTGATCCTGTGTTGCTTGCTCCTGGCAATCCTAAATATTTTGGAGCAAATCAGTGTTTCCTTATGACAACTCACTCTCTGTTATTCAGGAGAAATAAAATTGCTTGAGGACCACATGCTCTACAAGATCACCTCTGCCAGTGTGCAAAAATTATTGCCACTCAGAGGGCTTTTGTGCTGCTTCAAGAAAATGAACAGTAGCATTTTGTCTTTCTAGAAGACTGTTTCTCAGCCTTAGCAACTGCCTAGGGAATTCTGGGAGTTGAAGTCCACACAGTTGCCAAAGTTGACAAACAATATTCTAGAAGAAAAATGTGTTTTCTTCAAAGAATACAAAGTTATCCCAATAGAATGCACTCTTCTTTTATTCAGCTATCTAATGAAATAGGAATGATCAGGAAATTACAGTACTAGGGTCTCCATGTTCAGTGTATATATCTGTCTATGTGGTATGTGTATTTCTGTATAAAAATGCAATTATAAATAAGTATTTTGCCCAACTAGAGAGCAGCATCTAGTCCATCTTGAAAAGTTAAACAAGGCAGATCTGAGAAGGACTTGGATGGGACCCCACCAGGAAACTCAGAGGTATAGGCTAAACTTAAAAAAAAAATTAAAACAAAACAAAACGAAGCAAAAACTGTTCAGAAGATCACACTGATAATCATTTCTATATACTCGCCAAAATAATGATGATGTGGACATTCCTATAAAATCATTAGCTTGAGTCAAAGGAAAGTTATAGTTTATGTATTTATTTATTAATCAATCGCATGTTTAAAACTTCCTGACTCGATAAAAGTCCTGGACATTAAAAAACAGCAAAAAACAATGTAACCAAGAAAAGAGCGAGCGATGGCATTTAGCCTTTGAAAGGTCTGCTGAGGCCATGTCTAGAAAGATGTGGATGTGGCAGGGCAAAACTTTAAAATGCATTTCATTTCATTTACCTCTAATCTAAATGATAATTGACATGATTGTTTTCAGTCATGTATTTAATCACTGACTCCTGTCACATTAACATTTAGTAATCCCTTTGGGAAGCCATGTAAAGGTCTGGGGACTCAGGCAGGCAGGGTAGATAACTTTCAAGAGCTGGTCTTCACGGACCAGCTTTCCTTTTTGGAAATCTGGGAGCATTATTTCTTTCTTCAGAATGTGGCATTGATGGCATGCGCCTCAACATCCCCCTGCCTGTTTCGCTCCTTCCTTCTACTAAGAGGACTATCAAAGGAGGGAGTGTCTGTACAAGACCTTTCTTAGCTCCCGAATCTCTCCCAGGCCAACTGCACAACATGTGTTGGTTTTAACATTTTAACATCACTTATCGTACTTGTGTGGTTGTCAGCTCTAGATAAAGCCACTGAGTGCTTGCAGCAAAATGGTGTTTCATTTTAAAATCAAAGTAATAAATGGTCTTCCCTGATGGATGACTTCTAAGGCAGGCATGACCTTTCTGTGAAAGAAGACTGCTCCTCACGGTGGTTGTGTGGAGATGAAAGTGGGGAAAAATTATTTCGGTGAAAGCAAACATGGGTTTTCCAGCTGGTGCGCACAATAGTTGGCCCACGGGAGTAGCCACTGTAGAGCAGAAATGGACCAATCAAATAAAATGGAATTGCTTTCGCTCTGACTCTGAACTGTTACTTGACTGAGCAGACCACATATTTAGTTGCTGTCTTTCTTTGCAATAAATATGCACAAACATGCACACGGGCACGCACACACACACACACCAATGTCAGCAATTTATCAGGTAGGGCTTTCGAATACCCTACACAGTCCTTAAAATAAGAGAGAACACATCTATATTTTTACAAGGATGAAAAAGACGGTGAATGTTAAACATACAACTTAGCTGCTGAGTTTAAAGCAAACTCCTAATGTCAATTTATCTTGCAGGAATAAGAACACGGAGTGTGATCCACAATAAAATAAAATAGACTAGCTGGCCCCATTGGTTTCAATTAGCTAACTGAAATTATTAACCCCTAGGGTGTGTTGTTCTGAGACTGAAGCAAGACCAAGGACCATTAGCTCTTTTCCTTAAGGTAATGTCCTCCGGTAAACAGCTGGTTGGGAGATGATGGAAGTTTTAATCTGACACATACAGAAAACGTGAGGCTGGAGGGAGCTGTTTTAGCTGCTATCTTCTATGAAGTTATTAATGTACACCTGCTGGATTCTGCCTGGGATATTAATTGGTTGCATGCTTAACTGTCTGCTGAAATTGAGAGTCTAGATCAGCATTTCTCAACTGTAGCAACTTCAAGATAGGTGGACTTCAACTCCCAGAATTTCCCAGCCAGCACATTTTGGGATTGCTAAAGTTGAGAAATGCTGGGCTAAATGAAGGTGCTAGGGGTATGTGAATCAGCATGCTATTATTTGAATTCCTAAGCTAATTCAGAAAGTTGTAAATTTAGGATGACATCTAGATTGGATGGCAGAAGTTTCATGTATCAAAACACAAAACAGCTCTCATCATTTGGAAATAGGATTAGACAACAAGATTTGCTCCCAGCACCTTTCTTCCCTTTATCTACATATTTTTAAACATTCTAATTTGAGTAAACTGTGAAAGAAAAAAGAAACCTGATGCAAATATTTTAGATAAGATGCAGGACATGTTCACTTGTGAACAGTTGCCCCTCCTCTGTTTGTATCTGTATGCGTATCAGTGTCTTGACTTTTACAATAATTATAAAGTTATTTTTCCGGCATTCTGCAGACATATACTTAGCACTCTGGCTTCAGATGCAATCTCAGAGGAAGTTATAATGAGAACATTTTTTGCTTTTTCGGTGAAGAAGCATAAATGTCTGGAAGGGTACAGCACAATGAGTGGACAGATGCATTCAGAAAGGAAAGCAGTAATGAGATAATCTCAAAAACACCTCCAAAAGAAGTTCTAAACTGCTCCAAGGGTGGAACACAAAAACATAAGCTTCTTTCTTTCCAGCTCTATTTTTGCCTGCTACTCAAGTGTTTTTCTTTCAGCAAGAATCTTATGTGTTACTGAAAACCTAGATAGAAATAAAGTGGTAAAGGACAAGGCTAAAAGGAGATGACTTATGGGAAGGAATAATGTTCTTCAGGACTCATCCATTTTAGCTTCTTTTGTTCTTCAACTGGAACTCCCATTTGTGTCTTCCAATTATCTTTCCTTGCAACTAAAACGGATAGTCCCAGGTTTAATCTGCTTGATTCTCTGTTATACACATGCTGTTCACACACCTCATTGTTTCCTTTTCATAATTCATTTTCGGTGAGAAAGAAGCCATTTGTCCTGGCTTATTTTTCACCTCCTCATTTACATGTCTCCTGGAAGACTGAAATTTCCACATTCATTTTACTATGAGATAATGTTAATAGGATCAATAAGCGGCAACAATTGCATCCAATGGTCTGTTTTTCACCCTCCAGAATTGTCCAAGGTGCCTTGACTTTTGGAAAACAAGCCTAATATATGATATCTCTTGCTTAGTCCTCTGTCTGTTCTTCTACTTGAGGGACTGTCTGTCTGCCCCAAACCAGATAAATTATTCTTTAACTGAACTTACTTAATTTTTAATACCCACTACAAAAGCTATAAAATATTCTCAGTGCAATTAAAAAAGAATCAATCAGCAGCTCTGAGTATCAGAGACAGTATTCTTGCCTGGGATGGCTGAACTCTCTCTCTCTCTCTCTCTCTCTCTCTCTCTGTGTGTGTGTGTGTGAGAGAGAGAGAGACGGAGACGGAGAGACAGAGAGATGCATTTCTTTATCTGAAAAGAAATACAGTAGATGCTACACAGAGCAATGGCCTTGTAATATAAACTTTTGCTCAAGAGATATGTAGCATGCTATACATTCTTGGGCTTCATTTTGAAGTGTTCTAGTGTATCATGACAATATATTTTTCTTTATTTATAATCCTATATTTTCACTGTTAAAAGACAATGCCAGAGCTAAGATAGTGTTTGAGGAAATAATGTTTACCTTGAATTCTGAGGGGCACTTGCCAGAGGACAGCAGGAGAAATAATGGGTGGAAATGGTAAGAAAGCAGACTGTGAGAAGCTTCGTAATACAACAGCAAAACTGACTGCTTGGGAAAGGTGGGCTGTCTCTTTCCTTGAGGACTTTAGGTAGAAGAAGGATGGCAACCTGTCACAGTTGTTGCAGTTATCTCTGGCATTATACGGGATAATAGAATAACAGAGTTGGAAGGGACCTTGAAGGTCTTCTAGTCCAACATCCTGCTCAGGCAGGAAACCCTATACCCAGTGGTGGGATTGAAATACCTGAACAACCGGTTCTCTTATTGGATGCAGGCCTGGGCCTCCGAGGCCTAGAACAGACTTTCGGAAGTGGCATTCACGCACTTCTGGTGGGCCGTTCTAGGCCTGAGAGGCCTCCTCCAGGCCTCTGAGGCCTAGACTGGACTTCTGGAAGCAGTGTGCATTCAGCCGGTTTTCTGAACTCAGCAAAATTTAGCTACTGGTTCTGCTGAACTGGTGCGAACCAACTGAATCCCACTATACCATTTCAGACAAATGGTTGTCCACTCTCTTCTTACAAACAAGTGTTGGAGCATTCGCATCTTCTGGAGGCAGGTTGTTCCACTGATTAATTTGTTTTAACTGTCAAGAAATTTCTCCTTAGTTCTAGTGTGCTTCTCTTCTTGAATAGTTTCCATCCATTGCTTCTTGTCCTGCCTTCAGGTGCTTTGGAGAATAGCTTGACTCCCTCTTCTTTGTGGCAACCCCTGAGATATTGGAACACTGGTATCATAATAATAATAATAATAATAAAGTTGGAAGGGATCTTGGAGGTCATCAAGTCCAACCCCCTGCTCAGGCAGGTAACCCTATACCATTTCAGACAAATGGCTGTCCAGTTTCTTCTTAAAAACTTCCAGTGTTGTCACCTTTAGTCCTTCTCTTCATTAAACTAGACATACAGTACCCAATTCCAGCAACCGTTCTTTATATGTTTTAGCCTCCAGTCCCCTAATCATCTTTGTTACTTTTCTTTGCACTCTTTCTAGAATCTCAACATGTTTTTTACATCGTGGCGACCAAAACTGGATGCAGTATTCCAAGTGTGGCCTTACCAAGGCATTGTAAAGTGGTATTAACACTTTACATGTTCTTGATTCTATCTCTCTGGTAATGTAGCCTAGAACTGTGTTGGCTTTTTTGGCAGTTGCAGCTGGCTCATATTTAAGTGTCATGTTGTCCATTAGAACTGAGTGCAAAGGCATGAAGCTGGTTGGGTGACTTTGGGCCAGTCACCCTCTCTCACCCGAACCCACTTCACAAGTTGTTGGTCTGGGGAAAACAGGAGGAGGTAGAATTATTACATATGTTTGCTGCCTTGAGTTACTTATAAAGTAATAAAAGTGGGATAAAAGTCTAATAATAATTTGCCTTAGTTTTTCCCCTATTTATATGATAGCAGTGTTCCAATATCTCAGGGGCTGCCACAAAGAAGAGGGAGTCAAGCTCTTCTCCAAAGTACCTGAAGGCAGGACAAGAAGCAACGGATGGAAACTAATCAAGAAGAGAAGCAAGCTAGAACTATTTCCTGACAGTGAGAACAATTAATCAGTGGAAAGGCTTGCCTCCAGAAGCTGTGGGTGCTCCAACACTGGAAGTTTTTAAGAAGAGACTGGACAGTGGGACTAGATGACCTCCAAGGTCCCTTCCAACATTATTATTATTATTACTATTATTATTATTATTACTATTATTGTTGTTGTTGTTGTTGTTATGTTATTGTTATTATTAATTTTTAACTTACACTCATTTACTCAGTTTTCTCTGTTTAAAACCATTCTTGACCTCTGATATACTGCATTAATTTTTAGATCCACAATTATGTTGCATTATATACTTTGTCTAACATTCACTGCAGTTCACTGAGGTCCTCAGACAGAGCACAAACACATCTGTACATTCTTGTTGCTAACCAAAACACCTCTAACTTTACCACACAAATTCCTTATCTATTTATTCATGAATTCCTCAAACAACAACAGGACATTGCACCTGCCTTTTATAACTAAAAACTAACATTTATTGCATTTGGCCTAATTACATTCTTCATTCAAATTCCTGTAAAATCTCTAAATTATTCTTTTCATCATTCCCTCACTTTATGTTCCTCCCAAATCATTGAATCACGTTTATTTTTAATTCCATTTGCTCTGCTGAAGTCTCCTTGTTTAGCTCTTTTCACCTACTTCCAAAGTATTATTTTAAAATTTCCGTCAAAATCATTTCATATTTTCTCTGTCTCTTTTAATCTTCATCATTCCTTCCTCTCTTTGACTTTGCTCTTTCCAATTCTCTTTTGATCTCTATGCATATTATACAGTACAGTAGTTTTCTTTCAGACTCATTTTGGCAGTAACCATTCTCTTATATACATTTTTAAAAAAATCATATTTCATCTCACTCCAGCAAGTATCCTTTTGTCATACTTCCTGTGGGTATGTAACCCACATACTTCTGTGGCATTCTGCCACTTAATTTCTTTTCACAATGAATTACATTACTCTTTCTTTACATTTATTTGTTAGGATATTTTTTTTACTTAATACTGTTTCATAGTTTTCTCCCTGCAGTTGTTCTAAAATCCATTTGTGGCTTTATCAAATAATGGTCTATTTCACATTCAGAATCTCTCAACAATTGTTCATATTTTTATATGTATACTAATCTCCTTGCAATGTGTACAAATGGATAGATTTATTCTTAAAATCATGTATTTGAAACTGATTTTTTTAAAAAAGCAGATACCCATCTGTCACCAGCCTCTAAATGGGCCAATATTGTTTTCTTTACCCATTTATCTTGTTTGAAGTCATATTACCTAGTAAAATAATTTTCTCTTGTACCTCAGTCATTCAGATCATTGTACGTATGTTCCCCCATTAAACTCACCATACATTGGAATGTTGCATGCACATATCACTAAACTATTCATTTCTTACTTTCATACAGACCTGCAACAACACAAATTTCTACTTTCTGATGTATACTTTAGCCTCTTTACTATAATTAAAACTATTGTGTTGACCCTCTTCTTCTCCTCCCCCCTTAATATGATTAGAGCAGTTTTATTTAGCTCTATTACATCTATTTTTGCTTAGTTTTACAGACACGTGAGACACCTACTTTTCCTTAACTTCTTTTGTTTATTAATTTATTATCTTTATCATTTACTCCTCTTACATTCCAAGTCTTCCATATGCCATAATCATTATCAGATAAAAATCACCGTTTATTGCCCATTATGATCAACTGAGATTTAAATATAATTCTTTTTGTAAGGTAGAGAAGATGATGATTAGATTATCAGACTTGGTCATACCTGTGGCACACACAGTTTACTCTGCTAGCATTAAGGACAAACTGGCATCCACAATTGCAATCAAAGTTCAGTTTTACTGTAGGTTGGTTGTTGAATGCATGATATATTTCCAATGTAATATTATTCTATGCAAAGCAAGGCTTTTAGTGTAGAAACTATATCTTGCAAGCCAACATAATATTGCCCATATTCCGGAGACTTCCGGTTTTGCGCGGTAGCGACCGGTCACGGGCTTGCAGACTCTCCATGGCTAATTTCGCCCTGCCTGGAACCTAAATGGGTCTAAGTCGCCCTGGAAAGGCGACGAAGAAAGAAGGGTACTCCAGTGATTCTGGAATGGCAGCGGCCATTCCGTTTAACTTGGAGAAAGCCTTCTAACCCAACAGGAGATAGGCTGGCCGTATTGCATCGACCAGCCCAAGCTACTAGCAACCGAAGTCCAAAAGCACTAACCAGCACAACTGTGAACAGCGTGCTTGAAACTGGGTGAGGAATTCGATCTTCTCTTTTCTATCCTACATTTAATTTCCTGGAAAAGATTTCTGCCCCACCCTTATACTAACAGAAGTGGCGAATTAATCTTTTTATGAAGGATCAAAATATATGGAAGTGAAATAAATATAAAACCTGAAATTTAAAACTTAAATCTGGATAAATCTAAAATTTTTGAATGGTTAAGACTCTCATTTTAAAGATAATTGCTTATTTTGGAAATTGAAAAACAAATAGTTCCTGACACCTAGTGGTGGATGAAGACTATGACAGCTATGACTTTAATATAAGACTTGGCAAAACCTGGGAAAAGCTAATCTGTGTTTGTGACTTTCAAAGTTTTAACAACAAAGAAAAGCTGTGACAAAAAAAACATATCAAGAAAACATAAATACTTCACAGGAGGAGATATATAGTATACTGCAACTAATTCAAACAATAATGACTTTAGATAAAACAGATAAATGGATATAGAATTGGGAATAGAGACTTAAAGATAGAACTTAACAAAACAAGGAAACATGATTTAATCCTAATGGAAAAAAATTCACAAGAATTGGAAAAAACAACTTATCCCTTAAGACTACAAAATAAATCTGAGTACAAGAAAACAGATTGGATAAAATGGACTGTAGAGATGTCAGGAACATCGGAGAGAAAGGAAATGATAAGAGAAGCGGAGAAAAAGAAAAAGAAAAAGATTTTCAACAAACGTGGAAAGGCAGAAGCCCCGTACAAAGACACTTCACCTGATTTACTTTTTATATCTACAGCAACATTTACGAACATATGGAAAACCTTTTTGATTCAGCAAAATACATTGATTAAGAAAGATACTGGGCAAAGGAAAAAGACTAAAGTGGAAACCAAGAAAATAGATGATGGGATTTACCAGAGAGAATACTTAAAAAAGAAACATTTGTTTGAATATGGTTAAAGAAATAGAAAAGTTTTGGAATATATATGTCATTCTAAGAGGGATGAATTCCCTAAGTAATATAGTATGCTTTTTTCCCTTTTTTGTTCTCTTTCTTGATATGAGTAATATAAAAAAGTTGAAATGACTTAGATAAAGGAAATGTTTTAGTTACTTAAATGTGATGGAATGTAAGAAAATTATAGTGGATAAAAATGTTTTGAATAAAAGTGAAAGGACTAGATGACTAGATGTATTAAATGGAATGTTTAAAGATTAAACATATTTTTAATTATGGTTAAAAGAATAAGAAATTTAGGAAATAAATATATATTAGCTTAGGAGGGATATATATTTTAAGTAGTGTTATTTTTTATGTTTCTTTACTCTTGCTCTCCTTTCTCCCCCCCCCCCATTGTTTTATCTATTCCTTAAGAAATGTAAAAGTGTGAGATGGTTCATATGGAAAAATAGAGTTAAATTTTTAAATGTAATTAATTTTTGAGAAAATCTTAACCAGTAAGAATACCTAGAATTTGGTGGGGGAAACAAATTAAAATAAGGACTGTAACAGGATCTATGATAAGGCAACCAGAATGATTGGATAGAAAAGAAATATTATATTGATGTGATTATTATTTTTAGGAATTTTGGGGGAAAAATATATTTAATTGTTATCTATCAAAACAATAAGAATTGTATTAACTCAATGTTTGCAAAAGAGGATATTTTGGGGGAAAGAGGAAATCAACTAAAACCATTATGTGGATTATGGATTATAGAAATCAATTGTTAGTGATTGTTTTACAAATGTAAACCCAGACAACACACTGTTCACCAATTATTAAGTGATTTATGTTTTTTAAAAAAATCAATAAAATATATTACAAAAATATATTGCCCATATTCCTCCATTTGAGAAAGATATTAACACCCCTTAGGTTGCCTAGGTTAAGTAATCAGTGATATGTTGATTACTTAAGGGATTTACTGATATTTTAACAAACTGTCTGAAGATTATTATATGCTGGGTCACCATTTAGCTTTCCTTTTCTCTATCTGCAGTTTAGTGATTACATCTAAGAGCATTTAAAATAATATGAAAGCACTTCCGTTTAAATATTTTACAGGTTACTGTTAAGAAGTTGCATATTTATGTTCTGTAAGCTGTTTGGCAGCATGAGATGGTAGCAGTGTAAGGCCTGCACAGTGTATAAATCTGGACTTTTGGAAAATAATATACAATGCAGCACTCTCCTATGAAACAAATGAAAATTGTTATGCAAAATAAAATGGGATATATCAAGAGCCATCCTTCTGAAGAAAGGAATAATTTCTGTTCATGAAATACAAGTGGTCCTACTCAAGAAGAAGGAAAGTGATTCTTATTCATTAGTGCTTCCATGGTTGCTCTTTCATTGTTTTGGAAGTCCCTCCAACATTTTAGAACAGATCAATAGGCCACCTAGAGATTCTTTCCCTCTTTCTCCAGTGGGAGACTCAAAGGGTCGGAGATCCACTCAGAGAAAACTGAATCAAAGTGCTCATTAAAACATATTCTTATGACTGCCCATTGTGTTCAGATGTACTGATTTCCAAATTAATTAGGTTAATTTCACACTCAAATTCTATAACCCAAAAAGTAAGTCAGTAAATAGGTTAGTAAATGGTTTTCAAAACAACAATTTTCAAGTCAACTTAGACTTTGATTATGCCTTCAACAAATTCTTAATAGGATCCATTCATTTAAGTTTCCTCATAAGTACAGTCTCTTAAGTGAGATGGGCAGTGTAGAAATTGGACAAATAAATAAATATATGAGGGGTTCTTGGTGGCCTCTGAGCTTGCTTGTTTTCTTGCAGACGTTTCATTACCCAAATTGTTGTTGTTGTTAGTTGCGAAGTCGTGTCCGACCCATCGCGACCCCATGGACAACGTTCCTCCAGGCCTTCCTGTCCTCTACCATCTTCTGGAGTCCATTTAAGCTCACGCCTACTGCTTCAGTGACTCCATCCAGCCACCTCATTCTCTGTCGTCCCCTTCTTCTATTGCCCTCAATCTTTCCCAGCATTAGGCTCTTCTCCAGTGAGTCCTTCCTTCTCATTAGGTGGCCAAAGTACTTGAGTTTCAACTTCAGTATCTGGCCTTCTAAGGAGCAGTCAGGGTTGATCTCCTCTAGGACTGACCGGTTTGATCGCCTTGCAGTCCAAGGGACTCGCAGGAGTCTTCTCCAGCACCATAGTTCAAAGGCCTCAATTCTTTTACCCAAATTAGGTAACATCAATAAATGTATGTATAGGTTGATCCTATACAATGTATAAGGGAATTTATTATATGGATTGTGCAGGAATAGAATGCAGACTGTATTTTTTAATTTAACCTGCAGAATAGCCCTTTCCATAATGGGCTTTTCTTCTTTTAGTCATATGAGTTAACAAAATTGATATGCCTGTGCTTTAATTATTGCTTCTTAGCAGTTGCATCTTTGTCCCAGCAGATCTTCAGGCTTCTTTCTCTGCCATCACCCAGGTAAATCGACTCGCTTCCCCACTCTGCTAAATACATTCCATTGATAGCCAGACAATGTAACTACTTCTGCCAAAGTGCTCTTATTACCGGAGATTTCATGCCAATTTATTAAAGCAGTTGCTAGTGGTAACCCCACCAAGCATAAATTTAATAGGCTTTATAGGAATCATTAACTATAACATTTGTTCCAAAATATAATGAAAAAGCAGAGTGACTTAACTCATGGCTTTCAAGGTCACTTCTTTCATTCTTCCCTATCAAATCGTACTGTATTCCTTGTTAAGAAAATGAGAGTTCTTGGCTGCATTTGTTCGTAAGCCATCATTCTACCATGACTGAGGTCAGAAACAGGTAACACAACCAGCAATTAGATGATTGTAACCCCTAAAAATGTCTTTTCCCTGCTTGACTCAGATTCTTATACAGACACCCATTTCAAAAACATGCATGGCCCACATTATTTAAAACTGTACAAGAGCAAGGAAGCAAGCAAACAAAAACACAAGAGTCATACATAAAAACAATATAAAAAGCTTTAAAGGACACAATCAGTAGTGAAGGTACAACGAGAACTGCCAACAATAATCAGCCTAGTCACTTTATAGGCTGTATACATACCCAGATCCTCCAGCTTGATGACAAAAAGTCTTTAAAGCCTTACAAAAGATCAGAAGGGTCTGGGCCAATCTGACTGGAGAAAGGATGTTCCAAAGAAGGGTGCCATGACAAAAAGCCATATTCCTTCAGATGGCATTCCATAATAGATAGGACCCAAAACATGCCTATCCTGCCAGAGCTATTGAGACGGATAGATATAACCGGGGAGAGATGGTCCCTCTAATAACAGAGTCTATTTCATGAAAGACTTTATAAGTCATCAACTGTCAACTTTGCAGGTAGACCAGACATGAAGCAGACCAGAAAAGGCTTTAATGTAGCCTTACAACTTTATTGTAACAGAATCCTGGAGGTTTGAAAGTACAAATCTCTTGACATCTCTTTTTACAGTCTGAAAAGATAGGGAGATCCTTTCTGAGTTTTTCTCTGCCTGTTATGCAGCTGTGGGTTATGTCCTCTCTTATCTGACCATTCCCTTGGCAGCATTTCTCCCCCCCCCCCGTCCCGTTCATTCCCATATACCATTACAACAGCAGCTTGAACTAAATGTGGCAGCATATTTGTAACTAATGCAGCCTGCAGAGCAGAGAGGTAATGTGTACTGATTGAGGAGCACACATGATTGCCCATTTGCATCAGCCGAAGCTTCTAAATATTCTTCAAGGACAGCCCTATGTAAACCACATTGCAGTAGTCCATTTGGGCAGATGATTGACTGTGAGCACGTCTCCCAATCCATGAACAAACACACAGGGCTCACAACACAAATGTATTCAAAGGCCTTTCTGGACATATCTGAGATCTATTGCTTGAACAGGAGCTATGAGTCTAGAAGGAACTCCAAATTGTCCACATGTTCTATTTGGGATAGTGTAATCCTTCCAACGTACTTTGATTAATTTACTATTCTTCATCCTGATTGTTTACGTGACATCAAGTCATTGACCACATAGATGGATTTTCTCCATGATTATCTCTAGCCTGGTCCTTCAGATTTTCCAATGGGTACACTCATCACCACTGCAACTGAGTCCAGCTTGAGTCCAAGAGTAGATCTTGCTGCTGGTCATTTTCTTCTTTCCTTTCCTTCTACCTTTCCCAGCATTAGAGCCTGCAGACTTTTCACCCTGAATAAATAAAATTTCCTCTCAGAGAAGTTTAGAGCTGAAATTATTGTATGAATTGCATCAAGAATTCATGTTAATAATTGTGATTAACAGTGATAAGTTTGATATAATTGGTAAAGGTAGAATATAGTAAATATAGAAGATTTATATCATGAAGGGACAGGGAAAGAAGAATACAGAGATTTATTTGGTATGGATGCAACTTATGGACTATTTTATATGACCATAGGAAAGAAAGAATCTCCAAAGGAGTCGTTTTATTTCAGACTGGTCAGTCTTGTGAAACCCTACATCCAAGGTAGCAAATGTGCCTGTGGTGGAGCAGTTGGATTACATCATGCAAGTATCAGTATATAATTGTTGGGGAAATTCTAAATTTCTCTTGTCGTTTCTAAAGCAAGTTCACATTCATCAACAGAAGAATTGGAAGAAAGAAGTGAAGAATTTCTCTGGCTGTGAGTAGCTATTTGCAAAGTAGGCTGAACATGAGAATAGCAGCTTCAGAAGAAGTAAAAAATAGCTCCAAGTCTCAGCCATGGTTAGGTATTTCGATCTGACTCTTCCTGATCTCTCTTTCCATGGCTAAGACTTCTGTTTTAAACTCTTCTGAACTTTCACTGAAATTATTTGCAGTAAAGGACATCCTGTTCTAGTGTTTATTAATTAACTAGCCCATTAGCTGAGGAGAATTGCTTGGAAGAGATGGTATGGATTAACTGTCCTTATTAAAGGCAGGAAAAGTGAAGACCTCTATAAGGACAATCAGGAAGTTATAGAAAAGCCAGGAGTAGAGAAGCAATCCTTTAAAAGAACACAAATACAGAGCTTTGGTGTTTGACTGATCACTACATTCTCTTCCGTAAGGAGACAGCTTGCGTGCCAAAGAAGATATTCAGCAGGCTGATAAAGTACCTCAGGGATTTTTTGATCAAAGAAATTATTAAGGAGGCAGCATAAGGGGTCAGACTGCACTCCTTTGTTCTGCTCTGTTCTTTAAAAAAAGCATTTGCACTCAATAAAAGTTAGTTTGGCTTTTGAGTACGCATTGACAATTAAATATGTGTTGGGTTCTTCCTGCCTTTTGAAATTTGTATTAAAATGTTGTGACAGAATACAACATATCTAGTGTCCAATAAAATAGAATTCTCTCTCTCTCTCTCTCTCTCCCTCTTTCTGTGTCTACTGTGAATATTGCTTCTGTTCAGGTCACAGAATCCAAAAGTGTCAAACATCATCTGTTTACACAGATTGTCACTTCATTTGAATGGGTATGAAAGACAGTAGCAAAAAACTTTGTGTGTGTGTGTGTGTGTGTGTGTGAAAGGCAGATAGAGTAAGCCACCCTGAATGGCTTCCTAGAAACTCTGGAAAGATTAGGGGCTGAAGGCTAAAACATATGAAGAACGGTTACAGGAATTGCAACTGTCTAGTCTAGTGAAAGGAAGGACTAGAGGTGACGTTGATAGCACTGTTCCAATATTTGAGGTGCTCCTACAAAGACAAGGGGGTCAAGCTATTTTCCAAAGCACCAAAAGGCAAGACAAGAAACAATGGTTGAAAACCAGTCAAGAAGAGAAGCAACCTAGAACTAAGAAGAAATTTCCTAAAAGTGAGAGCAATCAACCAAAGGAATGGTTTGCCTTCAGAAATTGTGGGTGCTCCTGGAAGAGGCTTTCAAAAAGAGACTGGACAATCATTTGTCTGAAATAGTATAGGGTCTCTTGTTTGAGCAGGGGATTGGACTAGATGACCTCTGAGGTCTCTTCCAACTCTGTTATTCTATGTTCTTTTGTAATTTTGAACCAGAATTGGTAAGACTGCAGCCTTAATTTTGCCAGGCTACCATTTATATATGCCTTGCAAATTGGAGCAATTATGTGTGTCCAGAATATTGACAGATGATGTCAGAACCCATATCTATCTGCTCTCTTGTTTCTCCTTCCTCTTGTTTCCCTGACCCAAATTCCATTCTCTTCTCTCCCTGGGTTCTGCCATACTCCTGGAGGGGAGCGGGGAGTGATTGCGGGTTTATTGCCTTAGCTTCCTCTATCGCTACAATGTAACACTTCACTTTCCTGCATTATTTCTCTCTGTACTTTCTTCTCCCTAACTGTCAACTAGCAAAGGGGGGAGGAAGAAAGGAATGTAACCTCCGGCAACTGGCTTATCTGTCCGCTCTCAAGAGAAGGTGCAAAGAACCGCCTAAAAATCGCCATTACAACCAGAGCTGGCCTGATGTTATCTCCCCTTTCCCACGATGGACTTAACACCTGGGGATTGGCCGTTTTGAATCGTCTGGATGAACTATAGGGTGGTGTTTTGCTTGGGGACATTTTAACTTATCGATCTGCGCGGGAAAACCTCAGATCCTGTCTAGTATGCCAGCTATCAGCTTCTCCTAATAAAAGTTCCTTTTGGAAGAGCTTGCTTCCATGAGTTCTGCTTTCTTGGGATGAGGTTTTGAAGTGGGCCCTGACAGATGACTTCATTTATGCATTCGTTCATTTGCTCCATTTATATTCCATTTTCTTGTTCTATTAAATAGCTGAGACACTTAACAACAGGGAAAATGCAAAAATACAAATACAAAATAAAAACTCTGTTTGCAAAGGTTTCTCATAAATAGGCAATAAAAATGTTATTGAGGAAAGGTTACTTATCTACAATAAATTGTTTTTGCATTGCTACTTTTTCACTACTACTTTGTTATGTATAATCTGCTTTTATCATTTTGCATGGTTTTATACATTTATTTATTTGGTAAATTTATATAGCTGCCCATCTCACATATGTGACTCTGGGCAGCAACCAAATAACTGTGATATCATTCATGGGTGATATAAGAATCAGACTTCTTGCACAGTTTCTTTTGAAGATAAGACAACTGTTTAACACATCCAGTTCAGAGTGCAGAGAGCCAGTTTGGTTAGTGATTAAGGCATCAGACTAGAAACCAGAAGAGTGTTCATTCTAGTCCCATCTTAGGCACAAAGTCAGTTGTATAACCTCAGGCCCATCACTTTCCCCACAGCTCTAGAAAGGAGACAATGGCAAACCACTTCTGAAAACCTTGCCATGAAAACTGCAGGGATGTATCCAGGCAGTCTGCAAGAACTGGACATTATTGAATGGAAGAAAAAGAAAATTCAGGGTGCAAGGCAGCTCTTACATATTCTTATCTTGAGACCAAAAAAGAACTGTTCAGTTTTGCAACAATGCAGATACCAGTGAAAGAAATGCATCACAGGGATGACTGCATCTGCAGTGAGATGGAGATAGAATAAGTATCTAATTATTCAATCTAGAAATAAGGAGAATTTTTTTGACAGGGAGAACAATCAACCAATGGAACAGATTGCCTTTAGAAGTTGTGGAAACTTCATCACTGGACTGCCATCTGTCAGAAATGGTGTAGGGTCTCCTGCTTGGGTGGGGGGTTGGACTAGAACTAAATAATAATAATAATAATAATAATAATAATAATAATAATAATAATAATAATAATAATAATAATAATAATAATAATAATAATAATAATAATAATAATAATAATAATAATAATAATAATAAAGTTGAAAGGGACCTTGGAGGTCATCTAGTCCAACGCCCTGCTCAGGCAGGAAACCCTATACCATTTTGGAGAAATGGTTGTCCAGTCTCTTCTTAAAAACTTCCAGTGTTGGAGCATTCACCGCTTCTGGAGGCAGGTTGTTCCACTGGTTAATTGTTCTAACTGTCAGGAAGTTTCTCCTTAGTTCTAGGTTGCTTCTCTCCTTGATTAGTTTCCATCCGTTGCTTGTTGCCCTGCCTTCAGGTGCTTTGGAGAATAGCTTGACTCCCTCTTCTTTGTGGCAACCCCTGAGATATTGGAACACTGCTATCATGTCATCCCTCATCCTTCTCCTCATTAAACTAGACATACCCAATTCCAGCAACCGTTCTTTATATGTTTTAGCCTCCAGTCCCCTAATCATCTTTGTTGCTCTTCTCTGTAGATGACTTAGAAGTCCCTACCAACTCTGTTATTCTATTCTATTCTGCTCCAGGAAATGATAACCCTATAGAGACCTATGATATCACTAAATCTATCTGCAAATATAGCTCTTCTAAAACATGAATAACAGACAAGAGGGAGATGGAAGGCCAGCTGTTCATACGTGGCTATTTTAAACCATGGATTCTGCCCCAGAACCTCTCCCTCAATTGATTAATGTAACCAATTAATCAATATTAATTGCAATTGTAATTCTAATTGTGATTAAAATATACATCACATTCAGACTTTTTGAACAGTGGTACCCAGAACTAGACACAATATTCCAAGTGGGTCTAAGGCACAACATTTTGACATGATTTGGACTCTCTGCTTGTGAGCCAAAATAACACTTGTCTTTGCAGCGTATTGTTAGCTCATGTACTTCTTGTGCGCTACTGTAAAGCCCAGAACCCAAATGAGAGAGAGAACTTCTTGAATGCTTCTTAGAGCAGGTAAACCTGGATTCAGCTGTTTCAAATATTATTTGGAAAAGGAACATGAAAATCTTATTTGTGGGCAACCCTCTAATTTTGGTAATATATAGTTTAGATCTCAAAAAAGACAATTAGTGGCTAATAATTTCATAAAGGGAGAAATAATTTAAACAAGCGACAGAAATGTTTTATGTTCTTCCAATGGATTAAGCCAGGGAAGAGAGGAGAAAATTCCTGACTTAGTCCAAACATGATTTCTTTGTGGAATCCTTAAAAAAAAAAAGACCCCATACAAAATCTTCATTGGAAGACAAAGCTTCAGCAGAAAGAAGGGGGCTTGTAGCCACTGAAGAAACTGAAGATAGTTTTATCCTGGGGAGATTTAAAAGAGGAGGAAAAAGGACCTGCAGAGGAGCATGTGCTAGTAAGTAAATGAAATGAACAGTGAGACATGGCGTCAGACAGTCCAAGAGTTAGCATACTCTGGCAGAGATCTGTAGCTCACCTCTCCTGTGGCCAGCATCTAGCTAAAAGGCTTCCACTCGAGTGCCTCAGATCAAGTAAGTTTGTTTAAGATGCATAATTCATGAAGGCTTCATAACACCATCCTTGAATAGCTTTTCACTCACTACCTGCATGATAGGAGCTGATACAGCATGGAGACTCCGGACGTCTGGTGTTAGGAGGCTGTCGGGTTCAACAAAGGGCAGCATAAATTAATCTTCACCTTCACAGCATTCATGGTGAGAATGGTTCCTCTTCCCATCAATTCCGAGGTCATCTGGTGCCATGTTTTCTTTCTCTGAAATGAATGCTACATATATCCTTTAGCTTTGAAATTTAAAGGGTCTTAAATTCTTTAAAAAAATAGTCATGCGGTAGCTTTCGTGCAGTAGATTTGAAGCTGAATAAACTACATGTCTAGCAACCATTCATTTAGTGACTGTTTAAAGTTACAAGAGCACTGAAAAAAGTGGCTTATGATCATTTTTCACAGTTATGACTATTGCAGCATCCCCATGGTCACTTGATCAGAATTGGGATGCTTGGCAATGGACTCATATTTACGATGGTTGCAGTGTCCCGGGATCATGTGATCACCTTTTGCGAACATCTGATAAGGGAAACCAATGGGGAAGCTAGATTCACTTAACAACCATGTTACTAACTTAACAACTGCAGTGATTCATTTAACAACTGTGACAAGAAAGGTCATAAAAAGGGGTAAAGCTTACTTAACAACTGTCTCACTTAGCAACAGAAATTTTGGAATCAATTATTGTTGTCATAAGTCAAGTCGTAGGTAGATAGTTATGTTTCTTTCTCATACGTGGTTAAAGCTTAAATGTGGTAGTTGCTTCTGACCCACTGTGTAACCCACTGTGTTGGACTGGGACAGAGCAATATAGATGGATCTTGGACTGATTGCACAAAGCCATTCTTAAATTTATATAAGCTCCATGCATATCAATAGTGGACCAAAAAAGTGGAAAAAAAGGTATCTTTGTTGTAAAAGAAGAAATTCTGCCATGTAAACAAGCCCCAAACAAGGCAGAAAACTAAAATTTCAAAACATAATGAAAAAGTTCTGGCATTCACTGAAAATTAATGCCTTGATCCATGGCCATTGCCATTGATCCTTTGATGCTTTTTACCTATTTTAGCTGTCAACTTGATTTCCTATTGCTCTATCACAATGGTGTTAAAAGCATCTGAGGAGGGAGGGAGGGGTTGTAAACAAAGAGAGAGGGCGACTAGTTCCAAGCAGCACTCTTGCAGAGCTGGGAACCCAAGAACTGAATTTAAAGATGATTAAAACTTTCTTACAGATCTTCCCCATCAACTTGAGAGGCCAGGATGGAAAGAACAAGACTCTTTTGTCTGTCCCTTTTGAGATTTGATAAGTCTCCAGTAAGGCTGTCTGTGTTTTCCAGAAACATTTTAGCTCTTATAAACATTTTGAGAGAGAGCAAGATAACTTACAAAAAACGATAATTTATGCAACCAATTTTGTTTGTCCTGATACAGACATTGCCCACATGTAGAATTTAATTTCTTCTACTTTATGAATCAATGCACATAATCTGTGCTCCTAACAATTAAGGACAACACTAGGCACACCCTGTGTTTAGCTTTGCAGCTGTTTCCTTTGTCTCTTTCTCTCCCCCTTTTTAAAACACGCATGTCCTTTATAGCAGAACAAAATGTGACAGTACTTGAATGTTACCTTCAGGTTGCCCATGGGAGGCACATTTAAGGCACATGCCAGAGAAATACAAAATAAATGGAATGTGCAGAGGGAAGATGCTAGTCTAGAATCTGGTGGAGAAGACAAATCACCCAGGACAGAATCCACAAGATAGACATTGGCTAAGATAGTATGTCAGACTATTTGATGGTTCACTGAAGACCAATTCCTTAAAGGGCTTTCATCCACTCTAAAGCCAACTATTGAGAGGCTATATTCTATTCTTGACATGTTAAAAAAAGAGATTTATAAAATGGCTTTCAACAGGAGTTATAAAAGTTAACATTCATCCCCTAAGCCATATGTGGGACCCTGCACATTATTCACTGGCCTCACCATAGGATACATAAGTTTAAGCTAACAATTGGCCAGCACAATATTGATGTATGAAGTGGTCGAACATGGCCCAATATGTTATTTTTTTAGAAATACCATCCCATTTCCACGCTCAGTCCTTCTTGAGTGATTTTCAGTTCCCACAACCCATCTTTTATTGGTAAAATATATTTTACACATCTTCAAAACATTGAATTCTTCCAAACTACATTATCTCATTCTCTAGGATTTCTATTAGATAATAATTTGTACTTAAATAATGTTTATAGAACATAGAACATAAAATAATAAAGTTGAAGGGACTTTGGAGGTTTTCTATTCCAGCTCCCTGCTTAAGCAGGAGACCTTACCATTTCAAACAAATGGTTGTCTGTCTCTTTTTGAAAGCCTCCAGTGATGGAGCACCCACAATTTCTGAAGGCAAGCAGTTCCTGCTTAATTGTTCTCACTGTTAGGAAATTTCTCCTTAGTTCTGGGTTGCTTCTCTCCTTAATTAGTTTCCAACCATTGTTTCTTGTCTTGCCTTCTGATGCTTTGAAAAAGAGTTTGATCCCCTCATCTTTTAGGAGCCCCTCAATTATTGGATCATGCTATCATGTCACCTCTAGTCAGTGCTTTTTTTGTAAAAAGAAAAGGTGCCGGAACTCACACTTGTCATACAACCCGCCTTGCCTACCCTACAAGGTTCCATCCAAAAAAGGTGCCGGAACTCCGTTCTGGGCGTTCTATGACAAAAAAAGCCCTGCCTCTAGTCCTTCTTTTCATTAGACTAGACATACCCAATTCTTGTAACCATTATAGTTAGCATATAGCTGGCCTGCACATCACTCTAACCTTTTTCCTAAGGAAGCACCATAGAGATGACATGACCCTCTTCACAGAGTATAAAAGATATATGATTCCACTTGTCAACTCCTTTGTGTTGCATTGAGTCCAGGAGTTATACTGACTGATAGAGGCTCCTGCTGCATGCACAGCACTTACTCACTTAGCAACCATTCAAAGTTATGACAGCATTGAAAGAGTAACTGTATGAGTCCTCACACTTATGACCATTGCAGTATCCTCAAGGTCATGTGATTGAGATTTGGGCACTTTGAAACCAGCAAGCATTTACAACTGTCACAGCATCTCACAGTCACAGTTCACAACTGACTCCCAACAAGCAAAGTCAATGGAGAAGCTGGCAGCAAAGTCACAAGCAGCCATCGTGTGATGTCTCCCTTAAGAACCATAGATGATTTCATTTAACAACTGCAGCCTTAGTGATGTGATTTTTTTTTCACTTAATGACACATTACTTAGCGATGGAGTGGCTGGTCCCAATTATGGTCATTAAGGAAGGACTATTGGTAGTAGTCTAGTCTAGTTGAGTCCAGTAGTCCTTTTCAGCTACTAGAATTGCAGAGTGGGATCTTGAGGCAATGCAGAGCAAAATAAAATAGCAGTTTTGTTCAGTTTTAAAAGTGTGGGATGAGAGCACTGTATTATTCTGTGAAGCTCTTTTGAAGGAATGCTTCACATAAACATGTGCTGAACTGAAGCACCCCCAACCTTTTCAAAATTTTGCACAAATCCTAGTATATAGGTTATGTTAGGACTGGTACTTAAGTTGAAATGTACTTTTTGGAAGTTACTTTTAACTCCCTTGCTTCATCCATCATTTCTATTGTCCTCTATACATCTTTGGTTGCCCTAAATGATATATTTAGGAAACTATAATTCTGACTCATATTATCCCGGACAGTGATATTTTAGCTCCAATAGACAATATCCTCCAAATAATGATCGTTGAAACTTCCCCAAAAGTTCATGCTATTTTGAGGCTTCGTGGAATATTCAATCTTAGAAAAACTCCATAAATCATTTCTAAATTGGTGTTCAGGCCTCAGCTGGGTACAAGCATGATAAAGTTGAAAGCACAAGTAGGCTAGAGACTTCTGTAAAGTTTGTGAAGACTTTTTTTTTATATATAAAAGCAATGCCACTTACTGATAAGTATTCTGAAACTTTTGCATTGTTGTGGGACTTGTTCTGCCAACCTTCAAAAAAGAAAAAAGAAAAAGAAAATGCAGTTCCTTAATTAATAGCCACAAGAAATCCATAAAGGTAGAACAGCTCACAAGCTTCTTTTGTTTGGTAGTTCTAGACTATGCCCAACTGTAAAAATCCTTTAGTAAAGATCCTATGTGTTGTGTCCTGGGCCTTGCTGAGTTAATCAGCAAGGCTCCGGAAACCTACAGGATGACTGCAGAGACCTGGGCAGACCACGTGTTTGCCCGGGACCGGTTGTATAGCCCCGGGCAGCCCACATGTCTGCCCGGGACCCAGACAGGCTGTCTCCAGCCTCGTGCGCATGTGCAAGGCGGGAGAATGGCCTGCATTCATTGGTTGAGCCTCCCCTTGCAGGGGAAGTATAAAAGGGCATGTTGCCATTATCTCTTTTGCTTCTGTTCAGTGCATGTACCAAATAAAGATAATCTTTTGCACCAACTGCCTCGTCTTCATGTCTGCGTTGCGAACAGAACACTATGGATTTGCAGAAACCCACAGCAGTTTTCTTTAGTTTAAGTGGCATAATTGTGCATCAAACGTTCAAGTAGAAGTAGGGTGATTTTGTATCAAACATGTATCCAGGATGAGGCTGCTGCTCTTTTTCTTGCAAATAAAAACAAAATATTATTGACTTCTCTGTTTTTCAGATGATCAGGAGAATTTATTATAGAATGAAGTGTCCCGCTTTCCAGGTAAGTGAGTTATGTTTTTTAATTATTATTATTAAATGCTAGTTTACTATTTGCTGCGACATTGAAAGAGCCTTAAATCACACAAGTGTGTTATGAGTCACTGTGGTAGCAGGGATGCTTCAGGCCATCTAGTGGCACAGGCCATAGGACTCAAAGCACACTACTTTCCTTGAGGTGTCTTGGGTTGGGTGTCTACTGCTATTTTCTGAAATGGTATTTCTACATTGGGTAAGGCTTGTCCTTGTCCTTGCTATTCTCCACCCTCTGGTAAACACTGCTGCGTTTGATTTATATTCAGCCATTTTCATGACGTATCCAGTCCAAGAAAATGTTGCCATATCTTCCCTTTGGTTCTGCTTACCCCTATGTGTGTCTATTTGGGTAGTCTGTGCCAAGCTTAAGATGCCCTTACAAAATTTACTGAGCACGGTTACCATCTCTGGCTTGCACCCCTCCCTGTGATGTGGCAGGAGATAATCTCAATAGAGCTGACCTTTTCTTGTGATGAAAAAGAGTTGTGAGCTTTGTTTTTCACCACTTCAAGGAGTTTTGGTCCTGTTCTTGCCATCTAAGGATGTACTACTGGTACCCAGCATTTCTGTAAGCTGTTTTCCTTCCACAGGCTCTACTTCAGCACCATCTGATTACTGTAGGAGCTCCTGGTGGGTAGATTCATCATCTACCTGGGCACCACTGTCTGGTTTGGTGCCAGCAGTTCCTCAGATAGAAAGTCCATACAGAGAATGGTAAGGACAGCTGAGAAGATCATAGGAAGCTCACTCTCTGGTATTCAGGATGCTGCTTATAAGCGGTATGTGCTTAGAGCTCAAAGCATTGTTAGAGAATCCACACATCCACTTTACGGTCTGTTTCTGTTGCTCCCCTCTGGGAGGAGGTTTCGAAGTATTTCTAGCAGGACTACCCGATTCTGTAATAGCTTTGTTCCCTATGCCATCCGCCTGTAAACTTTCAAGATTCATTTTTCTCGCCATGCACATGTATACATAACCCGAACTAGACTGTTGTTTCTCTATGTCATATAATACATGTGGGTATATGCATAATTATGTATGTATGTATGTATGTATGTATGTATGTATGTATTTATTTATTTATTTATTTATTTATTTATTTATTTATTTATTTATGTCATATTTATGTAGTGTATATCGGAGGTGGTGACCCTTTGAGAGCTGAATGCAATGAAGTTGCATTTTAATGCATGCCGATTAGTGTACATTCGAAGTGACAATAAAGTTATTATTCTATTCTATTCTATTCTATTCTATTCTATTCTATTCTATTCTATTCTATTCTATTCTATTCTATTCTATTCTATTCTATTCTATTCTATTCTATTCTATTCTGATGCCTTCCCATCTTGCTCTGAGTTTGGACCTGCTCAAGCTGTATCTCTTACAAGGGTGTCTCTACTTCCTAAAATATGGTGTCTTTCTCTTAAAATGAAAAGGTCCATATTGATCCTTTCCTCCTGGTGACAGGGACTTCATTGGTGTTCTGCTAAAACCTCCTGGGTACAACATAGTAGATATAGTTCTCCATCACTATTCCAGCCTTGTCCCCTTTAATGCCATATTTGAAAGGCCAGTGCAGCTTTTCATTGCCATGTCTCTCTCTTCTGACACCGTACCCTCCATAATTCTTAGTTGTCAAACAAAAGGTAAAAGTTGAAGCCTTACCACATTTGTGTAAAAGAAAAAAGAAAAAAGTTAGGTGAACCACGTAACCGCCTGTTGACATTTACTGGTCAAATCCAAGGCATATATATACTTGTGTGCTTTTACTTGAATGGCTTTGAAATGGATAAAAATGTAAAGAAGTATGTATACAATGCACAGATTTTAGCCCGAAGAAAGGTGGACTGTTAAAATAATCTTTAAATTCATATTTTTGACACCCGCTTCATCCTACTTTTTGACTATAGGAAGAATGCTTGTGTTATCACAGACTCACTAGCTTCATTTCACAAATTCAGGATGCAAATTAAGAAATGTGGAAAAATCAAAAGATTTTGTTCCAGTAATATCTCATCTTTCTTCCTAGAGATCAAGGTTTTTTCCCCTTAACTTTATCACCAGAAAGAAATGTTGCACTGTAGGTTGCACGGAAAAGAGAGTAAGCTTCCTTGGACTTCCCACCTTAATCACTATACCACTGGTTTGTAAACTCTTTAACTTTAACCCAATTACCCCTTTTTCTGGTTTCAAATAATGTCATTACTTTCACAAAGTAAGTAGATTCTGTTGTTTTACACAAGCATCTTTGCAGCAGTAGGTCCAAATTGGATCCTTAAGTCACAAACAAGCAGTTACAAATTGCTCCATTACCCCAGGATATGCCAAAATTACCTCCAGTTTAAGAACCACTGTACTATATACATTGGTCAGAAACATTTAGCTTTATGCAGGAATCCTCAGGAGTGTATGTATTGACACAGTGTGTATATCAACAACTCTGTAGACCCAGAGCTATATTTTTAAGCATCAGCCAGACTGGTAAAGCATTCTTTTGTAATAGATTGAGACATTGTCAGAATTCCAGTTGGTGGGTTCCCTCTCATTGGTGGCTGCTTCCAATAAATGTATTTGACATCCTTTCCTAAACTTCTGCCTTGGTGCCATATTAGTTTAAAGAAGATTTTTGCTTTTCTTCAAAGCAAAGGAGTGAACTGTGAAGCACACAAATATATGTCATCTTTGGCATGGGAGTTAAGAATGTACCTTTTAGAGTAGATGTGGAATTGATTTGCTTTGGCAGATTACCAAGAATGTTTCTAAGAAATATTTTATTTGTCGTGCTTTAGTTATTCTAAGTGTGTTATGCTTCACCTATTTCATTTTTTAAAAAATAACTTGGTATTATTTAAATTAAGTGTTAATTCTTGTTCTTCTTGTTCTTGTTCTTCTTCTCCTCCTCCTCCTCCTCCTCCTCCTTCTCCTCCTCTTCCTCTTCCTCTTCCTCTTCCTCCTCCTCCTTCCTTCCTTCCTTCCTTCCTTCCTTCCTTCCTTCCTTCCTTCCTTCCTTCCTTCCTTCCTTCCTTCCTTCCTTCCTTCCTTCCTTCCCTAGGAAGATCCCTAAGATTAGCTGGTCTTGGATTGTACTCCTTTGTATGGATATCAGATAACACTGGAAATACAACAGAAGAAAAATATATAGCTTGGTTAGTATTGGGCTCTTGATGAGACTGTTCAATAACCTTCTAAAACTGTCCTTTATAAAGTCACCCTCCAGATCTGGTTCACTTGCTCTGCATTTGTGTTTTCTAACTCCCCTTCCCTCCTCTCTCCTCAGTCCATCACCACTAACCTTGTTTAATTATCTGTTAATGAGATTGTCCTTAAATCAAAAACCTTTCTTTTTTCTAGGGACTTTTGCAAACTTCTAGGGAACCAGCAAACTATTGCAACTTGTTTCTGTTACGAGAGATCTACAAAGTACATCCTATGTTCCATGCAGATGTGATCATTATTTATTAATTGTTCAATTTCAGGAATTACTTTATCACAGAAATTGGGGTGGAGACCTAGAAGATAATGAGAACTCAGCAAAAGCATACTGATGCTTAGAAATACCTATACAGCAAAAATTAGTTTCCTAGAAACTTTAATGAGTTAGACCTTTCTTTGATAGGAAAACTAATAAAAATAAAGAGCTGGCAGGGTCTAGAGGCAGGCTTAACTAGTATACTTAGCAAACAGAACAGGTAAATATGCCTTTAAGAAAAGCTTTAAATAACAGTAGACAAAGGTAGCCACACATTGAAAAGCAAGGTTAGAAATATTTATTGGAAAGTTTAGGACTTGTTAAAGCAGTGAACATGATCTGCCTCAGGGAGAAGGGTTGAGTTGGGTCCAATCTGAAGGAAATGCTATCTTCTCGTCCTATGGGCTGAGATGTTCTTCATCTTTTTTGTGTTTCCAAGTAATAGCCTTGGGTGATTAGACTGGATCTGGATAATCTTTAGTGCGTATGTGAAGGATTTCTATATCTTGACGGGATTTCTTAAGGTTTTATTTATTTATTTTATTTATATTGGCTAATTTCTCAGTGATAGATGCACTTAGTCAGTTTCAGCTCAAGTGTCAATATCAATCAATCAGAATTGAGCTGGAAGGGATCTTGGAGGTCTTCTAGTCCAACCCCATGCTCAAGCAGGAGACCCTATACCCTTTCAGACAAGTGATTGTCCAGTCTTTTCTTAAAAACCTCCAGTGATGAAGCACCCACAACTTCTGATGGCAAGCTATTCCGCTGGTTAATTGTCCTCACTGTTAGGAAGTTTCTCCTTAATTCCAGATTGCTTCTCTCCTTGATTAGCTTCCATCCATTCTTTCTTGTCCTGCCCTCTGGTGCTTTGGAAATTAAGTTGACCCCCTCCTCTTTGTGGCAGCCTCTCAAATACTGGAATACTGCTACCATGTCTCCCCTAGTCCTTATTTTCTCTGACTAGCCATACCCAGTTCCTACAAGTGTTCTTAATATCTTTTTGTCTCCAGGTCTTTGATCATCTCAGTTGCTCATCTTTGCACTTTTTCCCAAAGTCACAACATCTTTTTTGTAATGTGTTGACCAAATCTGGATGCAGTATTCCAGCTATGGCCTTTCTAAGTCTTTATAAAGCAGTACTAATACTTCACGTGATTTTGATTCTATGCCTCTATTTATACAACCAAGGATTGTATTAGGTTTTTTTTTACTGCTGCCACACACTGCTGGCTCATGTTTAAGGTCCCTCTCACAGTTACTGTTTTTGAGCCAGGTTTCACCTAATCTGTACTTGTGCCTTTTTCCTGCCTAGGTGTAAAACCTTGCTTTTCTCTACGTGGTTGGATAGGGCCCATTGTTCAAGTCTGTCAAGATCTTTTTGGATCCTGAGCTTGTCTTCTGGGGTGTTGGCTATTCCTGCCGGCTTAGTGATGTGCAGATGTGATATGTATGATAGGAAAAGCTTAAATAGCCCTTTAGTTTTACTGCTTAGAGTTTACTGACAGGTCAGGGATGACCAAGGTCAAATGACAAGGGTGGCATAGAGGCTTTTACTTTCTTACACCATTAAATGATTTATTTGACTATGCTCCATTATTGTCAATAGAGTACCCTTCTAGAAATACAACACCATACATTGAATTAGTGCTTGTGAGCTACCACTCAGCAATAACAAGCTTAATAAGAGACAAACAAAATAATACCAAGAAATCGTACAGAAAGAATGCACAGAAGGAATAAACACAGACACAGCACACAGACACAAAAATCACAAATGTACACATTTAAACTAAACATAACAAACATTTGTTCACCAATCATTAGAAATTACAATTGTGCTGACAGGCACAGTTAATATTAAAGTGATAGCATTCTGATTTTAAGAATTGCAGCCATGACTAAATATTTTTGGAGACCTCCAACCTGAAACTAGGATTTCTTAGCTTAGTGGCCAAAGCTTTATGGTCTAGTTATCTCCCCATTCTGGGAAGGAGAAAACAAGTAATCTCTGTAGGCACTCTCTCCTTTATTCCCGTCCCCCCCCCCCCCCACCTGCAGAGTAGAGAAATTGGAGAGGAAGAGATTTCAAGAGAATAAGCTGTTCTTCTACACATTAAGAGTAATACAATTGCACCAGCAGCAGGAAAGGGCCAGACAAATGAGTGAGAGCTTGTTTTTTTTCTCCCTCCCTATCACCACATACCAGACAGATTGAACAGAAAGGGACTTCAAGAGAGTAAGCTGCTGCGTAGCACACATGCCTCCCAAACTTGTGCTGTGGTGTAATTATGCCCCATATAAGCAAATGACTTTTGATGTAGCACTGACTTGCTGTACAAGTCAGTAAGCAGGCACCCTAATATTCCAAAAGGTAGGAGTGCCTAGGAGGCAAATAAAAGCCAAAGTGTGAAACTTAGTAATCTTGTCTCTTTCTAGCCAGAAAGTGCAGTCATGATCATGTGATTTCTCACCTAGCAATCACTTTGCTTAGTGATGGAGCTGCTGGTTCCATCTAGGGTTGTTAAGTGAGGACTTCTTGTATAATAATAACAACAACAACAATAATAATAATAATCTGTAATATAGTTTTATTTATTTATTTAATATCCTACCTTTATTATTTTAACAAATAGCTTAAAGCAGTGAACATACTTAATACTCCTTCCTTCCCCTGTTTTCCCCACAACAACAACCCGGTGGGGTAGAGGTAGGCTGAGAGAAAGCAAGTGGCCCTTAGTTATCAAGCTGACTTTCATGCCTTAGGAAGGACTAGAACTCCCACCCTCCTGGCTTATGTAATATAATTGCAAGAGGCAATATAAGGAACGTTCTTTCTTTACCTTTGTTAGTCTGGAAATGTATGGCTCTTGTAATCCTGAGAGGCATCAGATTGGGGAAGACTGATTAGACTCATTTATCAGATCCATCCATCTATCCATTCCAGTTTATGCTCTACATGTCTATGTGGTTCACTGACATGACAGCAGCCTTTTCCAATCTGTTATCCTGATGTATTGGATTCAATGCCCTTGCAAACTAAGGGTCATCAAAGGGCATTGGGTTGACAAAATCTACAATAGATAGCAGGGGGAAATATATACTTTTGGGGGAAAAAACCTTAAACAGAATGCAGAGAATTAGCAGCTTCCCAAATCTTATAGAGTCACTGGAATATAAATTTAATATTTTATTATGATTCATTGCACAGTCAGCCAGCTGTTTTGGCTGGATTTGGCATTTCTGTCCATTTACCGAGTCCTTCCCAATGACCTGGGACAGACATTGTTATTTGATGGTATTAAAGTATCTTCACAGGATGTAAGCTGTTCCAAGTGAAGTTGCCTTTTGCAATTGACTGATGGTGATTTAATCAATGCTAATGGTGTTCAAGGGGTGATCCAGTTGTTTTGGAATTGCAACCAAGGTGCCTATTACTATTGGTACCATCTTTGCTTTTTTTGTGCCACAATTGTTCCACTTCTATTTTTAGGTCTTTGTATTTTGTGATTTTCTCCAGTTGTTTCTCTTCTATTCTGCTGTTTCCAGGTACTGCAACATTCACTATCCAGACTTTTTTTGTCTGTCTAATAGACAATAGTTACATCTGGGATGTTACGTGGTAGGCACTTATATGTTTGAATCCTAAGCACTTTAGCAGTTTCATTTTCTATTACTTTTCTAGTTTCAGTTTTTGCTTGCAGCAAATTGTACTTCTAGCAGAGATTCCAATGCACTTTGTCATGCTTCTGCTAGTAACTGATCTTCATGATTTTCTTGGAACATCTAACTCAGCGACTCCCAACCTTTTCTATACCCTGCACCCCTAGAATGCTTCTGATACATTCTCGCACCCCTTACAAAAGTTCAAAATAACGGCAACAAATTATGCATGTACACTATAATTTTGAAAACCTAAGTTTTCGCACCCCCTTGCATCCCAGGGGGGGGGGCGAGCACCCCCAGTTGGGAACCCCTGATCTAACTAGATAGATCCACTGTTTCTTAAGCTTCTTTGCAGAAGCAGCTTTTGCTGTCTGTTGCTTCTTCTCCGTTCTGGCTTTGTATGCATTTTTTTCTTAAGGCTTGGTCTTGTACAGCCAGAATTAGCTTCTCTGTCTCTATCTTCAACTTTCCTGCTCCTAAACATTGTCAGTTCTTCTTGTTATTTCCTCTGTCTGCTAATTTTTTATGTACTGGCCAAGTAATACGTTGCCTTGCCATTTCTATTTTCCATTCTTCGTCTGGTCTTTCTTGTAGTAGGCCTGTTTTTTTTTATTATTATTCTTTTCAGTATTCAGTAAGCCCTCAAGGTTTGCTAGCTTCAGTGCATCTTCTTCACTGTCCTTCAGGTATTCTTCCAATTCTCTTTTTTCTTCTATGTAACATTCCATACCCATTTATTTTCCTTGGTAGGTGGCGCCTGTCGATATCACTGTGAGGATAAAGGGCATGATTCATTGTCATTATTTTTCTAGTCTTCCTATCCAGGGCTTTTAGCTCTTTTTGTGCCCAAATCCAACTATGTATCTAATGACTGTGTTTGGAACGTGGCTCAGGTTTCCAAAGACAAACAAACTCACTTGGGATTCCAGGAACAAAGTTTTATTGAAATAAAGCTTTTGCAAAAGCTGTTGGACTTAACTCATGAAAAAGCCACACCCATAATTTTTAAAAACACATGTTTATATCCTCACACGAAGCTGGTTCCTCCCCACTCCTATCGCACTCAACAGCCCACCTGTTCATCTCGATCAGCTAACTGAAGCACCTAAACAGAATAAATTTTATTCGTACCCTCCCAGGAAAAAGCCCCTCGCACCTTTGTACCATTTAACCATGACCTTTTGCTGGCATAAGCTCTATCTTTATTTTTGTGTTTCCTCTGCTTGCGGTTATGTCTAGCTTCGGTTGACCTACTTATATGTACCATAATTGTTAAACTCACTCCTTAAATCTTAGCTAAGATTATTAAGATTAAATGTCATTAAGCAATTTCTAATATATATCTATTTATCTCTTACACCTGGAATTGTGCAGATGTTAACTGCTTTGATGGTATTTCCTGTACTGAGTTTGGACTTTAAGATTTTGTTTACTCTGATGATGTATTCACTTCTAACCTTCTTCTTGACTTCAGTGTGCCTGATGTTGTCAGCTTGAAGGATGCCCAGATATTTTCATCATAACAAGTTTTATTAGTTTTTGTTTGTTTTACAGCCAAGTGCTTGTAACACATTGTGGAGATGGGGCACTCCAGAGAACACAACAAAAAATACAGTCATACATATACAGTTTAAACTACTACTTTAAAAGTTCCCTCTTATGGTATACAATTCGAGCATTCCTAAAATATAAATTGTTTCTCACCTCTATCTATTATTCCAATTTCAATTTATATTTCTCAATCAAATTATATCTCTTATTATATTTCACATACATATTATGTAAATAAACATGAATTTATATATTTTAACACTATTTCATTAGACATAGTAATATAATAACATCATAATAATAATAATAGGACAATAATTATTTCTATCATAAACAAGTAATATAACTATTATATCTTAATATTTCTCAACTATATTCTATTTCATATATTCTATCCAATATTTTCATAGATCAATCCACGTCCCTAAAAGATTCCTCAATTGTTTCAGTTTAATCCATTTAATATCTCACTAATTACCATTCAATTCTTATAAATAAAAATATCAATAATATTTCACCAGTCTCAATCTCAATCTAACTCCTTTAATTATAAATTTTCCAATTATTCTTATTGCCATTCCAAATCATACTCAAATCCATAATTTAAATCTAGTGTTGACTCATACCAAAGTGACCTTAAAGATCTCAAAAATATTAGTTCAATCAATGTCCAGAAGCCCTTTTTACCCATCAAATAAAATTTTAACTCTTATTTTTAAATCTAATTCTAGCTTTCTTTTTGTGCCAGGTAGGTTTCCACAACAGGGCTTCTAAGTCCTCCCATCTTAGTAACTGGCTAAAGGCCTTTTCCCACCATTGAGTCCAATCATATTCTTTTTCTCTTTTATCCAGTGTTGTCTGTACTGTCATGTTGTCAACGTTTTTTGTGCCTCGTATTTGGAAGTCCAATCCTGTTGCTTTTAAAGTTGTAAATGTTTTAGTTGAGTTCTGCCTTTGATCATCAAAGAAATCCATCATGTAGGATGTGTCCTCTTCCTCTTCAATAAATTCAGTAGATTCAATAGATTGTAAATGTATTCCATCCATCTCATTAAGTTGTAGATCTGATTGTCTATCATAGTCAATCAAAGGTTGAGCTTCAATTTTTAATTCTGAGTCCTCCTTGAATCTAAACGATCTAATATGTTCTTTAAGTTCCAGTCTTGCTTCTAAGATTTTTTCTAATATAAGTCCATAATTAATCTGTGAGTAGGATTCCATCTTCTTCTTCTTTTTTTTTTTTAGAGAAGTTCAGCTTAAAAAATAGATTGCAGCGTTATAAAATATAAAATGCAGACAGAAATATATTTCCAAAGAAAGATAGAGGAAAGAAAAAACAACCCAATAGTCAAGACCAGCACAGAGATAAAAACTGGCAGTCAGTTGTTATATTGTAATCCAGTCTGGGCATCAGGCCAAAATCAGGAAATGGGAGTTCAAAGAGCAAGTTACATTGTATCAGTCCGTTTCTGGGCTTCATGCCAAGTCCCAGGATGCATTGTATCCAAAATAATCTACATAAGTCCGCCCAGAGAGTAAAAAGTTTTTTAGGCAGTACTGTTCAGGAGGGGGGGGGAAACAAAGAACATTCCACCCCCTCCCTAAGGATTTTCACCTAAACTGAAGATAAACAAGCCAAAAGAGAAAGTCACAATAATCCGGATGCTCGAGTTCCAACTGCTTATGTAGACAAAATAAAATAGTAAAAAAAAACAATAATTGTTTTTCCAAAGCCCGTTTTCCCCAGCAATCAAACGCTGCTTTCTCAAAATAGGGAAATAGTTCTTAAAGCTGTTAGCAGGGAAGAAGGTAAATTAACAAGAGGGAAGGAAAGGTCTCACCCGGATCTTCCACGGTGGTTCTTTTCGCTTAGATGTTGCTGTGACTTTCGGCTGGAGCAGCTGAGTGATCGGCCATGTTACTGGCCGATCTTTTCCCCGTCGGCCCAAAGGTGGTTTTCTCGGACCGCAGAGGGAGCTGCCGCTCCCTCCGCGATCAACGAGTGCCCTCCTCTACGGTGGTCGTCCCTACAGGGCGACTTTCGACCCTATCCAGGGTCTACCGGCGGGGGGAAACCGGACGGCCAAGAGAACGAGTTCTCTGCACGTCCGCGGGCGCTGCGACCGGAACCGGAAGTCCAGGATGCCCAGATATTTTAACCAGTATCTGAGTGGTGCCTTTAAAAAGAAATGCAGAAGCAAATATTCTGCTACAGTTCCAAATCACTCCTAGAGCTAAGAAAGAGAAATGAAAGTATACAGAGTGGCTCAGCCTAGAGGATTTTCCCACTATGAGCTATATTGCGGTTACAAAAAGGCACCAGCAGAATGGGAGAACGCATATTCCACACACAGCACCTGAGGTGTAGTAAACTTTGAAATGAAGCATATATCCACATTGCAGTAAAGAGGTTAACAGTCTCCAGGTAAGAAACAGCAGATAGGGGCCTCAGAAACAGCAATTTGTCTTTTCTGACTACCCTCGTAAAAGAACACAGGAAACATTCCTTCTACTTTAATAATTATCTTTCACCCACAAACTCCAATACCTGAACCAAAAGGTGCTGCTTTTTGTTAGGATACTTGTAGGAAATGTAAAAATAGTACCTGCTTTGATGCATAGGATATTTATCCAGCTGTGTGATTCAACCATCCCAAAGGATAATGATTCTTCTCTCTATGACGTGGTCAACAAATAGTATACTGTAGTGTGCTACATTTGAGAATTTCTTTTCTTAACTGTTTTTTATAAGGTGTGCTAAAAATAGATAGGAAAACTGGACAGACTGTAGCATGGGAAATTGAGAGATTTTTCTCCCCACCCACCCACCCCAATTTAATCATGGCTTAAGTTCACCTTCCCAGCCTATGTTGGTTAAGGCAGAATGTAATGTTACAGTACATGAAAACTGAAGGAAGACTTAAAAAATGAATGGATGACAGATATCTTCCTTTAAAATGCATGGGAGGCCCAAAAGCAACAACAAACCTACCACTGTATTTTATATAACTCATGGAGCCATGCTGTATTGCAGGCTAACTCTGCCTACTGCCAGGAATTCGATCCTGACTGGCTCAAGGTTGACTCAGACTCCCATCCTTCTGAGGTTGGTAAAATGAGGACCCAGATTGTTGGGGGCAATATGCTGACTCTTTAAATCGCTTAGAGAGGGTTGTAAAGCACTATGAAGCGGTATATAAGTCTAAGTGCTATTGCTATTGCTATAATTTTAAAACTGGGTGTACCATTATTATTTTTTTAATCAGAAGATGCACTGGGCATTTAAGTAGTGAGACCAGGCTCAAAAAAACCAAAACCAAAACCAAAAAAACCCGCAACCAAAATAACATAAAAAGTTATTTTACATCATTTACATTTACAGATGGTTAAAATGAATGGAAGCGTTAATATGATTGCTCTTCAGTCCTGGATTAATAATTCTCCCCTTCTGACAGATTAAAAACTACAATATAATAACAACGTTTGGAGATCTCCGAAGGTATGTGTTCTGTTTCAGCCGAAGAGACATCGAGGCGAGGCAGGAGTAACAAACACAAGTCTTTATTGAGATCACGAACAGAACAGAAGACAAAATGGCGCCAAGGCCTTTTATAGCCCCTTGCAAGGGACAGCATCAACCAATCAATACAAGGCTAGTCTCCCGCCTTGCGCATGCGCGTGGATTGCCCGGGCCTTCTGCAGCCTCCTGAGCCTGCTGAGTCATTCAGCAGTCCCAGGACATAACACCCCTCCCCCTTGGATAAAACAATAAGTGAATACTTATAGTTTTAAAGCAACCTACATATACATGTTTTTTTTTTTTCAATTATCATGTGAGTAATTCTAACACAATTATGCCTGCACACAGGCAGACCCTTATACCTCATATTGTTTCAGGTTATCAATAGAACACCCTTCTATGAGTGTCCAGAGTTCTAGAGAACTAGTAAGCCTCCCTAATACTTGACAGGAACCTCACATAGTCCTTTAGATGCTTGGGTGGACCTTTGGCCCTTTCTGACCTTCTTGGAGCCAGCGTTGGTGCCTAACGTGCCACCTCGCCTGTTGGGCTAGGCAAGCCAGGACTTTGATGCCCCCAAAACCCAGGCAACCCTCCAGACTGCTGACTGGCTAGATCCGCTAAACCCAAACCAGAGTTCCTTGGTGGGGTGGAATTCCCCAAGTCCAGTGGTGGGGTGGAATTCCCCAAATCCACAATGGATCCCTCTTGGGAACACTGCCCTTCGAGCCCAAGACCAGCAGCTGGAGTAGCCTGAGGAACTGATTGACTGCCATGTCCCAATGACCCGGTGCCTGTGCCAGAGTCAGGAGCCACCTCCATGGCAAAACCCCCTTCAGGAACATGTGCAGGAACATTTGAAGGTCCACCTTGGCGGAGAGACTGTGGTCCACAATCGTAATTGTGGTCCTCCTCCCCCCCCCAGAGCAGAGCCAGGGGCGGAAGAGTGGCTGGACAACCTCCAGCGCAGTTGGTCAATTTGACGTCTGATCACACGACCATCATCCAAGGCCACTTCATATGACAGTGGCCCAGAGACCTTGCATACCACTGCTGTCACCCAGAGATGTCCAGGTCCATAGTTCCTTGCCCAGACCGGATCGCCCACCTGTAGTCTCCTAGGTGCCCGCAGTTGTGACACCTGTGAAGCCACCTGGTCAGGGCGCAACCTGTCCAGCTTAGTGATGAGTCTGCAACCCCAGCGGAGTTCAGCTGGGCTTTTCCCAGTGGCAGTGCAAGGTGTAGTGTGGTGACAAAGAAGAAAGTCAGCTAACCTGTGATGCCAGTTTCCATGAGTGATTCTCTTTAAAGCATCTTTGGTAGTACGCACCATACGCTCAGCTTGACTGTTGGAAGCTGGATGAAATGGCGCAGATGCGGCATGCCGGATCATGTTGGCTTGAAGGAAACCCTGAAACTCAGAAGATGTGAATTGGGGTCCGTTGTCTGAGACAAGGACATCTGGAAGACCATGTGAGGCGAAGATGCCTCTCAACACCTGGATGGTCCTGGCAGTAGTAGTGGAGGAAACAGGAACAACCTCTAGCCACTTGGAATGGCTTCCCACGAGGAGAAGGAAGAATTGCCCCTGAAAGAGCCCAGCGTAGTCGATGTGTACCCCCACCTATGTACAGGGGCCTGGGGTATTTCTGGCCTTGACTGTTGGCAGACTTGGCACCCATGCACCTGGGCCTCGATCTCTTTATCGAGCCCAGGCCACCAGAGGTGGCTACGTGCTAGTGCCTTCATCCAGACTATTCCCGGATGTCCCTCATGCAGAGAGAGCAAGACTCTAGTCCTCAATGAGGCCGGGATGACTACCCGGCTACCCCACAGGAGACACCCCTTGAAAGTAGAAAGCTCGTGCTTCCTTTGCCAGAACCCTTGGAATTCTGCACCCGGGCAGGCCATCCTGATAACACCCATGTCAGCACGTGTGTAAGCGTGTGATCAGTGGCAGTTTCTGCAGCCACATCCCTAGCATTGAGGGGAGATTCAGGCAATTCCTGAATGGAAAGAATGTGAAGAGCAGGAGCAGGATCTGCCTCTATCTGCTGTAGAGATAATCTGCTGAGACCATCTGCAAGGCCCATATCTTTACCTGGTTTGTGAACCAGGGTGTAGTCATATGCTGACAAGAAAATTGACCATCTCAGCATTCTAGGAGATATAATATGTGGGGTTTGTTTTGTTGTTGTAAACAAACCCAGCAAAGGTTTATGGTCTGTGTAAACCGTGAAATGGCGGCCATACAAGAAATCATGGAATTTCTTTATTCCAGCTACTATTGCCAAAGCTTCTCTATCAATCTGTGCATAATTACACTCTGCAGATGAGAGAGTCCTAGAGTAGTAGGCCACAGGGACTTGTGTCCCATCAGCCTTGAGATGGCTCAGTACAGCCCCAACCCCATAAGGGGATGCATCACAGGCTATGCACACAGGCAATTGCTCATTAAAATGGGCTAATATCGCATTTGAAGAGAGCAAGGCCTTGACCTCTGTGAAACTCCTTTCATGGACCTCCGTCCATTTCTATGGAGCCTATTTGTCCAAGAGCCGGTGTAACGGCTCAGCCACTGCAGCCTTGTGGGAAAGGAATGAATGGTAAAAATTTAACAGCCCCAGGAAGGCTTGAAGCTCACTCTTTGACTGGGGGCTTGGGGCCTGCTGAATTGCTTGAAGCTTGGATTCCGAAGGATGGATGCCTTCAGCATCGATACGGAATCCCAAGAACTCAGTGGAGGTGACTCCAATTTTACACTTGTTTTGCTTCAGCTTCAGCCCTGCTTGGCGGAAACGCAGCAAAACAGCTCTCAGCCTTTCAGCTAAGTTCACAGATGACTCCCCAGCGATGAGGACGTCATCAAAATAGGGACAGACCCCCGGAATACCACAGAGCGTTCGCTCCATCACACTTTGGAATATGCCAGGCTACATTAACCCCAAACTGCAGCCTTTTTACCTTAAAAGCTCCCCGGTGCATCACAATTGTCTGGGCCTCAGCCGTTGCCTCATCAACAGGTAACTGTTGATAGGCCTGAGCCAAATCCAACTTTGCAAGGATCCGCCCCCCCCCCCCTTGAGGGAGGCCAAAATGTGGCTCACCACTGGCACCGGATAGGCATGCTGCTGCAATGCTCTATTAAGTGTACATTTATAGTCCGCACAAATCCAGACCTCTCCATTGGCTTTCAGTGGCGTGACTATAGGGGTTTCCCATGGACTAGAGTCCACAGGCTCTAAAATGCCTTGCTGGATCAGCTTGTCCAGCTCTGTATCTATTTTGCTTTTCAAGGCAAAAGGTACCCTTCTGGGCTTGATTCTAATGGGTGTGATGGCTGGGTCCAAACGTAAGGCAATGGGAGGCCCCTTGTACGAACCAAGCTCTGCACTGAACACATCCGCAAACTCCTTGCACACATCTGCAAGGCCTGACATTTGCAGATTGTGCAGTCCAGTCACTTGGATCCCAAGGGCCTCAAACCAATCAAGTCCTATAAGACTCGTGCGATCACCCCCAACTACCACATCTAGCAGTCCTTGGAAACTCTTATGCTGCATTCTGACTGTGGCCTCCCCCTTCACGCTGACCCTCGAATTTTGAAAGTCAGTGAGGATTAAATTTGAAGGCCTGAGTTTGACTCGAAGGCCACTTCTGTGGCAAACCTTATTAAAGGTATCTAAGGAGATGATTGATAGAGCGGACCCGGTGTCCAGCTCCATCGACAAGGGAACCCCTTGCAACTTCACGTCAAGGCGAAGTTTCTTTTTTAGAGGCCTGTGAACCCCAGTTTTGAAAATGCCCCTACGGGACACGCAGAAGCCCACCCTATTTTGGCTGGGGAACCTTGGTATCTTTCAGAGGCAATTCTACTGTAGACCGTTCTTTCTGGCGACCCAAACAGACGGATGCAATGTGGCCTTGCCTGCCACATGCCCGGCAGGTAGCGGAGCGAAACCGGCAATCAGCTCGCTTGTGGCGACCTCCACAGCCGAAACACTGAAGGGATGCTGCCGCTCTTTCTCTGTGCTCTTGAGGCTTCTTCACTTCGTCCTGTTGAAGCCTGTCCATCTCTTCCTCCAGATCCGATTTGGATGCCTCTCGAGCAACATCTTGATGGATTGAGACCGCCGCTGGGGGGTTCACAGCGCCGCCTGCTGCTTCTTCAGCTGCAATCTCTCTCAGAGCATCTTGGAACAATACATCTTCCTTTGCAAAAAGTTTCTGTTGTAGCTCACGACTTCGCAGTCCGCAAACCAAACAATCCCGGAGTCTCTCTTCCAGATCCGTGAAAGCACACTGCCTAGCTGCTTGTCTTAAGGCAGCAACAAAGTCCGTGGCAGACTCACCAGACCTTTGATCTCTCTGCTCAAATGCATGCCTCCAAGCAATTACTGATAGCTTGGGTTCAAAATGCCCACGCAGCATCCTCTTCAAATCGGTGTATGCAATTGATTCCAATGGTGCTGGGGCTACAAGATTTTCTGCAATGTCAAAGTCTCTTGCCCACAGACACACAGCAATGTAGCAGCTTTGAGGCCGTCTTCCTGGATCTTATTAACTCTAAAGTAATTCTCCACCTGAGCCACGTAAGAACTCCAGCGCTCAGGGTGAGACGTGTCAAAATCTGACAAACGGCCCAGCTTTGACATCTTTACAGCCTGTAACCTCTTCGATGCCTCTCGCTGCAAGGAATGAGAAGGGGTCCCTTGAAGCCGAGCTCACCTCCAGCGTCTTCGTACTGGCAGGCAATCGCTTCCACCGGACGCCGAACTTCTCAGCGCTTCAGGCCTCTTTTGGTAAGTCAGCCTAGCTTCTCCTGTTTCTTCTTGCAGCGCATCCCACCTTCGTCGCCAATGTTCTGTTTCAGCCAAAGAGACATCGAGGCGAGGCAGGAGTAACAAACACAAGTCTTTATTGAGATCACGAACAGAACAGAAGACAAAATGGTGCCAAGGCCTTTTATAGCCCCTTGCAAGGGACAGCATCAACCAATCAATGCAAGGCTAGTCTCCCGCCTTGCGCATGCGCACAAGGCTGGAGACAGCCTGTCTGGTCCCGGGCAACCACGTGGATTTCACGGGCCTTCTGCAGCCTTCTGAGCCTGCTGAATCATTCAGCAATCCCAGGACATAACAGTATGCGTTTCCAATCGTATCCCTTTGCCATAAGACAGAGAACGACTCATTTTTCTTCTTTTTCATATGCAGACGCCCACATGTGCTTCCATCCAGAGATGGCAGTCTTACTATGAACAAATAAGTAATGACCCCCATTTGAAAAAACTCATCGTGACACATATGAATAATATCTACTTCAGTCTCACACATACACATACTAGTCATTTTTCTTTCTTGTCAATTCTACCACCCTTGATGAAAAATTCTGATGAAAAGAATTGGGGAGAAAGAAATGGGTTCTTTCTCACCAGCACATACATTTTTAAACACCCCTGTCTCTATAAATTAGTGTTGCAAAATATTATAGCTATGACACCTAGTCTTTCATCCCAAATCCTATCACTAAGAACACAGCATTAGCTATGGGGACTTTAGGTTTAAACAACTTCTTAATTATTATTTCCTATTTAACTCTATTACTGATGGAATTCATCCACAAAATGAATTTATTTTATATGTTATTTATATATAATAAGTAATACGTATATAATATAAACTATGCATATATTTCATATGACAAAATAAAGCTGATGGGATGTGTGGGAATACCATTCATAACAGAACCATTTATTAAATATTCCTGCACCAAATATCCTTGAAAATATTTCTAGTAATTTGGTTGACTCTGAATCTGCCAATTATAAATCACTGCCACCATTTTGGCAATGGGAACAATTTTCTCAAATAGGAACAAGCCTATCATGAAATAATTGCCTTAGGGTATTCAAAATGGACATTTTCAGAGAACAGAGCGGTGTGTCATACAGTTTGCCTTGTACAGGAAAAGCAGTGGGAGAAAAAATCTCCATGCTTTAAAATATTCTAGCTGCCCATCAGATAAAACATTTAAAATTTACTTACTTTAAAAACATGTAAAGTAAGTAAAACAAAAAAAAAATCTTAGTTCCTCCCACCTTCCCCAGATTGCCATAGGAGGCATATAACAATAAACGATCAGCAATACCAGCGCAGTAGGACCAAAAAATTATGCCATTTTCCTTGTTCTTCCAGAAATCAATGGGCTTGACACTTATTTACCCCCTGACACGATGCAAAGGGAGAGTTAGAAATAGGCAATCAGGAAGGAAAATGTAACCTAGATTGCCTGGAGTGATAAAAGAGAGAGAGAGAGGAACCAGGAGTTTTACCTCAGTCTAAACTGCCATATTTAAACACTCAATATCTAAACCACAGAATTATATTTCTCACAAGACTGTCAAGGTGCCAACCGGGCATAATGACAACTTTAATAATTTTAAGAGTGCTAATATTTTAGGAGATGAATTTCTAATGTATGGCAGAAACTTCGGAGTTTAAAAATGCTGTAGTTGGCAAAGTTTCCCTGGACGGCTAGTTAGCCTTACTATTACTTAGACTGTAGCATAATGGAAAGCAACCGTCTGGCATAACGGAATGTAAAATCCTGGTTCGGTCTGAATCCAAGGCAGAAGTGCCATTGGCATTTTGTTTCTGCGCCAAGCAGCATAACAGGAAGCCCAGCCAACGCCTACATGGAATGGCGTTTTTCCCAATATTCAAGCCTTTTGGGTGAGATAAAATATTCTATTACATTACAGTTTCTGCTCTCTCCCCATTAGGCTCTCAGGTGGTCTATCTTCTCAAAGTTAAGAAATTTTATTTTTTTTCTCCCCACCATCTGTCTCCACAGCTGGACATAGCCAAGTGCAACACTTCAGCCAAACATGTGGAGCTGCAGTTCCAAGGGGACTTGGAGTCAAAGGACCTAGAAACTTGGCTGAACATACTGCAATGTATACGTTGCAGGCCTTTTAAACAACTTGTGTGTGTGTGTGATTCTGTGTGTATGTATAGGTAGCAACATGTGTTAGCATTGGATGCAGCACTTTAAATTAGCTTCCTTGACAAGTTCTTCTCCCTTCCCCACCTGTCGTTTTTCTCAGAAACATGAAAAACATAACGTATACATTCACACTGTAGGGTTTATTGCCATAAAGAGGCAATAAAGAAATAAAGAAGAAATATCTACTAGTTTATTCATTGTATTAAGGTTTGTAAATGCTAGGAGAATGACGATGCAATTCCACTTCAGGGAAGTCCAGACCCTGAAAAGGTTAAAGGAGCTAGCTCAGAGGAATCCAGCTTTGGCAACTTTAAGACTTGTGCACTTCACCTCCCAGAATTCTCTAGCCAACTATGCTGGCTGGGGAATGCTGGGAGTTGGAGTCCACAAGTCTTAAAGCTAGTTGCTTTGTCTGCTGAAGGAATGGATAAAAACAACAAGAAAGAATCATGCACCAGTAGCCAATCAGGTTCCCCTTTTCTGAGAGGTTTTTATAGAGGAGAAGGGATAGGACTTTAATTCATGGGCATCTATGGTGACCATCATAGGCTCTTGCGTTAGGGAGGATGGACCCCTTGTAAGTTGTATTTTGTATGTTGGTGCCAGAGCACCATCTTGTTCTTTCCGTTTTGTCTTTGTTTTTCTTATTCTTTTCTTCTTTTTTCTTTTGTCTCCAATTACACATATTGTATTTTAGTGTTGTTACATTTTGAGCCACCCAAAGTTTAATAATAATAATAATAATGATGATGATAATAATAATAATAATAATAATAATAATAATAATAATAATAATAATAATAATAATAATAATAATAATAATAATAATAATAATAATAATAATAATAATAATAATAATAATAATAATAATAATAATAATAAAGTTGGAAGGGACCTTGGAGGTCATCTAGTCCAACGCTCTGCTCAGGCAGGAAACCCTATACCATTTCAGACAAATGGCTGTCTAGTCTCTTCTTAAAAACTTCCAGTGTTGGAGCATTCACCGCTTCTGGAGGCAGGTTGTTCCACTGGTTAATTGTTCTAACTGTCAGGAACTTTCTCCTTAGTTCTAAGTTGCTTCTCTCCTTGATTAGTTTCCATCCGTTGCTTCTTGTCCTGCCTTCCGGCGCTTTGGAGAATAGCTTGACTCCCTCTTCTTTGGGGCAGCCCCTGAGATATTGGAACACTGCTATCAAATCCCCCCTCGTCCTTCTCTTCATTAAACTAGACATACCCAATTCCAGCAACCGTTCCTGAATAGAGGAAGAATAGAATAGAGCTGGAAGTGACCTTGGAGGTCTTCTAGTCCAGTCCCCTGTTCAAGCAGGAAAACCACCATCACAGACAACTGACTGTCCAGTCTCTTCTTAAAAACCTTCAGTGATGGAGCGCCCACGATTTCTGAAGGCAAGCTGTTCCACTGTCCTCACTGTCAAGAAATTTCTCCTTAATTCCACGTTGCTTCTCTCTTTGATCAGTTTCCAACCATTGTTTCTTGTCCTGCCCTCTGGTGCTTTGGAGAATAATTTGACCCCCTCTTCTTTGTGGCAGCCGCTCAAATACTGGAATACTGCTATCATGTCACCCCTATTTCTTCTTTTCTTTAGACTAGCCAAACCCAAGTCCTGCAGCCGTTCTTCATATGTTTTAGTCTCCAGGCCTTTGATCATCTTAGTTGCTCTTCTCTGAACTTTTTCCAAAGTCTCAACATCTTTTTTGTAGTATGGTGACCAACCCAGCCAGGATTGTATTAGATTTTTCGGCTGCTGCTGCACATTGCTGTTTTGTTGTTTTGGAGTTGCATGGCACCTAAATTGAATAAATTAAATTACATTTCAGTGGTTAAGCCTCATATTTTACCATTGTTTCCAGTTCCTTTGTATATGGCCGCCCATTATATAAGCATAACTCTGAGTGGCTGATAATTAAAAATGGAATTAAAACAGTAAAAACATCAAAAATAAAAGCAACAGAAATAACAAAATAGCAAGGCAGTCAACAACACTCAATTAACACAACCATGATCAATAACAGGCACCTCCATAGTGTCAGTACCCCAAGCTTGATAGCAAAACCAGATTTTTAATTCATTAATTCATTAATTAATTAAATTAATGTTTTTAAAAAGGACAGCAAGGTCAGAGCAAGTCTAAACTCTGGAGGGATATTGTTCCAGAGGATATCCCAAACATTTTCCCAAAATTCCAATATTTTTCTTTATTTTTAGGGGATTCAGTTGGTTTTATGTTTTTATTTATCCAATAAAAACAATGTTATTTTGTATGAAATTGTATATTTTGTTGGAATTGGTTGTTCCTACTTTCCTTTCATTCAGTTTTCTTCAAAGATGCCACCATCCGTCTGTGCCTTAATTTTTCTATGACTTTTACAATTGTTTTGCTCTGTGTTGTATATTGCTTGCAAACTTACTATTTTCCTATTTTTCCATTTTTGTTGCTTTACATTTTGCAGATTGCTAATATCTTTTCAAAATTGCTTTGTTTTAAGTTCCAGTCTAATTTTCCATTTTGGCATCTGATTTTTGGAAGGGCATCTTGTTTTCAATTTATAAAGCAGTTACTATTGTTACTACGTTTTTTGTGAGGCTGTATATGAGCTGAATAGTCTCTTTGATGGTTTCTTACATTATTGACCGGGCGACCATATTTTCATCATGAAAAATGTTATTTAAAATGATTCTTTTTGAAGAGATAGTAAAGGATGTTCGCCTTATAGTAATTCTGTTTCATTATTTTGTATTCAAAATTTTCATTGGCAGCAGCCAACTGGATGCTTATTTTGACTTGTTCTCCTACACGTTTTCTAGCACATTTTCAATTTCAAGCCATCTGTTTGCAATATTTATTTTCAATTTTTGTTCCCATTCATTAATTTTAGTGTTTGCGAAAGCTTTTTCTTAATAAAGCATCCCTGATGCACAAGTCATTGTTCTATGCTACAGTATTTGATTCTGGAAATTTTATATTCCAAATTACATACATTTGTTTCTGTAAACTACAAGTTGAGATATAGTAGCATTTTATAATTTCTTGAATTCCATTGAGTCCAATTTTTTTGACAGTCTCATTCCAGATGCTTGCAGTTCCTTGCTTGGTTGCATAGTTGATGGAATTGAATCATGTTATTAGGAGCCACAGCATCACATGTAGCACTTGGTGCCCAAGGGAACCGCTGTTCTATAGTAATGTTAGTGGTATTGCACCTGGCCACCCTTATTTCAACCCTGAATTACAAATATTCTTCTCTATTGGTTGTCTATAATATATGCTGCATTATGTGCATGTGCAGCAACTTTTTATTATCCGGATGTTTCATAATGAATCTTGCTCTATATTCACAACACTTTGCAGAGATGCTTAAATAAAGCTTTGTCAAGGCACCTCCTCAACCTGTTGCAAAGCTTAATAACTGTTTAATGCTCTTTCTCTAAAAAACTAATCAAGGAGAGAAGCAACCTAGAACTAAGGAGAAATTTCCTGACAGTTAGAACAATTAATCAATCGAGCGACTTGTCTCCAGAGGTTGTGGATGCTCCAACACTGGAAGTTTTAAAGAAGAGATTGGACAGCCATTTGTCTGAAATGGTATAGGGTTTCCTGCCTGAGCAGAGGGATGGACTAGAAGATCTCCAAGATCCCTTCCAACTCTGTTATTTTGTTATTTTTTATATTTTGTTATTTTCTTCTGTTATATTTAATGTTATAATTTGGTGACACTTTATGAAAGGATTGTGGGAGCAACACCCCAGATTTCATGAATCTCTAGATCTTAAGGCTGGGCATCCCTAATTAAAGCTTATGCATCTGTATTCAAGACATGCTTTCAGCTTTATAAACCATTATTCATTGACTGAAGTTGGGTTATCAAAATACATGATACCACATTTTCATAAATAATGCACATCCTAAGATCACTTGGGAATTTGAAATAACATTTCATTAAACTAATACTTTAAGTCTTTCCATTATCTCTTAACAAAACTTGATAATAGTCAGTTTTGCTTTTAAAAGCCTATGAAAATAGCTCTTTTAACTCCTTTTAAGTTCAACCTATTGGCACCCATACTGCACTTTAGTTGCAAATGTCATTGTGCTGGAAAATCATTTGCTTCATCTTCTGTTTCCTCTTGAGGATTCCCCCCCCCCTGTAATACAACAAAAGACTAGGGGGTACACGAAATGGAAAATAAAATGTTCAAGCAGGGAACATAAATACAAGGACTAAAACAAAATCAATTACTCATTTCTTCTAAAAATGATTTCCTTTTTCTGAACCTAGAGAATAGAATATATTTCACATTATCATGGCATACTGGAACTTTTTGCTCCAGCATAAGTAGAATGTTGCAAACTCCATGTAGGTGTCAGGAAGGGCATCCAGCCAGTAAATGCTCAGTTCCATTCTGTCGCCCTGACTTTACCCCAAATAAAGGGATTAAAGGATTGTTGAAAGAAAAATCTTCATCAGGGTCCAGTTCAAGCGGGGAATAAATAAAATGGAGGCTGCTTTTGAAAGAAGGTTCTTGTTTATTGAAGAGCAGAACCACAACAGCATGTGGTTCTGGGTCAGCTGCCCCAGAACCACATTTCTGTCTGGTTCTGCAACTCAATAAACTGGAACCTTCCTTCTAAGCAGCCTCCATCTTTATTTCCAGTGTCTTAGCCTCCAGCTTGGAACTGGACCTGAAGATTTTTCTTTCTACAGGGTCATAAAAAGGAAAAGTAGAGAATATTAAATATTTTTTACTTTTGTGATGAGATGCTTTGTTACCTTTTAAACTTCTTAAATAGAATAAATATTAATTTATGGCAACAACAATAATTTGTGTCCTCTGTGCTTTCCAATCTCCCCTTCCCAGAAAAATGCAAAAGCCACTTGGAAATCTTTAGCCCATGATTCATTTAGTATCTGAACAGAGATTCACTTCAGCTTAGGCCCAGAACTGTTAGTAACTAAAGCTCAGGGTATAATTTTATTCTTTGCTTTTGCAAGAAGAGAAGATCTGCAGAGGCATTTTACATCAGTTCTTCAGATGGCATCTGAACCTGACAGTTGAATGTGTAATTTGGTCTTCATTTTGTCACAGTGAAATTCTCCCAGAATTGTAAAATTCAGGACTTAGTCTATCAAAATCAACTGGGGTTAATCTGGAAGCAGAATGAAAAGCTTGCTTGCTTATTTGTTTGTTTGTTTGTTTGTTTATTTGTCTGTCTGTCTGTCTGTCTGTCTGTTCGTTCGTTCAGTCAGTCAGTCAGTCAGTCATTTAAGTTATCGGGGGCACTATGGCTCAAGTGGGTAAAGATGCTGAGCTTGTCAGCTGGAAAGCTGACAGCCCTGGTTTGAGACCCAAATCCTATGCAATGGAGTAAGCTCCCATTACTTGCCTCTGCTCCTGCCCACCTAGCAAAAGCATGTAAATGCAAGTAGATAAATAGGCACTATTTCAGTGTGTATGTAACAGGGTTCCATGCATCTCGGCATATAGTCATATTGGCCACATGACAATGGAAATGTCTTCGGACAACACTGGCTCCCTTGGCTAAGAAATGGAGAAGAGCACCGCCCCTAGAATTGGACACAACCTTTACCTTTTCTTTTCTATTAGTTATTCTTACAAATAACTCAAGGCAATGAACACCCCTAATATTCCTTCCACCCTCCTATTTTCCTCACAACAACCCTGTGAGGTGGTTTGGGCTGAAAGAGAGAGTGACAAGGTCACCCTGCTGGTTTTCATGAGTAAGTGGGATTTGAACTCACAATCTATCGGTTTCTCGCCTGGTCCTGTAACCACTAGATAAAACTGGCTCTCTAACCTTCTAGTTTCTTTGTCTAGCTATCGCTGCCACTCATCAATAGACTGTTTTATCTGAATATTTAATAATATGGGCATATCTATCAAGGTGCCACAAACAACAATATGTTTGGTACTAGTAGTCAAAATCCATATCATTAACCAAAATGTTTTTCTGCTCCCATAGTCTTCCTTTTCATATTTTTGGACAATCGTCATTGAAATCATAGGGGTAAGAAAATAGATACATAGAACATAGAATAACAGGGGTGGAAGGGACCTTGGAGGTCTTCTAGTCCAACCCCCTGACCATGGTAGAAGTTCCTATACCATTCCGGGCTTCCTTTGGACTTGATAGGATGGATACATATGATCATTGAAAGAAGAACAGAATAACAGAACAGAATAACAGAGTTGCAAGTGACCCCGGAGGTCCAGTCAAACCCACCACCCACGTAGGAGACCCTATACCATATTAGACAAATGGCATACAATCACATGCCAATGGGGCAGGTGCAGATCAAAAATAGTTCTTTAAGTATGCAACATATTATTATTTTGCAGTCAGACTTGAATTAGAATGAGATTTCTTAATTAAAGAAAAGCAGCAGTGTAGGTATCTGTAGTGACAGGATCATCTTGGTTCAGCCAGGTAACACCAATATTCCATGAGATGCATTGAGCCTTGAAGGCTTCCATATACAATTTAAGGTGCAGCTTGTCACCAATAGAACCCTAAATGGCACAGGGCCAGGTTATTTGCAGGACTGCGTATCTTATTTCTTAATGTCCCATTTGATAGCAAAGGAAGAGAGTACTCCAGATCCCCTTTCTGAGAGAGTGTTATCAATAAGAAGGAGAAGATGGGACTTCTCTGTTGCTCCTCCTTCCCTTGGAAATTGGCTCCTTTCTGAGGTTCAGACAGTCCTGACCCTGTTCGCCTTTGATAGAGTCGAGAAATTCTGCCTTTTTTCCTCTGAGTGGGACCAAGATGGCAACTGACCTTGTTCTGTCTGGAGTGTCAATGCTTTTTATGTTCAGCCTAAGCTATGCTACATGCATGGCTATGATTATTTATTTTGGTTTTATATTTTGTTCATTTTTTAATTTTTATTTATGTTTGCTACCCGGGCTCATAATTTACGAGTTGGTGGTCCTCACAAATTTCCTAAATGAATAAAACTGACTTCAGTGGGATCCACAAGTTAGGACCCTGGAATGAAATTGCAAGTATTAATTTTGCCTACAATAGTTGTGGTCAAAAGCTGGTTGCAATAAATTTTAGTGGAATTTAATTATATCCAATTCTCTCAATTCAAACCGTCCAAGGAAACAATAGAAAAATGAGTAAAATAAGAGACTATATTCAGTACAATGCAAGCAAAAAGAACTAGTTTTATTCTGCCTTCCCTTTCTTTCCATCATGTTCTAAATTGGATTCAGAGACTCCACCACCTCTTATAAGTAGATTTGTCTTTCAGGGAATATTCAGGTAAGATCAATCTATTCCACTGCCAATACCATTTCCCCAGTGGAATTGCACTATTGGATACAATTCAAATTAAAACAACAGAAATGATTAATATTCTAAAAATAATGATACGTGTGTGTGTGTGTGTGTGTGTGTGTGTGTGTGTGTATTTAAGAGCCCTGGTGGCGCAGTGGTTAGAATGCAGTATTGCAGGTTACTACTGCTGGCAGCTGGGAGTCAGCAGTTTGGCAGTTCAAGTCTCACCGGCGCCTTCCATCCTTCCGAGGTCAATAAAATGAAGACCCAGATTGTTGGGGGCAATAGGCTGACTCTGTAAACCGCTTAGAGAGGGCTGTAAAGCACTGTGAAGCTGTGTATAAGTCTAAGTGCTATTGCTATTGCTAGAAAGAGAGAAAGAGAGAGGGAGAGAGAGAGAGAGAGAGAGAGGGAGAGAGAGAGGGGGGAGAGATGATAGATAGATAGACACATACAGAGAGAGAGAGAGAGAGAGACAGACAGACAGACACACACATGCAGAAACACATACACAAACACACACTAATAAAATAGTAAGAACAGAGTATTAATGGAATCAAATAAAATTAATGAAATGGCAGGGCAGAAATCACAAATATTTAATTACAATTAGTAGCTGAATAGGAGGATACACCATGCATCTCTCTTAGGCTCACATAAAGGAAACATGAGTCTTCAGATCCCTAATGAAGAGGGGTATATGGGGGGGTGGGGGGGTTTCCAGTGTATCTTCCTGGAAAAGTTCATCTACAACGTGGACACGTTGGGTAAAAAAGGATAAAGAAAAAGAGCTACCTCTGTATGGACATGCTACAGATAAGAAAACAGAAGAATATGAAAATAATAATAATATCAGCACGGCAGAATTCTTGGCAGTTCAGGCAGAATTAAGTTATTTGGGGATTTACAAAAATCAGTACTTTGGAGTAAACCTGGGAACAAACTGAAAATCGGTGAAGTCAGTAAAGTTGTATTTTAAAATGCCTTTATCTCCTGGACCCAACCAAAGCTTGGTGACTTCCATATCAAACTAAGCAGCATCAGTCTCACTTATAAATGTCAATGCAACATATTAAGCTGCTGGCTTGTGATTGGTAAGTATCTTTACTGCTACAGTGAACTATAAGAACTGCATCCTGTATTAAAGTTGGGTGAGGAAAGAGTGTTTTGAGCCAGGTGAGGCATCCTTTTGTGATATTCTGCTCTGAACCATGCTCTGTATTATAATTATACCTTAGTTCTTGTCCCTCTGGGGTGGTTTAGGTGCCCTTAACATTTTTTCCTGAGATGTTTTCAGCAAAGTCCTAGTCTTACTGAGTCAGCAAACTATATGACAGTTCAATATTCAAGCAAAGTAGAAAGAACATTCAGAACAACTGAGGTTGGTCTGCTGAAGAGTGCTGAAGAGGATTAATATAGAGGTGACATCCCATGTATTTTCCTTCCCACTGGGGCTGTTGGAGATGTACTTCAGGAAACCTATCATGAAATGCCCCAGGCTTGACAGATTCATTTGCTCATGAACTTCATACCGATCAAGCAGAAAGGAAGAAACTGCATACAAATAGTATTCCTAAATTCAAAGATGGGGAAAATCTTAAGAACATAAGCAATGTCTTGCTGGATTGGACCTGTGGCTCATCTAGTCCAGCAGTCTGTTCTCACAGTGGCCAACCAACTTCACAAGGAAGCCCATTAGTGTCCCAGCAGATGGCTTTCAGAGACAGTCACACTGCCATCAAGGCTAATAGCCATCGATCTCCATGACTTCCATGAATTTGTCCTGCACTTTTTTGAAGCCAGCAAGCTGGTAGCAATCACTACATCTTGTGGATGTCAAAGTTGAATGAGATCTTCTGCAGAGTAGTGGTAAAGTGCTATTATCCAATGCAAGAACCACCTCAAAAATATATTTACTCAAAGAACTGCTTATCCCACTTTGGATACCCATATTGTATGACCAATGAATAGAATAGGTTTACAATGAGAACCTTGGAAGGAGAGAACAGGGGGAAACATCTGTATCGGTGGCCCAGCAAGTCTTCTGCAGTAATTTCTCTCCATGAGTGGGATTGGAGAACTGGCAACAAAGGAGCCATTCTCCACTACTTCTTTTCCCCTCCACTCTGCCCTCTGCCCTTTTCTACTATGATCCATGGCAAGATTGGTAGAGGAGATAAAAAAACCTGTACCCCCCCCCTTTCCTCCCTCTACTGTCATTTTTTTCCATAGGAATGCATCTCTACAAATATGTACTGTACATCCTAAGGAAGAACTGTAAGGGCCTTGGTATCCATCAGCAGTGATGTAATGGCGAAGGAGAAGAAATGTCAAGAGAATATGTTAAACAATCTAAAGGCTATATCGTCCCCCCTTGCTTCTATCCTTATTTTGTTCTTAACCAGGCTTCATTGACTTCATATATCTACTCCTACTGGTAACATTTTAAGGCAGGGGTCCCCAACCTCTGGGCTGTGGCCCGCTAGTGGGCCATGAGATGTTTGCAACCAGGCTGGTGAAATGGCAGGCGAGCATGTTCCGCATGTTCATCCCCAACTGTGGGAACAGTGGGTGAGCGAATACACACATGCTCCATTTGCGTGAGCAGCTGGCACGGGTGCATGCCGCTCATGCAAATGGAGCTGCATGCTCGCGCTTGCCAGCCTCTTGTGCAGAACCATTCCCTCTCCTCCCCCCTCCACTAGTACACAAAGACAGAAACTCTGTTTTGAGGTCATTTCCTACAAAATTCTGTTAAATGACTCCATGCGCATCTCCTTCTCCTTATTAGGAATGGCTGTCTCTTCATTGTCTCTGCCCTCAAGAGCAATAAACACAATGGAAGTTATTCTTTGTGGTGGTTGCCTTGCCTTAATTTGTTACTACATTGTACTTGTTTTCTCTGGTATGGTGTGATTAGATGATAATAGAGGTGGTGGCATTAGAGGTATTGGATAAACAGTTAACAACAGAAAGTTGGCAAAAATCCATTGCTCTGAGTTGAACTTAAAGGTCGGTTAGTTAAGGGAAAGTAAAGCCTGTCATTAACTAGCCTTACAAAGGAGGAGAGCTGCATCTGAAAATGACCTAATGGAATTGCTTTTCTAGAATGCCACTGCAGCTATCAAAGAATGTGCTTTGATCTTTCACAATTATTGAGACGTGCTAGGAAGCCTGTAAGTTGGAAACAAACATGCAGTGGAGCCTCAAAGCTTGATAAATACATTAGCTATCCAAAGAAGATGACTGAATGAATATGAGACGTATTGTTTGAAGTCCTGTTGAATAGTGCTTTAAGCAATTTTCCAAAGCTGGGATATGAAGATGTTTTCAAAGGATGGGTCAACACTCTTTCTGTGGCTTACTTGAAATAAAAAGAAAGATACAAACAGAAATAGTTACATCACACTGCTGTATTCTCTTTCAGGGTAAGCAAAGTTGTCCACAGTACCAAAAATGATCAAGAAATACTAAACTAAGAAATTAATAAATTAGAAAAAAGAAGAGAAATAGCTAAAACTATCTCTATCCATACCTTTCTGTTCTTGCATACCACATGGCTTTCATTCAGCTCAACATGCCACGATACATTGTCTTTTATTTTTAAAACTTGCCAACATTGTCTTTTTTTGAAGGATCGCATCAACTCCAGCCAGCCACAACTTTCTCAGTCTTTTTCTCAGATCTTTCTTCCTGTATCAATTTTGCAATTCAGTAATAATTCATTCTCACTGTACAATTAATGTACTTCATTCATATTGTTTACTCACTTTAGTACTGAATCCACATTCATGCATCACCCATTCATTCTTCATCTTACTCTTCTTATTTTATCAAACACATTTCTTAATTGCCCTACTCCCATTGAGTTTTACGTTTTTCCTGATACGCCATGTAGCCACCTCTACATAACAAAGTGATACTTGTCTATACAGCCCTCTCACTTCTTTTGATAAAGATATCTTTATTGCAACAGAGCACATACTACTCCTGTGAGAGAATGGGGTTAGCATAAGTACCCATAACCTTCTGTCCCTCCACCTCACATTAAGAAGGTTCCAACTCAGGAGAAAAGAGAACTGTTCCCTTCAAGAGGAATGTGAAGGTCACAACAAGAGGTTTCCTGGACTGCAGGGAGTGTCATAGGAAAGCAGATAAGACAGAGGAATAAAACAGATAAGGAAAAGAAGAAAGAATGCATAAAGTTCAAAGAAAAGAAGAAAAAGAGGTAAGAGAAGACTGGATAAATATATTCGTTCTCAACATATGACTAGAACAAGGAATGAAATAGTGCACTAAAATGTCTCTGGATACAAAGTCTGTACCTACATCTTTTTTTTCATTCAAAAAATCAGAAACCTGATTAACTTGTATACGCGCCATATTTAATGAGCTGAAATCAAGTTTGCATGGTCTGTCCCAACCATTAGGAGTTGTCAGACTTTGTCAGCCTTACCAGTAGACCAGACAAGGAAACACAACCAAATAAAGTAAAGCTAATTCTACTTTACTGTAAAAAAAACCAACAACTACATTAACAGAATCTTGCAAGTCTGAAAGTACAAATCTCCCACCGTTTTCTTTACAGCCCAGGATACCTCTAGGCTTCTGAGCCTCTTTCTCTACTCATTATGGAGCTGCAAGCTATGTCCTCTCTTATTTGACCCTTCCCTAGGCAGCATCCCTTCACCCCATCTCCCAAGGTCTTGGATCGCCTTTACCATTACAGGCTACAAGGCATCAATATGATCCATAATAAGAGAATGTTAAAATACTTTTCTGGAAATTAAAGAAGATTGCCCATTCAAAATCTTGAGAACATTTTGAAAGACTGATGGATAGATATTTCATAACAGATATTCATGCTTGTAACGACTTGAATTTTAAAATAAAAAGATGCAATAAAACCACTTCCCATTTTTCTGTTAAACCTAGCAGCTACAAGCTTGCACTATTAAAGCTGTAAAACACTGCAGACAAGGAATCACATTCAGCTTCAGTTTTTTTTTTTAGATGATCTCTGAAAGTTAAAACAAAATGATAAAATTTGCCTGCACTCTAAGCACTAAGCTTTAATAAAGTACACATGTTACAGTACATTTCTAGTCACCTCTCATTCCAGCTAGCAATAAGCAAAGCTCAGGAGAAGTGTGATAATCTGATTATAATTATTGTAAAAACAAAGCACTGTGTACCCCTGTCTTTTGAAATCAAGTTACAAAAATCACGTGGAAAATATCTCTAAAGACATTGTCGTAGGATTGCTGCATCAAAAAATAGGATTATCAGCAAGAGTATTAAGAAGATACAGGCAGTATATAAACCAATTATTTGCACTGAGTAGTCTGGAGATCCCAGTTCTAATTCATTTTGCATGAGCGAGAGAAAGCAAAGCTCTTAATGCAAAGAGCTAAATTATTCCTGTTGTTGGAGAGTCATATTTGGTTGCCTCAAGTTTGATTACTCAGGAAGCCATAGGATATGGTATTACCTTGTGAGCAAACCAGGTTTCTCTCTTCCTGCCTTCATCCATCAAGTGATGCCTGGTTAAAAACAAGGTTAACCTGAAAACAATTGATGCACAGGAGATTTCCATTCTTACTAAAAGAAAAGGAAAGGGAGTTATGCTTTAGTCAGATCCGCACTGTATTATTTCAGATACAATGGTGCAAAGACAGCATCTTAAAAGCCAGAGGAAAAGCCACAGCCCCTTGAAGAAGGAGAATGCAAAATGAATCCTGGTTCTCAAATAGTTTTCACAACCAGACTTTTTCTGAGATTGAAAAATATTCAAAAAGGGTGTGGTGTGGTGAGCTGGGAAGGCAGAAGACGTCTTTGTAATGCCCCATTCTATGGCATGTTTAAAAAAATAGTGATTGCCTCTAAATAAGAAAGAACCCATTGATTTATCTATTAGATTGCAGTTCAGCTTTTTGACAAGATAAATCTTATGACAAGTAAAAATTTGATTTATGTATTCTAATTGGAGCAACCTGCAGACTTTCCTGTAAAAGCATCATCCAGCAACTGAGTTACCATAAATTTGAGCTCATTTTCAAAGTACATTACATAAATAGTTTATATATATATATCTTTTTTTTAAAAAGAGATACAAAATATATTAATCCTTTGGAGGAGCTCCCAGATCTGAGCTACTCCTTATAAATGTTAAATTAATTGATTGTAACTAAGGCTGTAGTAAATACCTACTTCCTTTGTATTCTTTCATTCTTTATTCTCAATAGGCAAGTCACCATGAGTGGTTCTTCAAATAGAAATATAAATCCAGTAAATAAAATAATAGTATATGGTATAAATGTGATGGAGAAGTATATTTTCTTTTCATCCTTTCTTATTATAGCAGTTAATCTTGGATATACAGGCAGTATATATATATATATTTTAAAAAATTAAATATATTTTGACTTCAACTTTAAATGACAGACTCATTTTATTAAAAGGCCTGGCCTGGAAAATATTTCATCTTCTCATACTACAAATTCAGATTTTCCACTATGGGTAATATGTTACAATTTACATAACTAAGCTTAAGTTATAGATTGCTACATATTGGATCAAAATGAATAAGACCATAAAAAAAGCCATTGAAATAGTTCAAAGATTTATCTAGTCTACCTTTGGTTTCTAATGTGGCTAACAAAATGCCCTAGAGGTAGGACATGAAGTTTAATCAGGTAGCTATTTCTATATCATTTGGTAGCCAATTCCATACAGTAATTACATGTTATATGACAAAGAATGTATATTTTGATCCTCTGGCCTGAAGGAACAGTGCCACAGAGGCCAAAGCCTAGACTGGATCAGTTTCTTGCATCATGTAGATGTAACTCATGATTTGGATGTAAGTTTGCCATTAATATGCCAGTAGTGGAAAAAAGGAATTCCTTCGGTTACTTTAAATTAATTCAAGATTCCAGGGCAATATGATTGACATACTTCAGTCTACACTGAAGGAATCAGTTGAAGTGACTGCATAGCTGTAACCATAATCTTTGAGAATTCCTGGAGAAGATGGGAGAATAGAAAATAGTGTCCCTTTCTTCAAAAAAGAGGGAGGAGGACCCGAGACCCAACAAAGTCCTCAAAGAACTTTTTCAACAGCATGGTTGTGATCACCTAAACAGGATACAACGCCTAACAAGAAACAGTATAGGTTTGTGACAAACAACTTGAACCAATCAAACTGTATCTGCTTTTTTGACAGAATTACTAACTCATTAGGTCTTGGGAATGCCATGTATATGCCTTGAGCTCAAAAAAAAAAAAATCAGCCAAGTTTCTCATGATATCCTCATTAATAAAATGGTAGAGTATAGGCTAAATGAAGGATTGAGATGGATGGATTTAGAACTGGCTGAATGACCACACATAGAGAGCAGGCAGACTGGAAAGTAGCTTTAGATGAAGTGCCATAGGGCTAGGTCTTTCACTTGACCTTGATTAATATTTGTATTAATAAAAATGGATGATTAGGTGATCAAATTTTCAGATGACACAAAAGTAGGAGGATTTCTTCAGTTTGCTGAAAGAAATTACCGTTTTGGATCAAAACTGAGTAGGAAAGAAAAGACCCTTCCTACTGATTGTCAGCTGAACTGAATGGCTGATAATTCCCTGTGCTCTGTTAGTGACTCAAAAGATCAAGTTCTGCTAAGCTGCAAACTCTATACAGTTATGAATATGTAAACATGCCTTTTCATGATTCTTAGCATTCCAAGAAATTACCACTATTCAGAATTATCTGATCAATCCCAGCTACTTGTGGAATCAAATGATTTGGGTGACTGAAAAGCTGGACTTTTGGAAACGCCTAAATAAGACTGTGAGAGAATGTTAAATTATTCTCAAAATGTGTCAGTCTTCTAAATTTCAGCACAGATAGTGAATGTTCCTCTGAGTTGATTATACAATGTTCTTCTGTGCCTTAAAAATGATGAGCCTGTACATATGGCTATCAGATTCCCCTGTGATTCCTAACTGCAGTTTTGAATGAACACCTGTACAATCTTTGATTGTTAAGGAGTGAAAGAAAGTAGAGACCCATCTAGAGATCAATTTCCCAAATGCAAGGCTGCCATCTGCATTATGTATGTACCTTCTGATCATTCCTCCCAGATGTGGGAGGGAAGGTCTACTACAGCTGCTGCTCAGAAAACAGCAAAGGGCTTTATGAAGCCTTTGAAAGAAAAGTTTTATCAAGGCGTATTCAAAATATGTAGAGTTGAAATGCATGAGGGAATTAAGGCCTTCAGACATAAAAAATCCGATCTCTGTTCCAGATATATACAAACTTGGGGGGAGACAAACACATGGAATGGATTTCCCAGGATCAGCCTATTGCTGATTAGAAATATAGTTGAAATTATGCTTCTTCTATTAGAAAGGACAAGGGTTGCTTGCTTGCTTTGCTATCAAAGCTCCATTTATTGGAATATTGGAATATTCTTTATTGGCCAAGTATATTTGGATACACAAGGAATTTGTCTCTGGTGCAGAAGCTCTTAGTGTACATACAAACAACAAAGTGATAAGTCATAGAGCAGGGGTCCCCAACCCCCAGTCCATGGACCATTACCAGGCCATGGCATGCCAGCAACCAGTCCGCACAAACCAGGAAAGCCCCATCCGCGGGATGGAGGCAGCACACAAAACCACGCACCCTCCGGTCTGCAAAACCTCTCTCCATGGAACCAGTCCCTGGTGCCCAAAAGGTTGGGGACCTCTGTCACAGATCATACATCATAAGATTCAATCAAAAATCCTAAGATACAAACAAGTGATAAATCATCATTAGGGGACTGGAGGCTAAAACATATAAGGAACGGTTGCTGGAATTGGGTATGTCTAGTTTAATGAAAAGAAGGACTAGGGGTGACATGATAGCAGTATTCCAATATCTCAGGGGTTGCCACAAAGAAGAGGGAGTCAAGCTATTTTCCAAAGCGCCTGAAGGCAGGACAAGAAGCAATGGATGAAACTAATCAAGGAGAGAAGCAACCTAGAACTAAGGAGAAACTTCCTGACAGTTAGAACATTAACCATGGAACAACCTGCCTCCAAAAGTGGTGAATGCTCAACACTGGAAGTTTTTAAGAAGAGACTGGACAGCCATTTGTCCAAAATGGTGTAGGGTTTCCTGCCTGAGCAGGGGGTTGGACTAGATGACCTCCCAAGGTCCCTTCCAACTTTATTATTATTATTATTATTATTATTATTATTATTATTATTATTATTATTATTATTATTATTATTATTATTATTATTATTATTATTATTATTATTATTATTAAGATACCAATAGTAGGAAAGATGAGAAAGATGAGAAGATGACAAGGATTATAGCAATACAGCCCTACTACATGAGTAAATATCTTTAGGCATAAGACAGTGCTGTGGGAATTAGATGTTGAATAGGAGTTGAAATATATATAATTTCAGGACTCAAAATGTATTCAGGTATCTGCTATTCAATACATTCCATTCTATATTGTAATATAGAAAAGAGTGCATGCTTCTACAATGTAGAAACATTTTAATCCAGGGTTCTCTCTTCCTTTCCTTCCTTCCTCTGGTATTTGTTACTCTTCAGAACTCTTTATGTCTGCACTAAAATGCTAAAATATTGCCTTTTCACTGAAGCAATTAGAGATGCAACAGACTGTGAGCAATTTGGCTTAAACAAGATAAGTACATTTTTTTCCCAGACTGAAGAAGACATCAAATACGTGTGTTTAAAAAAGATGCCGTGTATACGTTCTGTTTAGCTTGTTTTCAATATTTTCAAATATCACTGGCAGCAGCCAAGCTAGGTCTTAGGCAGGGGTGGGATTCAGATATGTAAACAACCGGTTCCCTGTGTGGATGCTGCTTCCGGAAGTCCGGCCTGCGCAACAACAAATTAGCTACCGGTTCTGCCGAAGTGGTGCGAACCGGCTGAATCCCACCACTGGTCTTAGGCTATATAAATAAGGTTTTGAGAATGGAAACTGAACGTGCTTGTTTTCAGTTTTTAATTCTCAGATGTTTGTTGTTTGTAAATTGTTTAAACAATTTATGACTCCCGTGGAATATTAAAACAAGGAGTCATGGATACTAAACTATATTTTTAGCAGCACTGTGTATGGATTAAGGGAAACTGCTTAAGACCTTATGAAAAATACAATTTCTTCAAAGTTGAGCTCAGCTTCTGGTGACTTCATGGAAAATATATATGTAGTTTCTTTGGCCAGGGCCATAAATGGATATGTATGTATGTATGTATGTATGTATGCATTTATGTATGTATGTATGTATGTATGTATGTATGCATGCATTTATGTATGTATGTATGTATGTATGCATTTATGTATGTATGTATGTATGTATGTATGTATGTATTTATTTATTTATTTAAAAATGCATATGACAGTCCATCTTAAGCAACTCTGGGCAGCTCACAACAAATTATCTGTTTCTAGTATCTATTATGGTCATTTGAACTTACCCATTCTCTGTTGGAAATAGTCTTTTTCTGATGCTGAACTAACCCTCTTTCCACTACAGATGTGATAGAAAAAAAATTAACTTGGAGATCTGAAATGGAGAAAATAGAATGCTTGTTAGATCAAGGAAATTGTCTTCTAGAAGGAAGATGAGATTAGTAAAGATGGGAAGTGAGTTAAATGATGAAAATTGGGTGGGTGCTATGAGAAGCAAGGAAATAATTTGGGCTACAGGGATATGAGTGCCTGCAGTCTGTAACTAGCACGCAAGTCTGTAACTAGCAAGAGGAAAAATGCAGAAATGTGAAATAGGTAAATAGAGAAAAAGATCTGGGAAGAAATAAGCAAACTTATGTCAGATCTGCTGGATCCAAGTTATAGTTTAACTAATCCCTAAAGGTCACATAATAGAGAGACAAGAAAGGAGAAGCTAGTTTTGAGGAGGTCAGAAAGCTAGCTTGTAAACTATATAAGACCTCAATTTGGTCTCTCCTCCCCCCCCTCGTGTGTATGTGTGTGTGTGTGTGTGTGTGTTTGTCTGTGTGTTTGATGACAAAGAGGTGTCCAGGAGAGCTCAAGAAAGAGACATTTTCCTAGTCTAGGGAGTCAGCACCCTCGCCCCAGATAATTAAATATTTTGGGGAATATTAAAAAAGGCAGGATAGAATATTTCCCCTAAAGGAAAAATAAAGAAAAATCTTAACAAAAATAGAAAACAGCCCCCAGTCTTCCTGCCTCAAGCAGAAGCTAATCTTTAGAAATGCAGATTTGGTAATCCATTCAGAAAGACTGGGGCACACTAGTATTCCAGTACTTGAGGGGCTGCCACAAAGAAGAGGGGGGTCACATTATTCCCCAAAACACCAGAGGGAAGGACAAGAAACAATGATTGGAAACTGAACAAAGAGAGAAGCAACCTAGAATTAAGGAGAAACTTCCTGACAGTGAGGACAATTAACCAGTGGAACAGCTTGCCTCCAGATATCGTGGGTGCTCCATCACTGGAGATTTTTAAGAAAAGACTAGACAGTCACTTGTCTGAGATGGTATAAATTCTCCTGCTTGAGCAGGGGGCTGGACTAGAAGACCTATTCTATTCTATTCTATTCTATTCTATTCTATTCTATTCTATTCTATTCTATTCTATTCTATTCTATTCTATTCTATTCTATTCTATTCTATTCTATTCTGTGTTTAAGTTCCTGCCTGCATTTAAAAAAAAAAAGCCAAAGAGAAGCATTGACCTTACTCACATATTTAGATTTTAGAAAGTGCAATGCTGATTCCTGAAATTAAAATAATTTGGATTATGAAATATCAAGTGTTGATATAAGTTACTTCTCAATTACTGAGTTACAACATCTTCATAGAGGCATTCAGGCATCATAAAAATGCTATAAAGCCTTCTTACTGTTACTTTAACACAACAATAGTTGGAAAACTCCAGAAAATTTTATAAGTTGCTAGTGGAAGTAATTTCTGTATTGTTTCAATGGTGATTGCAATATAATTTATCTGATTTTTCTGATTTTCAAAGAAATAATTATTATTTATGATATTTTTTGATGAGCACTTTATCAGCAGAGATGAGGGGTATAAAATCTACATCTCTAAACATTAAGCTAGAGTTCAACTGGATTAGCCCCATCTATTACGGAAAGTGTTGTTATAGGCCAGGTCTACTATCCCAGCAATAACATTTGTTTAATAGCTGATCTTCCAGATCTATTGTCGGGTTACATTCAGTTATGAAAATCATGCTGCATCCTCATAAAATCCATCGATTTTATTTTTCTTCTTGAGTTTTTCAAGAAAACGTCTCTATTTCTCTTTTGTTATTCAATTGCATTAAAAAGCAATATGCTCCCATATATTATTCAGAGGAAGGAAGGAAGGAAGGAAGGAAGGAAGGAAGGAAGGAAGGAAGGAAGGAAGGAAGGAAGGAAGGAAGGAAGGAAGGAAGGAAGGAAGGAAGGAAGGAAGGAAGGAAAGATTTTTTTGGAGATGTTACTTTGCTTTATCTGCTATTGGGTTTTTAGCTTCAGAAGTATATGGATCTATCCCTTTGGATATGCTGCTTTTCTCTAGCTTTTGAAGTATGCTTTATTTCCCTAACAATTATATTTGTTCAGTTGGATTGTAGGTTACGCTGCAGGAAGTTTTAATGTTGGAGGACTAATTCCTAAATGATTCTGAGAAATAGATGACAGTTCTACCTTTTACGTCAACATAATTTTTATTGTGAAATAGCAGCCACCTACACATAAGAATTTTAGTATTTATTTCAAAGGGCAAACTCAGTTTGTTCATGAAGTGTAAAATATACATGCAGTGCAGTTCTCTTGCATTTTACTTGATCAAGAAACCCATACAGGTGTTGAAAACTCCATCTGCACATCCCAGATGTAGGGGTTTTTTTTGGCCACAAGTTGCTGATGTATGTTGAAAGTCAAAATGAAAATATCCACATCAGGGGTCTCCAACCTTAGCAACTTTACAAATTTTGGACTTCAACTCCCAGAATTCCTCACCCAATCTGGCTGGCTGAGGGATTTTGGGAATTGAAGTTCACAAGTCTTAAAGTTGCTAAGCTTGGAGACCCCCAATCCACATAACTAAGAGTGTATTCAATGGCTCAAACCCTAGAGCAACTCTTGCATGAAACACTTCCAACATGTTTCAAGTGTGGTTGCAATATTGTACGTCCAACACTGCTGTATTGCACTTAGTCATGTTTAAATAGATATGGCAAAAGTTCTATCTGAAAACCAGATCAGTTGTTACCAGTTAGCAGAGTCTACAGTAAACTACATGAATAAAAGATTCTGATTTGGAAAAAGGCAGCTTTGCTTGGTTGAATGGCTAGATCAGGGGTAGGCAACCTTGGCTCTTTTATGACTTGTGGACTTCTACTTCCAGAATTCCTGAGTCAGCATGGCTGGTTCAGGAATTCTGGATATTGAAGTCCACAAGTCATAAAAAAGCCAAGGTTGCCTACCCCGGACTAGATAAACTGCTGACATTGTGATTTGGTTCTTAATTTAGGCATCTGAATCATCTATATTCAGATAATTGATCCTAATTATCTTTTCCTGGTGATCTGCAAAAAAAGATCACGTAACCATGGATAATTACACCAAATATAGGTAACTCAGGGCAAAACGAGAAACCAGTTTCTATGAGTCCACCATATCTCCAGTCATCCAAGTCCTCTCATTTTGCTATAAGATTGGATTTCAGCCAGGCTTGGAAATTGTGAGAAGCATGCGCCGCCGAGTTTTCCATGGCCAGGATTCTGTTTGAATTGCCATACCTGCCTGGCTTTTTCATCATCTAATTGTGACACAATTTGGCTTTTCACTTTGGGGAAGCAGCTGCTGTTCATGCAGCATAGGCTGAGCCTATTGATTGCCTGGATAAGAAGAGCTATGGAGCTACATGTGAACCATTCTGATTTCCATGTGGAAGACCAAGAAATAAGTAAAACAAATAAGCAATGAAAAATACTGAAGCACACATATCCTGAACTGCTAAAACCCCTTTTTTAGTATAGCCCTTGATCCCAATTATGATGATAAGATGAACAATTTTAAAGGTGCAGCATACATGAATCACTGGCCTAGGGGATAAAAGTAGAGAATAGAGCTATACAAATATAAAGTCTAATATATTTGAAATGAATACAATTGGCTAATGATCATAACAGAGATCAGTGGACAACTCCAGCCTAGAGTAATTCACAGCAACTCTATTTCTCCCTGGCTAAATCAAGCTTCTGTATGTTTCTCTCCTTCTGAATTCTTTCCTGCCAGCTCTGAATTACAGATGTAAGAAAACAATAAGAAGGGAAAAGGAGGTAAGAATATAAATGGTTGGGGAAAAAATGTTACAATAAGTGAATATATAAAACTGAAATGTCAGAGCTTTTTTAATGTATCCACCCACTGCTTTTTACAGGCAGTTAATTCTTTTTTCTTCTTCTCAAGATTCAAGATCCTGCTGCCTCAGTCATCTTTTACCTGTTTTTTTTCTTTCTGCCAGCATTAGGACAATAAAGCTGTCAGCATCATTACTGGTCTATCTTTCTTGGCTGGCAAACTGTCTACTTATAACCTCCCCAATTGCTGCTTTTTGTAGCATAAGTATCCTGTCTTAACCAAACAGAATTTAAATAATGTTTAAATAGAAGCACGCACATTCTTGAAAAAACAACACAATCCTATCTTTTCCCAATTCTTTTTTTTTTTAAATTTCATTGTCAATCTTCTTTCAGTGACTATTTTCCATATCCCTAAATATGTATCAACAGATACAGAGAATTAGAAATATAGAATAGAATAGAGCTGGAAGGGACATTGGAGGTCTTCTCTAGTCCAGCCCTCCACTTAAGCAGGAGAACCTATACCATCTCAGACAAGTGACTGTCTAGTCTCTTCTTAAAAATCTCCAGTGATGGAGCACCCACGATTTCTGGAGGCAAGCTGTTCCACTGGTTAATTGTCCTCACTGTCAGGAAGTTTCTCCTTAATTCTAGGTTGCTTCTCTTTTTGTTCAGTTTCCAACCATTGTTTCTTATCCTGCCCTCTGGTGCTTTGGGGAATAATGTGACTAGGACTCCAAGGTCCCTCTCACAGTTACTGTTTTTGAAACAGGTCTCGCCCAGTCTGTACTTGTACCTTTGATTTTTCCTGCCTTACAAGTAAAATTTTGCTTTTCTCCACATTGAAACTCATTTTGTTGGATAAGGCCCATTGTTCAAGTTTGTCAAGATCTGTTTGGATCCTGAGTTTGTCTTCTGGGTGTTGGCTACTCCTGCCAGTTTGGTGTCATCTGCAAATTTGATGAGTTCCCCTTCAATTCCCTCATCTAAGACATTTATAAAGATATTGGAAAGTACTGGGCCTAAGACGGAACCTTGTGGTATCCCACTGCTTACTTCTCTCCATGTGGATGTAGTGCCATCGAGGACTACTCATTGAGTACGGTTTGTCAGCCAGCTACAGATCCATCTGATGGTGATGTTATATATTCCATCTTTTCCTAGCTTACCAAGGAGTAGGTTGTGGTCTACCTTATCAAATGCCTTACTGAAGTCTATATAGAACATAGCTATATGGCAGAATTACCTTTGCTCAAAAGAAATTTGGCTGCCATTCTCAAAAGAAGAATAGAATAGAATAGAATAGAATAGAATAGAATAGAATAGAATAGAATAGAATAGAATAGAATAGAATAGAATAGAATAGAATAGAATAGAATAGAATAGAGTAACAGAGTTGGAAGGGACCTTGGAGATCTTCTAGTCCAATCCTCTGCTCAGGCAGGAAACCCTATACCATTTCAGACAAATGGTTGTCCTATCTCTTCTTAGAAACCTCCAGTGTTGGAGCATTCACAACTTCTGGAGGCAAGTTGTTCCACTGATTAATTGTTCTAACTGTCAGGAAATTTCTTCTTAGTTCTAGGTTGCTTTTCTCCTTGATTAGTTTCCATCCATTGCTTCTTGTCCTGCCTTCAGGTGCTTTGGAGAATAACTTGACTCTCTCTTCTTTGTGGCAACCCCTGATATATTGGAACACTGCTATCATGATAGGATATTGTAGCATGAATCTTGGATCGTGAAGCTCAGTCACTCATGTCCTGGTTATCTCATGCTTAGACTAATACAAATGTTCTACATTTCACATCCATGTCTTTGAAAGACTTCCTTGTTGCACTGAGAAAGCCCTGCAAACTAAACCACAGGATATCTACAACCAAAGTGTTATTTCTAGTCCCCAAAATGTCATGTCCACTTGTACGGAAATAAAAACAACTAAACTTTTGAGATTACGCTTATTACACGTCTTCCCATTTTTTAGACTTGATTTTGAGTCTATCCAAGAGGATTGCCTTATGAAACCTCTCATTGGTCTTTTGCACATCTAGAATGATAATTAATTGTTAATTTATTTGACTTATATCATGTGTTTTGATTCTGGTGAGTAATTAGCTAGCTAACAAAATTTAAGTGAAACAGGTAAATAAAAATGAACACACAATTCACAATTTAAAAGTAAAAAAAGTGAGGGTTAAGCACAGCTTCTGTAAAGGTATATGGGAATGACCTTGGATAGGAAGTGAAAAAAATCCTTTAAGTCTTACAGGACATGCACATTCATGCTTTTTTTTTTTTAATAATGTTTAGGAAAAGAAGGTAAACATTGCCTAACTAAAATCATAATTTACTGGCAGAACATATGCTTCAGTGCAGAAGATCCATGGAGGCTAATATAGGGCTAAGTAGAGTAGAGTACTTTACATGAAAATTACTGTGCCTAATGGCCTAAAAGTCAGAAGCAAAATTAACAATTGTCCACATCAAAAAAATAATGATCCTGGCCAGTAGAAATTCTTGTTAAATAGAGCTGTAATCCTATTCCCCCTTACATGACAATATTGTAAACCCAACTAAATGTTGGACGATTAACTGTAGGAGATGACCAAGCTGATCACGAGGCCAAGGTCAAATGCATCATCAGTTTGGCATCCCTACACCTCCACAAGAGACCTAAGTCCAGCCCCTGAACTTACTAATGGACAATTTGCTTTGACCATTAGTAGAACAGGTTCTTGTGTAGGGGTAGCATGAAATAAACCCGGAGTGCTTTTGAACTCTATCCTAGCTCCTGATGTCTTGCGCCTGACATTAACTTTTGAATTACTTCCAAACCATTTTGTTCCATTGTTTCAGTGGGCTGTACTTCTGTCTAATTGACTGCATGATAGACACTTAAACCAAAGGCAGACATTATAAATGCAGTATAAAACTGTGTATTTCAGAATAAATTTGAAGTATAGTCAAAAGAACAAACGAAAAGAAGACAAAATACTTGAAGAAATGTTTTAAAATATTAAACCATACTTGCAATTCACCTCCCATCACCTATCTAAAGCATGCATCCCTTGTTAGCAGAAGAAGCTATATTTGTTCATCACAGATGATGGGAGTTCCTCTGGTATTTGGTCAGGGAGCTCTCAGTCATCTGCTATGTGTGTTTCATCCTATTGTTCCCCAATCACAATTTATTTACTCAACAGCAAAACTTTGAGCAGAGCAGAGACAGATTCCCACTTAGCTCCCTTAATAGCTATTCCTATCTCAGAGAAATGTGCAAACACAGATAGACCGTCCGCCAATGTTAGCCAAGTGAAAGATTAAAGCTAGCATTACAGTAGTCAGAATAAATTTGTACCAGCAGCAATGATGTTTGGGCTGAGATTAAACTCTTATTATACAGATGGAGTTAAAATCTGGCCACTGAAAACAATCCCCATGAAATCAGAGGGACACACGTTTCTCAAGGTGACATCATCCAGATATGTGGGGACAGAAAGTCCAAAATTCCCAGCCAATGGATGAATAGCAGCCCAGCACATATGAAAGAATTCCAGCTGCAGAAAATTATGTCAGAGAAAAAACAGAAACCAAACCGTATGATATAGTTAGCATCCAGTTAGCACATTATCCAAGATCTAGCTCATCCTTTTAATCAAAATAGTTTCTTTTCTCATTTATTTTACTTCAGCAGAAAAAGCAAAGTTGAAGTGGCTAATGATCACTCTTACATGATAGTTTCTTGGTCAGAGGTCCGGTTGGAATACATGTTAGAATGTATTTTGTATTGCAACAACTACAGAATTATTCAGCCAGTAGATGGCAGTGTTTAGTTTGCATCTATAATTGGTGATTCCTTTTGTTCTGAGGAGAGTTTCCTGTGATAGTTGAAACCATTAAGCAGCAAGGCCCATGGTGACTGTACACTGTACAATGTATTTGATCTGTATGGCTATAACCATCCTCTGCTACTAATCTGTATGGCTATATAATAATCCTCTGCTACAATTTCTATAGAATAAAACAGAATTTCTATAGAATAAAATAGAATTTCTAACAGGTCCCTCACTAACAACCCTTTGGAGGACAACTAAGGCCAAGTTCTTTTGCAGAGCTTCTCATTATTTAAAATTAAGGAAGTTCTTTCTTGGAAGTTGGTTTTTGGAATGAAGTTCATTTTTATGGATTTTATGTTCAGCTTCAGTAAGCCATAGAGCCGTGGTGAAATGATGCTATGAATAAATACATTTCTACAAGGCATGGGTTGCGTTTTTGGGAAAAGTTTTTTTTTCTCATCAGTTTTTTTTAAAATAATAAAAATTCTAATTGGTTTTAATACTATCTGTTGCCATCCCTATCAAAAGGGTTTCAATCGTCCAGGTTATGGTTGTCGCAAGGGTGATTTTCCAAAAAGTAACTGGACTTTCTTGGGTTTTTCCTTGAAAACATTTCATTTTTTATTCAAGAAGCTTCTTCAGTTTTCTGAAGAACTGAAATTGTCTGAAGAACTGAAGAAGTTTCTTAGATGAGAATCAAAATGTTTTCAAGGAACCCCCCCCCCAAAAAAAAAGTCCAGTTGCCTTTGGAAAAGCACCCTTAGGATGTCCATATCAAAAGTACCATTAAGACACATATCAGCCATGGTTACATTGTTCTGTCTGGTTGGGAAAAAAGCCTATTTTGTCTTCATCCTTCCCCTCATCATTTTATGGTATGATGCTCTAGCGCCATAGCTGTCATAAAAAAGGCAGAGTTTCAAAAGAATTCCTTGATGATATATTCCCTCCCTTATATAAAAAAGTAATACTTGAATCATGAACCCAGTGCAAATTTGTGATATGCACAGCTAATAAGGCACAAGAAAATGAGACCTCTGGCTATTTATTTGCATGGGAAAGCTTTAATACAGGATATTCTACAGCTAAATTATTTTTTTAATCGGTGCCTGGATGAGAGTTTGACTCTGAAACTGTTTCCAAACTGACCTGAGATAATGTATTCTCCAAAAAGGCTGGGAGGCGGATGCTTCTGTCTAGTCTTGCTTGCTTTTTTTCATTCATTAATTTCTGAACACATCTCTTTTGAAGAGGGGGAAAAAAGATCACCTTTGTTAAAACAAAAAAGACAGAATCACCTTGTGTGAATTTTCTTTTGATGTGACAAAATCACAATAAAAGGCAGTTTAAATCTGAGCAGGAAGTGTATTCTCCGTAAATGCAGACATGCAAGGAAGAAGAGACATGGATTTGGCACTCATTGCCCTCACTTGACCCACCTAAAAGAGAAATCTACCACTGTAGTCTTTTATGAATACATTAAAGGAAGAGAGTGCCATGGAGCATCAGCACTCTATTACCTCGAATGATTGTTCTTTGCTTTTTAATAATAAATTATCTGACAAGTCCTTGACACGCAAAAAGCAGCTTTTAAACACCTCTGCGAGGGGCTGTCAAAAAGAAAGCAGAAACAAACATGAGGCTAATGTTTCAAGAATAACCTTTGCATATCATCGGGGACAGGGAGAGATATAGCTCATTGTCGGCATTCTGTCCCTAATGGGTGATGTTTCAAGTCTTACACCTTCCAGTTTATTTATTTGTTTAGAAAATGTATAGGGTCTGCCATCCAACCTAGAAGTAAATAACAATCAACTACATGACTTGGAGCCAGATTATTTGAAGGACCACCTCTGTCCTACTACATCCATTCAGCCCACCAAGAGGCAAGATATGTTGGGATGCCACTGATTAAGGATGTACATGTTGTGGGACCATGAAAAAGGGTCTTTTCAGTGGTGGGCCCTTCTGTATGGAACATCATTTCCCTCCAAGTATGGTTGGCTCCCACTCTGTTGCTCTTCTGAAAGGCCCTAAAAACATGGTTCCTGGGGACTATGAATGGAGATGGAAACAATCAAGTGGTTGATATGATTGTGCTGCTGCTGTGCTGAAATGGGGTGGGGTTTTCAGGGGTTTTATGTGATGGATTTTGGAATGGAAGTTGCCCAGATTCACCTATGCATGAGTCGGGCAGCCATCTAAAAGTGTGTAATAAATAAATAATATATAATAAATAAAAGGCAATATAATCAACAATCAAAAAGAATAGTATAATAAAATATCAACCCAATGGAAAACAATATTGAAATAATCAAATACAAGAACTTAAAAAAACTTCATCCTGACAAATTATACTCATAATGGGTTTATCTATCATCCTAATCCAGGGGTCTTCAAATTTGGCCCTTTTATGACTTGTGGACCTCCAACTCCCAGAATTCCTCCCAGGCATGCTGGCTGAGGAATTCTGGGAGTTGAAGTTCACAAGTCATAAAAGGTCCACATTTGAAGACCCCTGTCCTAACCCAATGCCAGGGGACAAGTCAAGCCTTTGCAGTCTTCCCAAAGGCCAAGCTCTTCAGATCTCCTGGAGGGAGATGCTCCATAAGGGCAGTTGTTGAGACTCTTATAGAAGACTCCAAGAATTCTCAGCCAACATATGATCTTTCAAATAGACATGCTAGGATTAAAATGAGGTATATCCTGAAGGTATTCTATGACTTCCACTGTGAACCTTTCCTTTAAAAATGGTAAATTTAGCCTTTCAATTGAAATTATGAGGGGCTGGACTTCTGTTCTATGAAAAAAGAGGTGCTTTTCTGCTTATCACCACAATATAAATTTTCCCCAACTTGGCTCCCTTCAGATGTGTTGTGACTGCTATTATAATTCCCAGCCAGGATGGCAAAGGCAATAGGAATTTTAATTTAATTTCATGTATTCAATTTAGACACTTCCCATCTCCAACCAACTCTAGGCAGTGTACAATAAAATCAACAACATAAAACAGCATGAAATATTACAAGAGATTAAAAGAGTTAACAACAAAATCCAATTGTGGGTCTAGCAACCACACCTAGACATAATCTAGCAGGGGTTCCAACCATCATATCATTTCACTTCTCATCCAAGAAGGTTTTTCAGTTCTAACCAAACGTTTTGGATGAGAAGCAAACTATTTCCAAGGAAAAAAATGAAGAAAATCCAGTTGCCTTTTGGAAAAGCATCTTTGGGACAACCATGACCTGGATGATTGAGAATCTCCATAAATATCTGGAAGCAGAATCTCCAACCCATTTGGAAGGCATCAGGCTGGGGAAGGTTTTCAGAGCAGATATGGTGTGAACCCAACCACTGGAAACTAATCAAGGAGAGAAGCAACCTAGAACTAAGGAGAAATTTCCTGACAGTTAGAACAATTAACCAGTGGAACAACCTGCCTCCAGAAGCAGAAGCAGAATGCTCCAATCCTGGAGCAGAAGCAGAATGGTCCAATCCTGGAGGTTTTTAAGAAGAGACTGGACAGCCATTTGTCTGAAATGGTATAGGGTTTCCTGCCTGAGCAGGGGGTTGGACTAGATGACCTCCAAGGTCCCTTCCAACTTTATTATTATTATTATTATTATTATTATTATTATTATTATTATTATTATTATTATTATTATTATTATTATTATTATTAGGCTGCTAAGGTTTATTTTTAACTGCAATTTACAGTACTTGAATGTGGGGTCTGTTTTTGCACAAGTTGTAGCCTGTTATAACACACCTAGCTACAACTACATATAAACTATAGTAAAAATTTAATATTAATGAAGAGCAAAAATGTAATGCTGATAACTGTATTTAGGCTCAGTGGCTCTTTACACTTAAGCAAGAGTCTGAATTTAAAAAGGCAATTTTCTACCTAACACAATTATGGCACTATTTGCTCACTACTGTCATTGTAATGATTAACATTCATTTGTTTTATTGTTTCCTGATTATTTCTCCTTCCATCTTTGAGTTTGCATGATTTCCATTGTGTTACTTTATTTATTTTGTTTCATTTTCCTCTTCTTGATTCAACATTATTATCCTCCTTTGTTAATTTTGTGATATATATTTTTAATATTTTAAATATATCCTGCCCAACTAAAATGGCTGCCTAATTGGTTAATAATTCAAACACACACTGAAACCTCTCTTCTAGAAGTTATCTTTATTAAATTCTGGCCTATTTGTTTGGGGCTATTATTCAAATTTACTGAAATTGCGCTAAAAGATTACTCTCAAAACAATTCGCAATAATAGTTTCCCACTTGGTATCTGCCACAGATTATGGGAATATATCCAGAAAATGAAAATTTAAAGCATAGCTTTCATTTTCATCTCTCTCTTCAACTGACCATAATAGCCTTCTGAACTGTCTGCAAGAAATGGGGAGTTGAAGGCCCTATTCTGTAGTGGTTTTGATCAGTGGGTAGTTACTAACTGTAATTGTGAGAAGGGCTAAGTTAGGCCTCTTGGCTCTCTTCTTTCCTCTCTACCCTGTTTATTATCTAAATGAAACCTCTGGGATAGGTCATCTGTTGTTTCAGAGAGTGGAATCACCAATATTCTGATGGAACTCAATTACAACTCTCCGCTTTTCTGCTCCCCATATCATACCTCCCCTGAAGAGAAGATCTGGCTGAAATTCTAAGCTAGACTCTCAAGGTCTGGTAGGAGAAAATCAGGTTTAGACCTAACTCAAGAAAGCCAGAGGGGCTGTTCATTCAAAAGCCCCCTGATTCTGGCTTGATACCAACTTTGCTCTAGATCAGGGGTCTCCAAACTTGGCAACGTTAAGATTTGTGGACTTCAACTCCCAAAATTCTCCGGACAGCATGGCTGGCTGGGGAATTCTAGGGTTGAAGTCCACAAGTCTTATCTTTGCCAAGTTTGGAAATCTATTTTCTAGATCAGGGCTCCCCAACCTTTCTTGGTTGGCGGCCCGGTGCAGGGTGTGTGTGTGGAGATGCCTTTATGCACGGTGCATGTGTGCACAAACGGAGCTGCAAGTGCATGCATGAACGGGGCCATGATTGCGTGCTTGAGCGATGCTAGCGCCCACACGCTGCCGCGATGCTAGTGAGAGTGGGGGTGCACTCATGGTGACACTAGCTAGCGCCTGTATGACGTTCACGGTATCATTAGCATCCACACGCTGCCACAACGCTGGTATGAATGGGGGATGCGCATACATACACACATGCATGCACTGGCCAGCCACTCAGGCAGCCCAGTGGCCAACAGCCCACGGCCCGGTAGTGGGCCATGGCCCACAGGTTGGGGATCTCCGTTCTAGATAGTGTAGTGTTTCTCTATAGAAAGTTCATTTTCAACTTGGGCATCCTCCTGGAGTCACAGCATCCTGTGAGCTGGACTCATGGCTCCTCCAAAATAGTTGTGGCCCAGCTCTGTTGTAGCAGTGAAGAAGATAAGTCATTCCCTTGTCAACACTGGGCTATATTATTGCAATTTGCTATACCCTGGCTTTCCCTTGAAAACCACTTAAAAACTGGCAGGAAATGCAGCAGCCCATATGCTCACGAGGCAGCCTTGTTTTGTCATGTAATTGCTGCAGCTACCAAAGTTGAAAGGTTACCAATGTGTTTCTGAGTGCAATTCAATCAGTACAATTCAGTTCAAGGAGATGCTTGTTATTTATAAAGTCATGGGTGGCTCAAGGCACGCGTATCCGTGAGACTGCCTTTCATAGTCCCAGTGCCTTTCCACTGCCAGCCCAATCTAAGCAAGGAGAAAAATCTTTCTTTTGCTGTGTGATATGGGGAGGGGTTTTGGAAATGAGCATTCTTGTGGGGCCACCCCTCTTGTGGGGATCTCCCTTTTGGGGCAGCTTGCCTTTGAAGCAAGCCCCTTCCCCTTCTTTTTTTTTTTTTTTTTTTTTTTTTTAAATTTCAAAATAATTTTTATTGAATACAAAAAAAGATTAAAAAACATTGAACATAGTGTATCATCTTTGACATACATCTTTGTCTAAACATTCCTTATTATACACATACTTTATACATTTCAGATATTCTTCCTCTATTTACATCCCTTCTAATGACCTTCCTTCTTTTTTTTCCTTCCATTTGTAAAATTTATTCCAGCTTAAATAGTATTCTGTTTCCTCCTGATTTTTTAATTCTTTCGTCAACTTATCCAATTCTGCGCAATACAAAATTTTCCTTATTAACGCATCTCCACGGCACTTCATTTGTTTTCCAATTTTGGGCAAACAAAATTCTTGCCGCCGTTATTACATGAATAATTAAGTATATATCATCTTTGTTTATATTTTTTTCTAATATGCCAAGTAGTAGCATCTCTGGTTTATATTGAGTTTTTTGACCCGTCATTTCTGTTATCCAATTCCAAACCCTCTGCCAATAAACCTGTACCTCTTTGCAAGCCCACCAAACATGGAAAAAAGTACCCTTTTCCCTTTTACACTTCCAACAAAGTGGTGAGTAGCCACTATACATTTTTGCGAGCCTGGCCGGTGGCAGGTGCCATCTAAAAAGCATCTTATAAAGATTTTCCTTGTAATTTGATGCCAATGTAATTTTGCAATTACGTTCCCAGATTTGCTGCCATTGGTCCATGTTTATAGCGTGCCCCAAATCTATTGCCCAGGTAACCATTGTTTCTTTAACTTGTTCTTCAAATAATTTATATTCTAACATATATTTATATATTTTTTTGATTTGTTTTTTCTCCGGGCCTAATAATATTTTATCAAGCCCCGTATCTTGTCTATTAATTCCCCATTCTTTCTTGTCTTTCACGTATCTTGCTTGTATCTGAAGGTAAGACCACCATTCCAAAGCAATCCCCTGTTGTCTCAACTCTTGCCTTTGCTTTAGATATCCTTCCTCTGACAGGATATCTTTGTATATGATAACCTTATCTTGCCTATAAAGGTTGGGGTATATAACTGCTTCTAATGGTGAGAACCAGCCTGGGAGGTTTGTATAGTGTTGGCATTTAACTATATTCCAGCTTTTTATTAGTTCTTGCCGGACTTTATGCCTCAGGAAATATTGATGGTTCCTACTTTTATCTGTCCATAGGTGGGCATGCCAGCCCTGCTGGAGATCGTGCCCCTCTAATAGTAAACATCTTTTATTTTCCAATGTTATCCAATCCCTGATCCACGTCAGGGCCGCCGCTTGGTAGTATAACTCCCAATCCGGGAAGCCTAATCCCCCTCTTTCTTTAGCATCCTGTAGAGACTTTTGCTTTATCGTCGCCTTCCTTCCTTGCCATACAAAATCTAAAGTTAACTTATTCAACTCTTTAAAGAATTTTTTATCTAATTGGATTGGAATATTTTGGAATAGAAAGATAATTTTGGGTAAAATATTCATTTTCACCGCTGAGATTCTTCCTAGAAATGAAAGATGTAGATTTCTCCAGCGGTCTAGGTCAACTTTTATACGTTTAACTAATTTTCCGTAGTTATCCTCTCTAATTGATGAGCAACGTACTGACATAACAATGCCCAAATATTTTATTTTAGTAACTACTTGTATTCCTAATTTTTCCCCAAGATTTTCCTTTTGCGTGTTAGTCATATTTTTTGTTATGATCTTTGTTTTATTTCTATTTATTTTCAAGCCTGCCACCTCTCCATATTCCTCCAATAGTTCAAAAAGCTTCTGACCTGATTGCACGGGATCTTCCAAAATAAATACTAAATCATCGGCATATGCTTGGAGTTTATATTTTTCCTTTTTAATCTCAAGCCCTTTAATTTGCTCTTCTTGCCTTACAGTCCTAGCTAAAATCTCCAATGTATATATAAATAATAATGGCGAGAGAGGACACCCTTGTCTTGTACCTTTCTGAATATTGAATTTATTGGTGGCCTCACCGTTTATTATAATCTGGGCATTCTGTTCGGAATATATTGCAGCTATTACATTTAAAAAATTTTCTCCAACATCCATTAATTTCAGTTGTTGGATCAGAAATAGCCAATTAACATTATCAAATGCCTTCTGTGCGTCCAAAAATAAGAGTGCCATTTGGCAATCGCTATGTGATTCGTAGTATTCCAATATGTCTAAAATTGTCCTTATATTCCGCTTAGACTGCCTATTTGGGAGGAAGCCATTTTGGTCACTATGTATGAAGTCAATTAAATAATTTTTAAATCTCTCTGCCATTATTGATGCGAAGATCTTATAATCGACGTTTAGTAGGGAGATAGGCCTATAATTTTGTATCTGTGTTCTCTCTACATCTTCTTTTGGTATTAATACTATATTTGCCTCTAACCAGGATTTAGGTATTTTTGCCTCAGTTAAAACATCATTGAAAACTTCTAATAGGTGTTCATTAAGTACATTTTGGTGTTCTTTATATAATTCCGCTGGTATTCCATCTGGGCCAGCCGCTTTATTAATTTTTTGTTTACTTATAGCCGTAGTTATTTCAATCATACTTATTTCCTCATTTAACATTATTTTTTTTTTCCTCTGGTATCTTCGGTGTATCTGTCTTTTCCAAATAGTCTATTATCTTTTCTACACTTTGTCCCTCACTCCTCTTATATAAATTTTCATAATATCTTTGAGCAATTCCCCTTTTAATTATCTCATCATGTTGAATCTCTCCTTCCTCATCTTGCAAATTAACAATCTGTTGCTTCTCTTTCTGCCTTCTCAGTTTATACGCCAACCATCTTCCAGGTTTATTCGCGTGTTCAAAATTATTTTGCTTGGCAGCCTTAAGTTGATGTGCTAACTTTTCCGAGTCTTATAGACAAAGTTTGTGTTTAATTAATTCCATTTTACTTTTCAAACTTTTATTATTTAGGTCACCCTGATATTGTGTTTCAGCCTGCTTATATTCTTCTTCCAGTCTTATCCTGTGTTGGTTTTTTTCCTTATTTCTCTTGGCCATATATGAGATTGCAACTCCCCTCATGTATGCTTTAGCTGTATCCCAAGTATTCTGCAAAGATGTATCCCCATTCTTATTCGTTTGAAAGAAAAAGTGCATTTCTTTCTCCATCTTTTCCTTAAACTCTTTTTCTCTAATAATCACTCTTTGAAGAGTCCATCTTGGCCGGCTCCGTTGCCCTTTCCAGCAACAACTTATAGGATTATGGTCCGCCCAAAGACTAGGTTCTATATTAATTCCTTGAATTTCCGAATCTAATTTTTTTGAAAGCCATAACATATCAATCATGGTCCACGAGTTATGTCTATTAGAGTAATATGTATATTCCCTTTTATCTATATTTCTTTCCCTCCAAGCATCTTGCAAATTAAGGTCTGTGCACATCTCAAAAAAAGTTCTGGGAAGTATTTTTTTGTTTCCTTTCCTTGCCCCATTACTTTTATGGTCTTTTGTTCTATCTACTATGGCATTGAAATCTCCAATCATACAAAACCCATCTCCCTCTAAGTCGCTAAGCTTGCTGTGTAGATCCTTAAAAAAAGATACTTGGGCTCCGTTTGGTGCGTAAACTACGACAATTATTATATATTTTTTGTTTAGATTAGCCTCCACTATCAAGATCCTTCCCTCTTTGTCCTTATAGATTTGTTTGGAAGCTATCTCCTGTCTAATATACAATGCAATTCCTCTTTTTTTTTTTTCTCATCTAGTGAGATGTATAGTATTCCTAATTTAGGTTGCTCTAATAGATACTTTTGATCATTTTTTATATGAACCTCTTGTAATATAATGACATCCGCATTTAATTTAATAAATTTACTAAAAACTTTCCGCCGTTTTACTGGTGAATTCAAACCCCTAATATTCGTTGACCATATCCTATACTCCTCTCCCATTAACTTGTTTCTGTCGTGCCTTAGTGCTTCGAGTAATCCTTATTTCCTTCGACTCCTCAAGGCTTCTCCCCTGTTGTCCTACTCCATCTTGTCCTCCTCCCCCTTTTACTTCCTCTATACCCTGCTCTGTCCCTCTTTTATCCATCATTCGTTCACCTTCTCCTTTTTCAACCATCGCATTTCCTTCTCCATGATCTCCCAGCTCTTCCTCTGAGATACAGTATTGGCTATAAAAGTCTTCAGCTTTCTCCAACGTATCCAACCTGAATCTCTTCTCCTGCCAAGTCACGATAATCCCCTCTGGTGTTAACCATCTGAAGTTCACATTACTTTGGTGCAATCTGGACGTCAAAAATTGATAGTTCTTCCGTAGGTCTCTCATTCTTTTAGGTATTTGTTTTAGCACTATAATTTGTTTCCCTCTGTACTCCAGCTGTTCATCACGTGTCTTGTATAATATTTCATCTCTAATTGTCTTTTTTATAAATTTCACGTGAACTTCTCTAGGCAAATTATATCTTCTCCCATAATTTGTCTGCACCCTATATGTCTCGTATATTGCAGCAATCATCTTCTCTTTATTTATCCCAAGAGCTCCCATCAGTAGGTCTGCCATCTTATCCTGAAGGTCTTCCCCTCTCTCCTCAATGACGTTTTGGAATCTGAGATAATAAGCTGCCTTTTCCGCTTCCATTAGCATCACCGCTGTCACTAATTCTGTGTTAGCCAAAGTTAGATTTTTATTTATCTCTTCAACCTTCTTCTCCTCATTATCCATTCTTTGTTCTACTTCCAATAGTTTCTGTTCATTTTTTACGATTTGCTGTTGGAAGGCCTCAAATCTTCCATCCATTGCCTGAATCTTTTCTTTCATTTCTCCTGTATCATTCCTTACCCCTTCTAACTCCTTCTTGATTTCCTCATGATTCTTAAACATGGCTTCCTGCATTGCCTGCATCATTACCTGAAGGTCTTTAAATGAGTTAGAACGCTCCTTTTGAAGCATATCATCTAACAATTTCTGACTCATGGGGCTAGAGCTTTGTATTGTATTTTTTTTTTCCCACCAATCTTAGTCAGATTTGGATTACTTGCCATTTTTTGTAAACTTTTCCACAACTTACTGTTCCTCCAAAATAACCACTTTTCACTTCCCTCTTTTTTTCCTTCCACTTTTTGTCACTATCGTGGTCTGTAAATATAACTCTGTCAATATATTTCACGTTCTAGTACCACAGTGCCAGATGTTAGTTTTAAGCTTCCCCAATTTTTGTTCTAACTTGTAAAGTTATAGTTTAATAGTCCAATCTTCCCTTCAGTCTCTCTTAAGTTTCCCTTCTCTTGGCAAACTTCTTTCAGAAACTGCCAATCATTGTCCCAATCCAGTTCCTTCTGTCAATCACTGTTCCTTCCCAGAGAAGCCACCTTTCATCAGCCGCTCCGCTCCAAGGTCAAAATCAAAAACCAAAAAGTCAAAACTCTCAAACAGATCTTCGGCAACAGTTAAGATAAAAAAAAAGTCACTGTCCCTTTAAGAAAAACTCTGAGTCTCGAAAACTTGCCTCCTGGCGTCCTCCTAATGGGGCCTTTTCCGGCCTCACTTCTTATCACTTTCACTCGCCGCCAGCTCACCGCTACTCCAACATTCTTTTTGCCAGGCTTTTGTTTCTTTGCAACCCCTTTAATTGCGTCTTCCAAGTCTACTCACAAAGATTTCAGGAAAAAAACACTCAAGTCAGATCTGATACACTGTCGTTCCGCTGTTTCTTCGCTAGCTCCGTCCAGCTGTCATGTCATTCAGCGGCCATTACTGGTCGCCTTCTTCCCGGTCCGTTCGGTTCTGGGTTTCACCCACTTCCCGACGTCAGTCGCCACCAACGACAGAGCAGCAGGTCGCCCACACCTTCTGCCGCCCCTACGAGGCTTCTCTCGGCTCGAAAGAGCCCCACGAGCCTGGGATAAGCGATTGGAGATGCTGGAGAGATCGTTCGCACCTCCGCTCACTCTGACAGCTGGCTCCGCCCCCCGCCCCTTCCCCTTCTTAATGGCCTTCTGAAGACCAGACTTAGTTGTTTTCAAAGGCTTTCAGAGACTGATTGATGTCAGTGCCCAACAGGCAGCACTTATGTAAATGATTATATTTAATATATTGATTTTTGCACTGAGATATTGTATATTGCATTATTGCTATAGTACATACCAGCCGGCCAGCTAGAAGTGGCATGTAAGTTTAATAAATATATTAATGTTAATACAGATAGTCCTTAAATTACAGCTGTAATGAAGCCTGCCCATTACAGTTGTAACTCATAACAGTTGTAAATCAGGTCAGTGACTTACAATGCTTGTTGTAGCAGTCTTTAAGCAAATGTGGCAGTCTTAAGGGTCAGTAAGCAAATGCGATGATTATTAAATCATTATTAAATAAACTCCTTGTTTGTGGCGTTGCCAAAAATGGGAAGTGCAGGCAAAACTGTTCTAAAACAGTCACGTGAGCACGGGATTGCTGCAAACAGCTGTAAATGGGGCCATGTTGCCAAGTGCTGGGGGGGGGGGGAGCTGTCAGAACTTCAGATCTGGCTCATAAGTCCCCTTTTTTCAGGTTGGTTGTAACTTTGTACTGTCACTAAGCAACTGATCATAAGTTGAGGACTACCTGCAATTTCCAGTACACACACACACACACACACACACACACACACACACGTATATATGTATATATGTGTGTGTATGTATATGCCTTACACTGTGTTCGGAGTTCTTCCAATTTGAGGAAGGACCCTCCTTTGTTCCGTTGAATAAACACATTTGGCTTATCAAGGGACAAGAAGACTCCATCTCCTTATTTCTACCGAACAACACCTGAATCATACTTAACAAGATTCTTCCATTTCTAAATTTCATGTCTTTCCTAATATTTACCAACTTGGATTTTACCATGTTTTACCATGGGTTTTATGGCAACATGGTAGCTAAAATTGCCAGGGCTCTTGTAATACTTCTAGATTACCTCGATAGAACCTATTATTTTTTAATTGCTGAAAACTTTAAATTACATCAAATCTCACAAAAGGTTATCATTTATATAAGAGTGTGAGTTCTCAAGGAATGAGATACTAAAATCTCAAATTGTACCATTGGATGGGTAAATGAAATGTTTATGTTGTGAGGCATACATACGTGTTATTGTCCAAGGTCAGGACAAAATGAAGCAAAGAAATAAATTCCAGCTTCAGTTAAGTACATTGCTTAAATAAATAAACTATAAATAAATAAATTAGCATGGAGGGATTTAAAGTGGATCCTACTGTGATGTCTGCTGGTGTTTCCTGAGAATCTAATTATTATGCAGACTGATGTTTGTACACTGAACTAAAGGGGGTGCGAACTGGAAGGTATGTGCCAGAACGGCATTGTCTCAGTATGCCACATGCTTCTTCCCTTGGAAAAATCAGCTGTGACAGGCCACTTTCGTGGGTGAAGGGCTCAAAAGTCATTGGGGAGGCCTGGGGTTGGATGAAAGGTATTTGATGTCAATAGTATTTGACATATGCAGGTTTGATACGTTCCTGCTTCTAAGCAGAATGCAGCATAGAAGATCAAGATAAAAGAAGAGAGCACAGAGGCTAACTCCTTCAGATAATTGCTCTTTGTTATTGCAAGGTGACCTTTTCTTTTCACTCACACACAGGCATCACATTGGAGAGAGCATGCAACACAGCTGATTTCCTTCCTGCTTCCTTAGATATCCAAGCTGTTTCAAAACATCACACTTTATAAGGAGGAAGCAATTATGATTGATTGATTTTTGTTGTTCAGTCACTAAGTCGCATCCAACTCTTTCCGACCCCATGGACTGTAGCAAGTCAGGCCCCTCTGCCCTCCACTGTCTCCCGGCATTTGCCCAAATTCATGTTCATTGATTCAATGACACTAATCATCTCATCCTCTGCTGTCCCCTTCTCCCTTTTCGCCTTTCGTCTTTCCCAACATCAGGGTCTTTTCCAGTGAGTCCTCTCTTCTCATTTGGTGGTCAAAGTATTTGAGCTTCAGTTTCAGTATCTGTCCTTCCAAAGTACAGTAAGGATTGATTTCCTTTAGGATTGACTGATTTAATTGGACTATGTGCCATCAAACTGTTTTTAGTTCCTAGTGGCCAAAGTACAAAGGGTCCACATGGTGATGAATGATGGGCTAAGCATGATATATTTGGGGAGAGTATGTAAGATGGCATCTAGAGCTACATACAGAAATTTGATCCTTTCCTCATCTTTAGTTTTCATCATTGTTAGAACCCCCAACAACCTCAGTGTTCCCCTTTGATCATATAATACAGATGTTTCCCACTCTTATTTTAAACCATCTATGTCAATCCTTCAATTTTTGAAAAATAACCAGGTTTTAAAGAATGTAAATGTTATTCCAAACTGCTAAGAAAATGTGTTTCTGTGATCAACCTGACCTTAATTGATCCTTGGTAATTCCCTGAGGGGATACCAATAGCAGTAGTATGACAAGTGAGATCTATCTTTGTTCTATATGCAGTTGGCAGCTGCAAACTATTCTCCATTGCCAGTATATACCCGTAAAGCCAGCCAAGATAGCAATAGGAGGCAAGATAGACTATCATGATCTCTTGATGCAGCAAGGTTTGAGATTCCCAAAGATCTCTAATAAAGAAAGGCTCAATAGTTTTGCAAGACCAGATTAAGTTGTGATATCCAGACTTACCCCAAAATACTTTGCTGCCTGAAGCAAAGTTCAAGGTGGCTGTAGTGGAATCTGCAAATAGAGTAGGGTTGACTTAAGAGACTGGCTAGCTTGAAATCCCTGCAGAGGAAGAAGCAATGGCAACTTGACTCCCTACTCTAAATCCCTGGAGTCCTTATCTGGTTGTTTCCAAGAGAGTGCAGTCTCTCAAAGATGCTTTTTCATGAGGCAACTGGACTTTCTTGTTTTTCTTTGAAGACGTTTCGCTTCTCATCCAAGAAGCTTCTTCAGCTCTGACTAGTTGGTGGAGAATGGAAAGATTTATATTCCTTGCAGACAGCTGTTCATTTGCATTCTTTTAGTGAGTCGTTAAAGCTACCTGGAGGCTTATCTGTGTCTTCAGGGTCACCTGAATAATGCAAATGGGTGTGGAGCCTTCTTGGAACTGTTGAAAGGACTGTGTTGTAGACTGGAGATAGATGATGTCAGATCCCTCCCCCTCTTTTGAGAGACGGCTGTTCAATTTTGACATAGATGGCCTCTTTGACCCCTCTTTCAAACCAGCGGTGGACAGTCAGTCTGGTGAGATTCTTGTACATAGGCAAGAAGCAATAATGAAACTTCTAAGATCACCTCACTGTGTCAGTCTGGTTTCTTGCACTCTTGACAAAGGCGGCCTCACATGCCATCATGGAAGTCAACTTTGTAATGGTTGAATCTCTTTTCTACACCTCAGTGGAACTTGCTTTTTCATCGCGTCCTATCTCAGCAGGTTAGATCAAGTGGTTGAACAGGCAACGGTGTTGGTCATATATCTCTTTCCTTCAGCCCTTGCTGCTTGCAGCTTTCCAGCATGTGGGAGGAATCTGTTTCTCTGATCAGTCTTACTTGACAATTGACTCCATTTCAATACACGCCAGCAAGCTGTTTCTTCAACAGCATGACCTGAGCCTTTCATAATATTCATTTCTTAAGGTATGATTACTCAGCAAAATTAACCAGCTGCAGCAGTAGTGAGTCAGGATGCCATTTAAGTTACTTCACATCTCCAATGAGCCCTTCTCTGAGAGAAAGATGGGCAGTTTAGAAATATGAATAGATAGATAGATAGATAGATAGATAGATAGATAGATAGATAGATAGATAGATAGATAGATAGATAGATAGATAGATAGATAGATAGATAGATAGATAGATAGATAGATAGATAGATAACTGCAATATCTTAACAATGCCTGTTCCAGCTTGTTACTTATGATCAGTTGAGAATCTACTTCTATTCCCAGTTGTATTTCCTATCCTTGGAACAAATCTGGATGTATTTTTTTCACAATTTTGTCTTCAGTTTCAAGATATTAACCTTATGGCATTTCTTGGGCATTAAGAAGATAATTGTCAAAAAAGAGAATCTGCATCTAACAAAAAAGTGGACAAAAGAGAACCATTTTGCACAAATGCTATTATTTATGCATAAAGCACCTTTGGAAATCATTGCTGTAATTTAAATAGAAGCAGACTGCATCTCAGAGGAAAAGACTATGCTTTGCATGCAAAGCCAACCTAAGATACTTTCTTCTGAGGATAGTTTAGCGCAAATTTCCTAGTCTAAACACAGAAACTGACTGATATACCAGCTAAGTCTTTTTTTTTTTGCAGACAGTGATGGAATGGAGTCATTTAGCACATCTCAGAAGCAAATTAATACAGGAGACCAAAGTCAGGTTAATATCTTCTATATTTCTTTCCCCTCGAGTTAGGACCATAATGCAGCCTGCTCATCATAGTCATAACTCTTGACAGTCATAAAATGGGTTGCTCACATGACAAACTCAATTTTATGACCTTTTTTTTTGCAGCAATCATTAAGCAAATCACTGCAGTTGTTAAATGAATCTGCGGTTGTTAACTGAACACTGCAGTCATTAAGTGAATCAATGATTTGCTATTGCCTGGTTTTGCCAAAAACAGAAGTAAATGCCGGTTTTGCTAAAAATATCATAAAAAACAGTCGTGGGATACAGCAAGACTCTGCAAACAGCCATAATTGCAATCCGGTTGCTGAGTGCCTGAAGCGCAGTCAGGTGACCATGAGGGAGGACTGTTGGAACTTCAGATCTGGGTCATATGTACGTCAGAACTTTGAACATGTACCGTGTTTCCCCAAAAGTAAGGCTTACACCAACAATAAGCCCTAGCTTGATTTTTGGGGGTGGCCTAATATAAGTCCTATCCCAAAAATAAGCCCTAGTTTTGGGGTGAGGTACACACCTAAAACTCAAGCTAGGGCGGGGGTGGGGGTGTGGAGCTGCCCCACCCTCCCTGCCCCCACTTACCTTGCAGCCAGGCCTCTCCTTGCTGGCCCACTTCTTCTTCTGAGGCCTCTTCTGCAGCCAGACCTGCATTTCTCAGTCAAAGGGCTTTCCGGAAGGTCTGTGCAGCCAAGAACCGAGCTATAGATTCAACCCATAGCTTGGTACTTGGCTGCTTAGGCCTTCTGGAAAGGCCTGACTGCAAAATGCAGGCCCAAATGCAGCTGCAGAACTTTGACCCCAGAAGAAGTGGACTGGCTGGGTGGGGCTGTCGGTGCTGGAGGTGAGGTAAGGCCTACCCCGAAAATAAGACCTGGTGCCTCTTTTGGAGGCAATTTGTTTTAAAAAAATAAGACCCGATCTTATTTTCGGCGAAACACGGTACATGAGATATTTTCCCCACTTACACATTGCCACTTCACTCTGGTTACATTTGTATAAGGCATAGTTTAGGCTAGCACAAAGTCACACATGTAGTTAGCGGTTGGGTGTGTTAATTGAGATATCTGAGTTGAGTTAAGCAATATTTCCAGTGGTGGGATTCAGCCGGTTCGCACCACTTTGGCAGAACCGGTAGCTAATTTTTTGTTGCCCAGGCCCAGAATGTACTTCCAGAAGCGGCATCCACACAAAGAAACGGTTGTCCACATGTTTGAAGCCCACCACTGAATATTTCTTTCACTGGTTGTTAGAGTTATGGCTGTTCTTTTCCCTCAGAGCTTAGTTTATATTCATAGCAACCATTCTGTGAGAGATAGGTTGAGAAATAGCAACTGACCATGGTTGAGAATGGGCTTGAATTTATTTATTCATTCATGTGAGTTGTGCAGTCTTATAAATTTAATTTAAATTTAATAAATAGATGTTCACCCCAGGGATTTGGTTCACACCAAATTCCAAACCACAGTAGCTAAGTTCACATGTTATAGTACAGGTAATCCTCGACTTACGACCGCAATTGAACCCAAAATTTCTGTTGCTAAGCAAAGCAGTTAAGTGAGTTTTGCCCCATTTTAACAACTTTCCTTGCCACCATTGTTAAATAAATTACTGCAGTTGTTAAGTGAATCACACAGTGGTTGAGTGAATCCAGCTTGCCCCATTGACTTTGATGTCAGGAGCCAACTGGGAAGGTTAAAAATGGTGATCACACATGATCCCAGGACAATGCAACTGTCCTAAACACATGCCAGTTGCCAAGTGCCTGAATTTTGATCACCTGACTGTAGGGATGCTGCAACGGCCATAAGTGTGAAAATCAGTCATAAGTCACTTTTTTCAGTGTTGTTGTAACTTCAAACAGTCACTAATCGAATGGCTGTAAGTCAAGGACTACCTGTATACAAACCCAGGCAGAATAATAAAGGGTGATTTTATTTCCAGAGGCAAGCTGTTCTCTTCAGTGGTGGGATTCAAATATGTGACTAACCGGTTCTCTGTGTGGATACCACTTCCGGAAGTCTATTCTGGGCCTGGGCAACAAAAAATTAGCTACCGGTTCTGCCAAACTGGTGCAAACCAGCTGAATCCCACCTGTTGCATAGCTTTCCATCATAATACAGTTGTACATAATTAAGTATAGAAATTCAGATCTGAATTTGAAGGTCTTATAAGAAATAAACTTTTTTTCTATACAGACACATTTATTCAGGCATAAACATATTTTCACATCCTTTTGTTCACTGACTCATCAGATTCGTAATCCCAGAAGAGTTGTTGAAGGCAACTGGTGCAGTTGCAAATTTATGTAAAGATCATTTTATTCTTGCTGTTGTTGTGTTGTTGGTTTGCTGGGGAAGTTGCCATTTCAAGTAGGAGAGAGCTATTTGCAAACATCCACCTACATCTGTTCACAGCGCTTCACAGTCATTTCCCCCCATTTCTTCCTATTAAAGATCAACTTGTTTGGACAACCTGAAAGGACACGATTGGATAATCCTATCCAATAGGTAATCATAACAGAATAGAATAAAAGAGTTGGGAGGGACCTTGGAGATGCATATGGCACCTAGGTGTCCATTCTCAATTCTATACTGGTTGCTCTTACCCAACAAGCCAATTATGTACCATTAGTTCTAAGGAATATCAGTTGGTTGTCTTGGCAATAGCAACCTCATCAAAGAGAATGTGTTGCTTTGATAAAGGACAAACCTAATTGCCGAAAAGGAATGGAACATTTTGAAGGAAACATAAATATTTTAAAAAATGAGTGTATGCTTTTCAAAAAAGTGTTAAATATGGCCTCTGTGGTATTGTGATCCCCATGACCAATAGACTAATCTTGCTGAGTACATCAAATATTCTTTTTATAGTCATAGCAAGATCACAGTAAGGATAATTATAATTAATGCTCGGTTTCAGCCCAGGCTGGTTTTAGAGATAGAGAGCTACTTATTGTTCATAGATAAGTGGATGAACTAGATCTATCATTTCTCTCTCTTTCTACCTTTCTATCTAATCTATATCTATCTGTCTGTCTGTCTGTCTGTCTGTCTATCTATCTATCTATCTATCTATCTATCTATCTATCTATCTATCTATCTATCTATCTATCTATCTATCTATCTATCTATCTATCTATCTATCTATCTATCTATCTATCTATCTATCTATCATTATCTGTTTCAGAGTTCCCCAATGTTTCCAGCTTTGTGGACCGGCGGGGGGAGGGGATGGTTCGTACAAGCGGCCAGCAAGCATGTGCAGCTCCATTTCCGTGAGCGGCTTGCTGCCGCTCAGCAAATGGAGCATGTGCACACGTGCTCGCTCACTGCTCGCACAAGTGAGGATGCACATGTGCACTCGCTCACTAGCCATTTCCATGGCCCAGTTGCAAACCCCTCACGGCCCACTAGTTGGGGACCCCTGATCTATCTATCTATCTATCTATCTATCTATCTATCTATCTATCTATCTATCTATCTATCTATCTATCTATCTATCTATCTATCTATCTATCTATCTATCTATCTATCTATCTATCTATCATCTATATTTCTACCTATCTAATCGCTATATGCACATCACTCTCACAAACTGATTTATTTATAAAATACTGCTTTTTAATACTCTCCATATCTGATATATTTTCCACATTATCTCCTCTTGTTAGCAACATCTCTGAAATTACTTTTGTCTCACTGGAAGTTTGGAATGATCCCCCAAAGAGGGCTACCTCGTCTGAGCCTCAATAATCTACATGCTCACTAGATGGCAATAAAGAGATATGGATTAACCTTTGCTGCCATCTCTTAGTCACTCAGAATTTTGCAGCCCAATGGTAGTAATTTTATGTTGGTCTAAAGTGCAGCATCACTGAAGCCTTTTCTGCATTGTTAGCTTGTTAAAAATTATGTAGGCCATTGAGAAGAAGTTTGCAGAAAAGGGGAACCAAAGGGCATTCTTTCCCCCTTAACTTTTTTGGGTTAAATGGTATGGCCTAATTGAGCTTAAACGTACAGCCTTCCAAGTCTTTGGATAGCCCGTCTAAGACTGGAGCTAGCTATGGGTCTGGCAGGCTACATGAGCAAAACTTCAATCTGTAGTCAAGAACTGACCCCACCAAGAAGAAACATTATGAAGCTCAAAGTGTTTTGCTGCTTGTGCCAGAACTAGGAACAAACATAAAAATCAAACGAAGGAAAAGAAATCCCTACAGCTTCTTATTTTACTGCTTCATTTTACTGAGTTTGAAAACAATGCAGTGCCTCAGAATAGGACATTGAGTAATGCTCTGCCTGAGAAACTGGCCTGTTTTAGAGGCTCCGAGTTTCTTGTCAAAAGTGTATATTTCAAAAGAGCATTGGAGAGATGAGAAATAGACTTGGTTTATTGCTGTTGGTAGGCATTTCTTTCTCTTTTTTGAAGACACAAACCACAGAAGGTCAGAAGGTCATTTATTTTTGTCACCAGTCAAAAATATGACCATGTAGCAAGTCCATGTAATCCGGTAAAACAAAATGATAACTCCTCTTATAAAATAATAGGGTCTGTAGAGATCTGAAAAGTCCCTCTCTGCAGCCTTAATTGATGGCAGGAAAGGGGTGAAAGGAAGCTGGCAAGGCTGCGCTGGAGAGATGTCCCTTTTTTTAGCCAAATTGAGCTTCTTCCCTTGCAGGCAGAAGCTGAAGAACCTCAGTTATGTCATCAGAGCAGGTCACCCGATACAGGACAGGGTCCCACTGATCAGAATAATCTGGAGAGCCTTAAATACAGCAGGACTGGTTTACTTATTTTTAAGGGAAATTAAGGAATTCAAGAATTCAAATGAAGGATTCAAGAATCTCTGTAGTAAGACTGCCAAGTTTGGGTTAGCCAAGCTTGGATGACCACTAGATGGCAGTAAAGAAATACAGACACACTGTTTGCTACCATCTAAGGGTTGTTTGGAATTCTGCAGCCCTGGTAGGTAATTTTATTAAATGCCATTGAACGTTCTTCCCACTCTTCAAAAATCAGTAAATTAGCTGCAGGCCACAGTAATATCAAAAATGTCATACACAGCATGATATTATTGGACAAGTGGCAGAAGTATATAATAGATGTCATTTGCATAATGACATCAGGAAGCACATAATGCCAGTTCCCTCCTTTGCAAATCTGTGCAATGTTCATGTTTCAAATAATTAGCCTTCTCTTTAAGAAATGTACCACTACTCCTAGCTCACTCCTTTTACGCATTGTTCATTGTGGCTATTTTCAAACTTGTTATCCTGAATACTTTCAGCATTAGTTAGTTAATTAATTATAGTGAAGGATCCTGGATCCTATTTTTTTCATATAGTTATATGGACTGCCAGCCTAAGACATTTTGGGATTCACATTTAGATCAATGAGTTGGGAACCCTTAATGGGAGGTTTGCAGTGCAATGGGGAATGAAGATGGGGATTGGGGAATAACAGAGTTAGCACAACCCCTTGCTCGAGCCGGAGACCATTCCAGACAAATGGCTGACCAATCTCTTCTTAAAAACTTCCAGCAATGGAACACCCATAACTTCTGGAGGCAATCTGTTTCACTGATTAATTGTTCTCACTGTCAGAAAACTTCTCCTTAGTTCTAGGCTGGATCTCTTCTTGATAAATTTCCATTACTGCCCTTAGGTGCTTGGGAGAATAGTGGACTTGCTCTTTTCTGTGACAGCCCCTCCTACTTCTCTTCTGCTGAAATAAATCTTCGCTGTCTTTGATTCAGAATAGGGACAGTATTGATTAAATCCTTACAGTGCAGTTGGTTTCTTTATCTAGGCTGCTTCTGGTGCCTTGTATCTGACATACCTTTCTCTAACATGCTAATCCCAGAAGAACCCACAGCATCTTTGTCCAGTGCTCTCTCTCTCTCTCTCTCTTTATCTTTCACAGAATTTTCTTCCACCTCAAGCAGTAGACGAGAAGGTTAGCACAGATTCCAAAATGTCTAGAAGGCAGCAGGCTTCAGCTTATCTATTATCTTCTCTGTCATATCTTATTTTGACCCTTTTGGATGTCAAAAAGTCCAGAAGTGACAAAAACAGCCCAAGAGGTATTTTTTAGATACTAATTTTCTTCTTCCAAGGTTGAAGCTCTCTCAGTCCTGGAGGGAGAAGTCCAAGCAATCTCTGTCCTTTGGGTCTTTGTACTCTTATGATATATCCTTTCTAAATCAGTAGGAGTTGGAAAGCAATTACACCAAAGAGCATGGGACTGTGCCCGTCTCTTTGGAGGATAATTCTCCAAAGCCTGAACAGAATTAAGACCACATTTGTACAGAAAAAGAAGTCAGCAAAAGAAGAATTGAGTCATAAAACATAGAGATCCAGAAAATATTTTCTTCAGGCATGTCTATGGGTGAGACAATTGGGCCAACTTCTCCATTCTAACTATCCTGAATATGTGACCTATAGAATTGTTGCAATTAAGAGGTTTGGAAATAATTTTAAAAGCCTCACTCTTCTTGTGTTTCTTTGCCTTACTTTAATGTACACTTAAAGAACCCAGCTGGTTCTAACTGGAAAGTATAAAATCCAATTATTTTTCCTTTCCATAAGATAGTTTCCTAGCCTTTACCGGAGAGATAGTAAATATGTCCAAATATTTGTTCTTCGTGCTGCAGTTACTGTCAGACACCACATACAGAGATACCTGTTTTTAAAAGAAAAATGTCGTAGCAGCTGTTAAAAGCTTCAGTAACTCTGAGCAGCCTAGAAAACTATGGGATATAAAAGGGAAAATGCGGGTTAGTCTTCCTGTTTGGATACGTTTGCACCCTGAAATGTCAAAGAAGAAAACTATTAATGTAGGCACACAAGAGCATAGGCAGAGCCTACTAGATGCTCAGGTTGAAGCCCACAGAAAGATAAAGCCTCTATGAATGTGTCTGCTTTCCCTTCCTAGCATACTGATGGACAGATTCCTGCCATCTCATAGAGATCAGTTGGATGCCTTGTAATCACACAAATAAAAAAGTGACGGCTAATTGTGCATTAGTTCAAAACTAGTTAATTCTAAATTAACTAGGTAGCAATAGCACTTAGACCAGGGGTCTTCAAACTCGACCCTTTTATGACTCATGGACTTCACGCTGGCTGAGGAATTCTGGGAGTTGAAGTCCATGAGTCATAAAAGGGGTGAGTTTGAAGACCCCTGACTTAGACTTATGTACTGCTTCATAGTGCTTTACAACCCTCTCTAAGCAGTTTACAGAGTCAGCATATTGTCCCCAACAATCAGCATATTGTCCCCAAACATTGTACTGACCTCAGAAGGATGAAAGACTGAGTCAATCTTGGTCAGGATCATACTCCTGGCTGTGGGCAGTTTGCCTGCAATACTGCATTGTAACCACTGCATCAATACGGCTCTAAATTAACTAGGTAACCCTTCTGTATGCTAGTCTCTGATGGCAAGAAGTGTTGTTCAAGCTTTCCTAACTTCCTAATTTTCTGGTTATGTTGGAAATTATATCTCTTAATTCCTAACCAGCCTAAAGATTGCTATCTTAATTTATGTACTCTATGCCATTGCATTTGAAGATGAAGTGAATGCATCTCTTCATTTTTTCTGAGGAAGTGTCCTAAGCTGAAAGTTAGATAGTTTCGAACTCTTATTCCCTTATCCATCCAAATAAAGGACAGCTTAAAGCCTAAACATCTCACTCAAAAGAAGCCTTTCTAATATAAAAACCAACTCCCAGAGCTTTGCCCATGACAATTCAGTTGATACTTTACGATGAGAAACAGCTGAACCAAAAAGGATGATAAAATGAGGGAGAACAGAGAAAAGCAGAAGAATAAATCAGACAGAAGTACAAGTCCAATCAGACCTCCCTAACAAAAAACAAAACAAAACAAAAAAAACCCAACAACCCTCAGGCCCTTTTCTATATACAACAAATCAGCAGTCACAAAAACATGTTGGATCAAATCTGGAACTGACAATTGACAACAACAAGTAAATAAACAAAGCTGGCTCTATTCTTTGTCTATAACAGCAACTTGATGTACCATTTTCGTAAAATGCATTATGGTGGAGTTTTTTTTAATTTCTTGAAATTTATGCCTCTCTCCCACCCAAACAGGAGAGGCTTACGTTTTTCAAAAGAACATTAAAACAGTACAGATAGTCCTCGAGGTACGGCCATATTTGAGGCCAAAATATCTGTTGCTAAGTAAGACATTTGTTAAGTGAGTTTTGCCCCATTTTACGAACTTTCTTGCCACAGTTGTTAAGTCAGTCACTGCAGTTGTTACATTAGTAAGGCGGTTGTTAAGTGAATCTGGCTTCCCCATTGACTTTGCTTGACAGAAGGTCGCAAAAGGGGATCATATGACCACGGGACACTGCAACCGTCATAAATGTGGATCAGTTGTCAAGAGTCTGAATTTTTAATCACATGACCCTGGAGATGCTGCAACGGTCACAAGTGTGAAAAACAATCATAAGTCACTTTTTCACTGCCATTGTAACTTCGAATGGTCAGTAAACAAACAGTTGTAAGTCAAGGACTACTTGCAATCTGTAGTAACAAAACTAACTAGTTACCCAGAAGAGTTCCCCTTCTATGAAATGTACCGTTATCCCATGAAGATATTGGCCAGGAAGGCTACAGAGAAGCAAAGGGGCTTTCAAATGTCACCCAATCATATGGTCCACTTTTTCACTGTGTGTGTGTGTGTGTCAAAAAAATCAAGATGGCGTGATCATGCATCCTTAAAAGCCTCAGACTGTTTTTGTGCATCACAAAATACGTTTTAAAAGGTGAGGTTTGGAGTATATGGCCGTGGCTACCATTCTGGCCGTTTTTGAGTCTCCCTGTGGAAACTCCTCCTGGTTCCTCTTCTCTTTGAACAGTGAGAGAGTCTGAATGGATTTCCAGGAAAAAATTGCAGACCACAGGAACCATTTGTGCTTCAGTTTGAGATCCAGAAAGCACAGACTCATCCCCAACAGCCTGTGCCTGTTTTCAACAGTGAAGGGACACAGGGCAGAAAACATCCTGCAGCCAAGAAGGCTCCACACACATTTACACTACTCAGGTGACCCCGAGGACACAGGTAAACTCCCAAATGGTTTCAACCACTCTCTAAAGCAGGGGTGTCAAACTCGCAACGTCACCTGACGTGTCGCGACTTTTTTTCCATGGCCGGCAATGGGGTGGGCGCAGTTTCGGCATGATGCATCCGGCCCGCAGGCCGGCAGTTCGACACCCCTGCTCTAAAGGAATGAAAATGACCATCTGTCTGCAAGCAGTATAAATCCTTCCACCCCCACCCCCACCATCTAGTCAGAGCTGAAGAAGCTTCTTGGATGAGAAGCGAAACGTCTTCAAAAGAAACACAAGAAAGTCCAGTTGCCTCCTGTAAAAAAAAAAAAAGCATCTTTAGGTTCCTCTTCTCTGTATCTTCTTGCAAGTGAAGGAGGTGCGTATCTGAATTTTCTGCCTGAGGTACAGAATAGGAGGAAGAACAAGCGCTAGGTATGTTTGCCACCTTGAGTCATTTATAAAAATAATAAAGACGGAGTATAAATAAATAAAATAAAAAACTTCTTTAATTTGTCATTTTTTAAAAAAAAGAAAGTAAAAAAAAAATATCACGTGTCTTTGAGTTTCTATTTGCAGAAAAGTTTGCCGAGCAGCCTTTCTCCTCCTTTCAGTAATTCTCCCTCCACCCTATCAGTGTTGCTTGATAGGTCTCTCCCAAATGATAATCTTTCCATCCAGGTCATGCATAAAATATCAAATTTATTATAGCAGCAACCTTTCAGCCAAAGTGTCATTCATCTCAAACATTCTGTAAATGAACAAGAGGTTTAGTTACAAGTATTTCCCAAAGAGATGGCAGAGCTAACAGTAATAGGAAATGCAATGCATTTCTTTCTGACAACCATCTCCCAAGCAAGCCATCATTATGGCAGGCTGCTGAGAAATGGCATCCCTACCCTGCCTCTGATCCAGTTCCATGCTGAAGTGAATAGGTTGGAACTTGATTAGCACTTGGGCAGCTATTCACATATATCTTTAGTGCATTGCTGTTAAGAATGGGTCGGTTCCCTTTCCTTGATCAGAAATCAAGGAAAGGCTACAAATGGAGCAGATGATGGATTGCAGAACCATTTCCTCCTTTAAAAAAATATTGATTCGTGATGGTTCTCAAATGGATTGGATTCTTGGCCCTTTTCTGCTTAGACTGTACATTGGCCCAACCCTTGGTCTTGGTACTTTGTTCCCTGCTAATCTTTTTTTTTTTTCCCTGAAAACTCTGTTTATGCTAGTCCCAGAAACTTTGTACACTGCAAAGAATGTTGAAGCACATTCCAGAACAGGGAAGGAGTACTTACAGCTCTCTGCTATTGATGATCCACAACTCCCAGTATACCTCACCATACGCCATATTGGCTGGAGCTGCCACTGCTGCTGCTCCTGAGAATAGTAATTCAGCCTCTTCTGGAGAGCACAGATTTCTCAATAATTTTATTTATTCAATTTATTCATAGGTCTCCCATCTTGCTGTCCAAAGAGACTCTGGGCGGCTTACAATATAGTAAAAATAGAGACATAAAAACAATTATAAGCATAAAAACAGATTAAAATTTCAAAAGATTAAATACAGTCTGATAAACCACTAACTCAGGGGGAAGCAGAGGTGGGGCCTTCTCTGTCACTGTACCAACTGCCTATAGCTTCTCCCTTGGGGTCCCATAACAACTAGCAGCAAAATGTTTGCCCCCACTCTCCTGGTCCTCAGGAAGGGCTTTAAAACCTGACTCTGGGTGCTGTGATAAAAAAGGCTCTCCTCCTAGTCTGCTTTGACAGAGGGAGAGGATCAAGATCATGTGAAGTGTTAGTACAACTTTATAATGCCTTGGTAAGACCCCACTTGGAATATTGCATCCAGTTTTGGTCACCACGATGTAAAAAAGATGTTGAGACTCTAAAAGAATGCAGAGAAGAGCAATGAAGATTATTAGAGGGCTGGAGGCTAAAACATATAAAGAACTGTTGCTGGAATTTGATATGTCTCGTCTAGTGCAAAGAAGGTCTAGTGGTGACATGATAGCAGTGTTCCAATATTTGAGGGGCTGCCACAAAGAAAAGGGGTCAACCTATTCTCCAAAGCACCTGAAGGCAGGATAAAAAGCAATGGATGGAAACTAATCAAGGAGAGAAGCAACCTAGAACTAAGGAGAAATTTCCTGACTGTTAGAACAATTTATCAGTAGCCTTCAGAAGTTGTGGGTGCTCCATCATTGGAGATTTTTAAGAAGAGACTGGGCAGCCATTTGTCTGAAATGATATAGGGTTTCCTGCTTGAGCAGGGGGTTGGACTACAAGACCTTCAAGGTCCTTTCTAACTCTGTTATTCTGTTATTTCCCGCCAGCCAATAAGTAAGTAAGCAAGCAAGCAAGCAAACAAACAAACAAACAAACAAACAAACAAACAAACAAATAATTGTAGCTGACTAACATGTGTTATTTTCCTCAACAATCCAACTATGGAAGATTTGTGCCATTACAACTTCTAATCCAGGGATGGGAATATTGTTTTTCTACTCAGAACATTCTTTTTGGAACAATGTGTCAGCAGATAGGATCAATATTACTATGGAAGAATCATTCTACAATATTCTCTTCTTTTTTCTTTTAAGATCATCACTGTTGGAAAGGTAGTTTGGCCATATAGAAACGAAAGGTTAGCAGAACCTGGCAGAAATGGAAAATAACCTCTTGGAGGATTCCTCAGCAAGTAATGTTGTCTAGTTAACCTGACATTTATTGAACTTAATACTGTAAGTTGAAATTGAATAGTCAGCTTAAATGCATACAGTCCATCTGAACACACTGGAAACATAACAGCTTGCTAGGACAGACAAAAGAAGAATGTGCCAATACCAGGGAAAGGGAGTAGGAATTATCTTAATTTAAGATCATTACCAGCCTAAACTCAATCACTCCCTCTCTCTCCCACACATACATTCCCTCACAAGTACACACAGAGCCTATTACTGCTACATTACTATCAATATCGCTACACCAAGAGATCCATATTTAGGGATGATGGAAAAGAGATTCAAGACCTTTAATCTTGTTCTTGCATGTTTCTGTCTGATATTTTTAGATGGGATTATGCTTTCAAAGGCCAAAGATTTTGGAAAAAAGGAGGAGGAGGAACTAAAATTCAAACTTGGTAGCTTAAATTCATTTCCCCCCACAATATTTCAGACTGATAAAAAGAAATTGATAAGTACTCCTAGATTAATTAAATAGATTCCTGACTGTAGTATAAGTCATTATGTAGCAGCCATTTCCAAAAGTGATAATGCTCAGGAGTAAACAGGAGTTTCAGGAAGTTAGAAATATTCGATATAGCATCTATACGAGGATATCCGATATTCATGATGTTCTTTTCACTTTCCTTAAGAATCTAAGGCAGTGGTGGCGAACCTATGGCATGCGTGCCAGAGGCAGCACTCAGAGCCCTCGCTGTGGGCACGCGCGCCATGCCCCGGAGATGGCAACCGTCCCTCTTCAACCAGCTGCCCGCTAACTCGCCGAGGCCCACGTGGCCGGATGCATCCCAGCACCCATGCACTCGCTGGCCTCTGTGTGCGGGGGGCGATGGTGTCAGGCAGCAGCTGCCCCGGCCCCTGCCTCGCCTTGCCCTGTGACAATGGCACCTCCGCCCTGCCTTGCCTTGCCTCACCTCATCCCACAGGACGAGTCTCCTTCCCACTGCCCCACCTGCCAGAGACCCCCTGGATCTCCCCCAGCCCTGCCTGGCCCCCACAGGTGTCCCTCTCCACAAGCAACATCGAGGTGATCACACCCACCTTGGCCACACCCACCCAGTCTGCCATGACCACCACAGCCACGCCCACCCAATGGGCCACGCCCACCTGGCACCCAGTGATAAATAAGTGGGTTTTGGGTTGCAGTTTGGGCACTCGGTCTCTAAAAGGTTCGCCATCACTGATCTAAGGATTTCGTACTATTATCCTGCTGCCTAGCAGTGTTGTGGCAAATATGTCATCTTAATGTAATAAAAATGGATGAAAAAGAAAATGGGTAGTCCTTGACTTATGAACCCCAACGTTTTGATGCTAAGTGAAACATTTGTTAAGTGAATTTTATAACTTTTCTTGCCACAGTTGTTAAGTGAATCACTGCAGTTGTTAAGTTAGTAACACGGCTGTTAAGTGAATCTGGCTTCCCCGTTGATTTTGCTTGTCAGAAGGTTGCAAAAGGTGATCACAGGACACCAGGACACTGCAACAGTCATAAATGTGAATCAGCTGCCAAGCATTCGGATTTTGGTCACATGACCACGAGGATGCTGCAAGTGTGAAAAACAGTCACAAGTCACTTGTTTTCAGTGCCACTGTAACTTTGAGCGGTCACTAAATGAACTGTTGTAAGTGAAGGACTACCTATATATTTTTAGTGAACATTAAATATTTGTAGTTATACAGGACTCATATTAACTCATTTCCTTCCTTGCAAAGAACTTTTACAATACCTTGAAAGATATTTGTTGCTTCTTCATAATCTTTACTTTGCTAATGTACAGCTTCTTTTGCTTGCTCCCTCCTATTGTTAAGCTATTGTTTCCTGTCTTTCTGGGGCATTGCAACTGCTTCAGGATTCTTGAACAAATTTCATCCTATTACAGTTGCAGGCTAAAACACCAGTCAGTCTGTTACACAGCACATCACAGTCAGCAAAGAAGAACAGAAAACCTCCAATGTATGTTGTTCCTTTGATACACATGCTATTTCATGCATATTTTCTCTCCCTTTGCCAGGTTTCCTCTACTGAGGGCAAGACTACAGAGACATTTTAAAGATTTGCTTCCTTTTCCATAGAGATTCTTAGGATAATTTGCTCTTCATTTTTCCAGAATTACAAAGAACTATTGGTTGGCTGTTGAGGAAAATCTATTTTTGTTGAGGAAAATGTACTTTTAAGGTGGATATACATGATTTTTAGGATGGCAACTCCCCTGTATTTTTTTTTTTAGACATCCAATTCTTACCCCAAGGATGGCAGCTCGCTCTCAGAGTAAACCTAGATTATACATCTGAAGCTGAGCTGTTTTCTCTCAAAAGTGTTTGTCAACGCTGCTAACATTGGATGTTCTTGCTTTGACAACAGATGGAAATGTAGCCATCTTTTCTCTTTCGCTTTTAGAGTTAGATGATGCTGGGAGGGGGGATGTGGATGAGAGTCCAGTTAGTCATAACAATAATAACTCAGCCGTGGGAATCAAGGTTATTGCGCCCAGAGCTGATAAACATTTGGCGGGCTGGAGAGCTGGGGAGAAAGATCCCACTTCAAGCTAATTGGGGAATGTGATTTATGACGGTTATTTGGAGGAGGGAATTGAGCTTTGCTACTTTGTGCCCAGGGGAGGGGAATTCAGTTTTTGGCTTTAACTATGTAGTGCCGATATTTTGCTTCTCGAATAAAAGATTCTTTAAGGTAAACAATGCCTCAAAGTTCTTTTGAAGAGTTTCATCTGTCGGAACCATGACAGTGTCCTCATGAAAAAGAGATAGCAACAGCAATAGCATTTAGACTTATATACCACCCCATAATGCTTTACAACCACTCTCTGGGTGGTTTACAATGTAAACATTATTTACATATTACCCCCAACAATCTGGGTCCACATATTACCCAACTTAGAAAGATGGAAAGCTGAGTCAATCTTGAGCCCCATCAGGATTGAACTCCACGCTGTGGGCAGAGTTTGCCTGCAATACTGCACTTTAAGCACTGCACCACCAGGGCTGTTGAGAGATGCCTACTAGTTTAATGGCACAACTTCAAGGAAACTAAAATCTTAGTGAGTGTGCAGGATACCAAGCTTCTTCCCTTTGTCAAACTGAAGATGCTCCAGCTGTCAGGCTGGAATTTATAGAACTGAGTAGGATCCGTTTCATTTTGCTTTGCATAGAGCCATTTTTTAAAAGTCAGGAAAAAGGTGTTTATTACAGGGCAGTGAATTTAGGATAAAAAAAGGACTTTTTCATGAGTAATTTTCACCCACCTACCTACCACTGTTCACGAAACACTTTTCCTTTTGTTTTCCACCCACTTCCTTGTGAAAGGAAACTCAAAACTGTTCCAAAGTTACGCTGTACAAAATTTGCTTTGGGATGACAACTTCAACCAGAACAGGTCGGAAGAAGCTTTGATATTTCTCACTCTTTCCAAAAGTGTCCACATCATTTGTTGTTTACCGAGTTCACTGTTCCTGTCTATTTTTTTTTTTTGGGGGGGGAGGAAGGGGTCTGTATCTCCACCCACAGAAATTATAACCCCTTTCACAAATGTGATTTTTCTCACCATCACTCTTTGTTCCCATCAGCAATTTTCTTATGAGAATTTGAAATCACAAAACTCCCAACCAGTAGTAAGGCAAGCAGCTCATTGCCGAATGTCAATGCTGACAATTACACCCAATCCAATAACAAGATCTGTTAGTTGACTCAGATTTTGATCATTGCAGTACATTGTGATATGTCTTCAAGTCAGTGTGGACTTGACAGCATTTTCAAAGTGGTTTGCCGTTGCCCACTTCCAAGGGACTGGCCCAAGGTTGACTTCGTACCTAAGGTGAGATGGGTCTCCCGATTTCTAGCCTGATGCTTTAACCACTATGCCAAACTGTCTCTCAACTATTTAGAATAGACTCTTGTATGTCCCTTGGCCATCTTCCTTATGTTTACCAATTGCTATTTCTGGTTTTGTTTTCATGATTATTGGTTAGGTTTCAACCTTCATTCAATTCTTTCCATAAATCAGATCAGTACAGCAGAAGACTGTGTCAAGGTTAAAATTAAGGTCTGGTACAAACCACAGACCAGGAAGCCAAAAGCTTTTCTTTTTTTTTACAAGAAGTAAGTTAACTATTCAAAAGATACACTCTTAATGCATTAAACCTATTATATACACCTCCTGGCACATGTATATTTACCTTCATTCACTATTATATATAATTAACTCCCTAAACTGTGCCTAGTGATATATTTATAAGTGGTACTGCTTAACAAGGATACAAATCCCTCCCCCCCCCCCTTGTTGACGGCCTGCTTTTCCTAGCAATAAATGCAGGAGACACACAATTTTTCCCCTTGTCTTCTCCTTTAAGAATGGGGAAATCTGTTTTTTTACCCAGAGTTAATGGTCTTTCAACTTACACTTAGCCTTCTATACTCCTCCACGCCTTTAGACTTCAGAAAGTTCTGCTGAAGGTTGAAATAGGCTGGTAATTGCCGCCTGTTTTCGGAATTGCTTCTCCACCTCTCAGTCCTTATCAGTTTGTAGGAGGGAGGGAAACAATTACTTGGCTGTAGCTGGTCAGCCTCTTTAGAAGTAGCTTAATTCTGCTACTTTTTCCTGTGTTAGCTTTAGGGTGTCATTGCTTACTTCACCAAACTATTGATGTTTGGTTTTGCCTCCTCTGCACACCATATTTTTTTTGGTTAACCCTCCAAATAAATTTCCTTTCTTTCTTCCACTAACACCCACAGCCTGTGCCTTCAGTTTTTCCCTTTTCTCTCTCTGCAGTGTAGGTGTACTCACACTTAAGCCTCAAGGAACACAAAACCACAAAGTAGGAAAACTCACATCTTTCCTTCCACAAAGGCCCTTCGTGTTCTCTGAACCTTTTTGCCCCCCCACTGCCTTTTACAAGATGTAATTTGTAACCAGTCTCAGGTAATCTAATTTGTATGATCTGATGCACTCAGAAACTTCGCACCATTGGTTTTAGAGACTTCTATTAAAATTTATACTGCTTTGGAATAGGGAAAAAAAATCCCAAACTTTTGGCTGGAATTTATTGGAACAGATGGATGTCTACTATTAAGCATTACTTGCTACAATTATTCTTAATGTTTAATGGTGGTATAATTGGAAGAAATGGTGATGTATGTTTCAATAAAATGCTTTCATCAACTGCTTTAATTGTCAGATCCTGTAACTACAGCATAAAGCATTTTGTTCTACTGATTGACATTTGACAGGCAGAACACTAATCCGTTCTGTTCATTTCCATTTATAGCTTGAACAGGCAGAAAGATTCAAATCGGGGCACAACTTCTACTTACCCAAAGGATGCAAAAGGACTGATTTATATTACATGCAAAGCTACAGTGCACTGAAAGGGTTTAGGGGGAGGGGGGGACACCAAGGTGAGGAACACAAAAACACAATTGCATCCCTTTGGGGCAATGGTGATGCACTGTTTCTTGCACAGCCACTCTCTTTCTGCCTGTTTTCTTATTTCAAACTCTCAAGAATTTGGTCACAGAAGAAATATTGATCTTATTATTCTCAGGAGGGCATTTCAAAGTTAGGGGACTGCCTAGGGAAGAACCTCCTCTTTCAAGAAAGCATCATGCTGTGTTAGTCTGTAAGATATTAATAATGCAAAAATCTACATGCACATATAGACTCCATCCACATCCCTTTATTGGCAAATGACTGAGCATCCCTAGCTATAGTAATAGAAGTGCACTATGCCGCTGTGGCATTAGTTGGCATTAGGCTGCTATGGGCTCTACTACCTCTTTGCCAGTTTTGATTAGCCACTCCCTGTAGGCCATGGGATGGTTTCACTTTTACTACGAAGTCCAAATGAAACATCTTCAAGATATCATCCCATCTGTGGAAGGGAAGATGCTTTTGAGGCATGGTAGAAAGGACGAAGGCAGAAGGACCTTTTGAGGGAAAGGTTAAGAAGGCTGTGGAAGAGCAGAAAAATTTTGTATTTGGCTCAATCCAAGCAAGATTGAGTAGCTGTGAGCTACATTCAGTTCAGAAACCTTCTGCCTTTACCTTTGGATGAGGGAACATTCTCTCAGACAGAACTGATGCACAATTGGGAGTCCTCTTAGACTCATGGCTCTGGGTTGAAGGGCAAATCGCAGCCATAGTCAAGAGGACTTTTACACAACTCCATTTTGTGTGCCAATTACAGAGCATCTTGCTCAGTTACTCACACCCTGAGTACCTCCCAATTGGACTGTTGCAACACACTTTACATGAGGCTATCCATGAAGACCATCTGGAAGCTACAATTCATCCAGAATTCAGCAGTGTGATCTAATGGCCACAAGGAACAATCTTGATGAACAGGAGGAAGAGTTGCAGCCAAGACAGT